>JACTAT010000945.1:0-12412 GCA_014526335.1 Chrysaora quinquecirrha | reverse complement strand
TTCTCTTTGAAGATTTTGTTTCGAAAATCTGGAAAGGCTCACGTAACCTCTCGTAAATTCACTTCAACAAGATTTATCATCAACTAACCCCAGTATGAGATGTAAAAACTGAACACAATTAGTTTTGTTTAACATAGCGTCTTCTTAAATATCGTATATTCTTGAACTGACACACGATTTCGTTTTCTTCTATGCTGATTTTTCAAATAAATGCCCCCTTTATACAAACTCCGTCTTCATATAAATATGTACCACACCTAGAAGTCCACATTTTTAAATAAAATTTCCTTCGACTGTCCCTACATTCCTTAATGCACCAAGGTCAGAAGTGGACCGAAACAATTGACTTTTGCGGGATATTTTTGGCCAGAAATGTTTTTCATTTAGGAGTGTACCAAGATATGAAATAGCATCTGCTGAATGCAAGCATCCTCCGTGCAAAATTAAAGAAGTATTAGTAAAATAATTCTAATTAGATATTTTGTAAAATTTTACAGATTCTCTTTGCCATTTGCTCATTACATTTTTTACTTTTATCTTAAATAATTTTTAATATGGGAACGGTAGTTTTGAAAATATTTTTGTGAAGTCTATTGTTCGTTCTGCATTTGTTGCCTGCCGTAAGTTTTTAGCTCTTGATTGAACATCAGATTTGCTTTAGGGCACCATATAATCAAATAAAAGGAGAGAACTATATATAAAAAGACTGGAACAATAACCTTATTGTGCTAAAAACGTAACCAAAAATGGCGGACATGGAGCGAGAGCTTGCACGTATGCGCGAGATGCGCGAACATAAGGTTCAGTATGGAAAAATGAGAAAAAATGCCGTGCAAGACTGGTTTGAAGCCAAATATGACGATGAATTCGAGATAAATCAAGAAAAATTACTTTCATATGTCAAAAAACGCAGATTTGAGAGTAATTTAAGACCGTTGAAACTAGCTTATATTTATTCTGATCGGATTTATGGACCAAAACGACGTTGCACGTAACAACTTTTCGCCTTTTCGGTAGGCTGCCTTCAAAATATCAAGTCCAGCTACTAGATCTGAGATGAAAACCACTAAAAAATACGAGTAATACATTTTAGGAAACAGTTTTACATATGTTATGATGCTAAATATCTTTATATATAACGTATTGACAGACATTGAAATCTTGGATTTTATCGTCACCTGAACCGACCTGAACGAAGCCTGCTCTCATACTTCATATACAGCTAGACTTGCTCCAAGTCTATTTCTTAATATCCTTCTCCAAAGGTCCACCATTCCGTGGAGACAAAGGAGAGTGCCAGAGAAATAGACTTGTACCTTTCCAGCAGTCATGAATAATTAATGAGATTCCCGCTCCAGTGGCTTGCTGATAAGAAGATTGGGGGTACTGATTTTAGATTAGTAAACAAAAGGCGAAACTTTTCTTTGAAATTGAGAATAATACACTAAATGCATCTTTTCAATATGAATTGAGAGAATTAAGAACAAAAACCCCTTTGAATTTCATTCAGAGCCGTTGGCATTGGCAGCCAAATGCATCTTTTGTCAAGAAATGCCTTCCAGGAGGCAACCCCCTTGGAGATTTTATAATCTGGAAAGAGCTTTGTCATTTCTTGGTGCTGAATGGCTGATTCTCTCACTTCAGAGAGAAGCGCCACCGGACAGGATCTTGTCCGGTGACGTCAAAACACAAAAGGTTTATCTCATTAATTATTCATGACTGCGGGAAAGGTACAAGTCTATTTCTCTGGCACTCTCCTTTGTTAACACGGAATGGTGGACCTTTGGAGAAGGATATTAAGAAATAGACTTGGAGCAAGTCTAGTAAAAATAAATGTACCATATTTGGCAGAATGACTCAATAAATTTCTGCCATTAAAATGGAAAATACATTAAGCTTTCGTGTTATGATAAAATTCTTGCTTAAAGTTACGTTTTGAGAGAGCTTCGGGTATTTTAGAAATAGCTGTTCTTGGCCTGCTAAAAAGTTTCATGTGACAATGGCCGCGTGACTTCAAGCCATTGTTACGAAAGAAATGTTTTGGTTTGGCCTACAGCGGCCGTTAACGGCCATTTGGACGACCGTTCGAATACTTTTGTCCAGTAAGTGTATCTTCGAAAATAATAAATTCAAACAAAGAAAATAAAATTTTTATAGTATAAGCCAGGAAAACATCTTTCGTAAGTAAATCAACTTCGTACAGTACTGAGTTTTCCCGCTTTCGGCTTCTTAAAATTTAGAACAAGAGAAACTGAGAAAATCAAATTCAAATTGATTGAATTATTTGAGAAAAGCTGAATTAAACTTAAAACTTTCCTCTAAAAATTGGAGTTTTAATCAGAATCGAATATTTCATTTCTAGACAATAGCAATTATTTTCATACTGATAAATTTTCAGCAGTTTTTAAGCAATATTTTTCTGACGCAATCATTGTTTTCTTTCTTTTTCAAAGAGAAACTGTCCTTGCTTTGCTAGGGAAAAGTACTAGAAAATTCCACCTAGGCCGAAACCATTCCTGAATGATGAAAAACTTCAATCATGGAAAACTTCAATTTAACTCTCGTGCTCCTACTGCGTAACGGACGATCGGAAGGGCTTTGAAAAGCACGAAAAACAGGACGTAGCAGCTTTCAAGTGCTGTACTGAAGCTCGATATGAAATCAACAGAACAGTGTTGAACGAAAGGAAAAAAGGATAGGATAACTTCATAGTTTAAGAAAGCAATCAGAATTGATGATTGGTGCTTCAAAGACGTGGTGGAGAGGAGGACTGTAAAATTGATATAATCTATATAATGTTCTTTAATTTGATCGTGGCATTCTGCTGAAAATATGGAAAAAGAGGGCGTACGAGAAAACGCTCTGAGAAGCATTGCTAAGCCACGGCATTTTTAGGTAAACAGGGCACTTTTGCGGCACGTACGTTTATCAGCCGAGACACTTTGGATCTTCTTACGAAAACAATCAATAATCTTGACCTCTCGATGGCCGTTTTCGATTGATATAGATTTTACTTTTCCTAATTCCATATCAAGCTTTGTTATTGAGTTTATAAGTGCTCAATGATCAATAGTTGATAAGGTTAATTTCCTCTGTTTCCCAAATATACTGGTAGAAATACAGTTGCAATTTTTCGAAATTGACCGCGAATAAAAGCTACGGAGTTTTTTTCTCTACGGTATTGTGAATGTAAATTTGATTTATGGATGCAATGCATTTTTTTTTGAAGGAAAAGGTTATTATAGCCTGCCTCTTCTCTGGATACAGCAAGTGTCTTCGACATTTCTAAAATAGAGAGTGTCACAGTCAATTTGCAGAAAAAAAGACAAGGCAGTAACAAGGTTCGCGAAAGAAATATTCATATAAACACACAAAAATTAATCACACTTCAATACGAAGACATGCATATGCATAGGCCCTTTAACTAACCTAACCTTAATATTCTTCTTATTGCATACCTTGATCTGAGCCCAAGAACAACTGACTTGGTACGCTATAAGGGGCGCGTATTTATGTAAAACTGTGTCCAAAATTAATATAACAAAGTATGCAATCTATCAAAACTAAAATTATTTGTTAACGTATGTAAACCTTTTATTACCCCACGTAGCCCCAAAATAGTGTGGGAAAATTCCTTAACACTATAAAACAGATGAAACACATAACTTGTAGATAACAAGGAAATTCTAAGTTTCACGAAGAAAATACTTTCGTATGGGAAAATAACGAATCTAACGAAAAAGTAATGTAATTGTACACACGCGACCTATCAAGAAGCTTGTGACCACACCTAACCCAACGGGCGTAATCTAAGGGATCTGTCACAACAGGAGGTTTTGATGCAGGGCCGAAAAGTTTGCCTTCGCAAAATCAACGAAGATGCTGACCAGGATTGGTCCCAATTCCCTACGCTACTCCGCCTTTTTCGTCGGTACATTCCATTGTTGAAGATGAACTCAACCGATCTGGTGGCATCAATCAATTCGATGAATACCTCTTCAGGGCACAGTGGGCTGACAAGTTCCTCTCGGTGTAACGCATTAGCAACAATCCTGATGGTAAAAAGACCGCTAATGTCAAAAGAACACATGGAAGAGTTGGCAGGTTCGAGTCCTAGGTTTGGAAGGACATCAGCGGAAGAAAAAGAATCCATCTGCAGCTTGTTTGAGTACAGTTGTTGAAGCACATGCTCTATGATTTTCTAAAGCCCGATTATAAATAACATAGGCCTGAGTTGGACATTAAATTTTGTGAGCGTCTGCTTTATTTTTAGGGACTTGTCATCCATCCTAAAGTCAGAAATTTGTTGCTAACAAAGAAATTTATCGTTCCCCTAAAGCAAGTTTATGACATCAAAGTTGTTGATAAGTCGAAATACCTTGGAATGTTACTGGATAGCAAACTCTCTTGGCTACAGCAGGGGGAGTATGTCAAGACAGATCTACTTAAATAAGTGCTCTCTTCTATATATTTCAAAGCCAACATTGCCTTCCATCACGTATGTATAGACTCCCTGTCTTGGGAAACAACTCTGGTACAATGAAAGTCCATTAGGCATGTAATATCAGGATGATAAACAAAGTTCCAAAAACAGTAAAGAATTAGGAAGTTTTAAAAAGTTTTAAAATTGCAACATCTCTCATACATACACAAAATGAGAATCGGTGGCATTGCACAGCAGGTATACATATTAATTTGATAGAAGAGATCCAAAGTCTGTCTAAAAAGACAATTCATCCGGGAGATACAAGGAACTATTTGTATCCAGTATAGTGCAATCCAGTTGCCAGTCATCTCATCTAGTAATGCTGTGTAGGAATCAAGAAGCTGGTGTGGAGCCAGAGGCCTATTGAAAACGAGATAAAAAATCTAGTTTCTGTAAAGACAATTAATACAGCGTTGAGGAATAAAATACGTCAGTGACAGACGTGCGGCAAGATTGTTCCAACCCAACTATTTCACTAACGGGCCTGCAGTAGCTCAGGGCAGCTGATGAAACGAGAAGAAAGGTTGAACTGGTGAGAGTTGGCTAGTGGCATATGGTATGTCAAAGAGATGATGTTTGTCGATGCATTGCCTGAAGCTGCGCTTGAACAAGTGGCGACTCGTGTCACTAACATGGGCCTGCAGTAGCTCAAGGCAGCGGATGAAACGAGAAGAAGGGTTAAACTGGTGAGAGTTGGCTAGTGGCATATGGTATGTCAAGGAGATGATTTTTTCGATACACGACCTGAAGCTTTGTCATTCTTCTTTTAATTATTGTCAATTACCGTATATCCTCTAATAAACGCCGCCCTAAGATAAACTCCGCCATATATCAAATGTGAAATAGTGAAACCTAAATGAAACCCATTGAAACTTCAATCCGTGAAACATCAATCAGTAATTGAGAAAGGCTTTTTTGACGTATGAGTGGCCATTCATGAACCTTGAAAAGTTTTTGCCTAGAGGGCTGCCACGCAGTCCCCCTGTTAGAAAGAAATTTTAATAAAAAGTGTGGCCTAGGCCCTAAATATTTTCAGTGATCTCGCTTTTGCCCTGCCTCCAATAAGGCGCTAGCAAACCGCCTGTGCGTTTGTGGCGGTTGTACGCGTAGTACAAATAAATCGCTGATAATTTTATTATATTTATTATTGGATAAGAGTACATAAATCAAATATGATTAAGGCTTTATTTGAGGTCTCTGAGCAGGAGTTAGCCGTCTCGCGCAGCTGGTCCGAGTTTTTTGTGAATATTTTTGTGTATTTTTCTTTTAAATATTTATATATATATATATATATGTAGCTACAACCAGTCATGTATCGAGAACCTGATGAATGAATCTTAGAAATAGAATTCTCAAGTCAAATTGACTCGAGTAGCGGGGGGGGGGGTGGTGATTATGAAAGAGATTTCTTTGCAATTTTAGAACGTTTGCCAGAATATGTTGATTGGCTGCTTGTCATTCATTTCGGTTGTCCCATCTTGTTTTCTTCAAGACTTGGTGTTGATTTCAGTTTCCGTTATAATTGACAGTTGTGCTTTTAGACTACCCTGTTATTGACGAAAACACGCAGGCCTTGAAAACCTTGAGCGAAGAACCAAATTATCTGCGGACAACTGGCGCCATCTCGACGGCCAGATTGAACGGTCTTCAGAGAACGTTGCATTTTGATTAACCATGGGCCCTTATGGTAATTAGGGATTTTGCCCAATGAGAGCCTCGATTTCAGAACGGGGTGATCATTACGATTTTGCAGCAAAATTAACCTGATTCATAGGTAATGAATCCTGAAGCAAACGCTTAAACGTCTACAGAAATGATGGTAACAAATGTAATGTTTTACATTATGAAGTTCGAGTGTGCGGCAGCAGCCGACACTCCATCTCATAAAGCATAGCTGGCAGGACAGCATCAAAAGTGTATATACCATCTAATTCTGAAAATTCTCAATTAAATCGCAATGAAGTTCTACTTCAAGTATAATCTGTGAAATCTGAATTAAAATAGTCATTAATTTTCTGTCCTGATGCAGATCCTTTTAATGGTGGACGCGAAGAAGGGGAAGGGACTTGATTTTCAGAAGCTGCCTTTGAGCGAATCCTCTTGATTTGTTTTAGTCGCTCAAGCCAGTTGCAGCCGTATGCATCACTAGTCTTCTTTCTACTGTGTTGAAGAACTGTGGCCATCTAAAAAGGGAAAAATACTTGACTAATCAAGACATTTTTACCTGTCGCACGGGTAAACAAGAGGCGCGTGTCGGGGTTTAGGCTTCGGCCTCGAATTGGGAAAAATGCAGTACGAAATCATCCGAAACTTGTCAAAAGAGGAAGCTAACGAAGATCTCTTCTTTTAACGTGCGTACCCTACAACCAGAAAAACAATTAAACGAACTCGCCTCCTCTATGGAATTAATGTACTGTAACCTGAATTCAGGAACATCGCTTCTACCACGATGACCTAAATGCAAAGTACCACCAAGTAGGGGAAGGTTGGACTTTCGTGACTGCATCTGCCTGGAAAAACAGCATTAATGGTACTATCGAAGCTAAACAGCTTTGAGAAGATTTCAACAAGAATCGTCATTGCGAGTTTCAATGGAAACCCCCAAACGACCATCATCTGCTGCTATAGCCCAACCAACAACGATTCCTGAGGACCTTCCAACAGCAATGGATGACCGGAATGGATTGTGTGAAAGAGTAAGAGCGATTCGGACTAGCTGTAATGTAAGGTATTTTAGGAATCTAAAAAACCAGTTAACCATAGGCAAAAAATAGTTACTATTAAAACCTTAAAGGTTGTTTGTTAAACAAATTAAGTAGATCAAAAACACAACCTACATTTGTGTGTATCGCTAATTGCCGCACTAGAATTGGTAGATTAGCATCTGAAATAACATGCGGTCCTGTGTTTGTAACAACATCTTTTAATTCTTCTTTCACTCGAACAGCCACAACGTTACTTTGATAATCTAAAGGCTTGATTAGGACTTCGGCAAAATTGAATTGACCCTATAAATAAAAAATGCAACAGTTATGGTCTGAATGTTAGCTACTCCTATCAATCCCTGACTTCGGGACAGTTTCAGGATTGGAAGTCAATTTCAGCTCATTCATGAACATGCAGCTTGAAAAACTTGCAATGGTAAAAGAGAACAAAATGTCTCAAAAGACGTTCATGTTTTTGTAAAATAATGTGTGTTGCTCATTGATACTACCGAGCAACGCATACTTACTGGACAAAAGTATTTGGTCTGTCCTAGAAAAATAGCCGCCGAAATTGGCCAAAGGCCCAACCAAAACATTTTTCGGAACAATGGCTTGAAGACACAGCCATTAATACGCGAAATTTCGGCAGGAAAATTTTCTTTCCTTAAATAAACTTTCCACGAAGAAATAAAGGATTGATCTCAAGTTTTTTTGGAATAATTCAGTAAGAATAAGAAGTGGTGCCGGCGAATTCACTTCAAAAACCCACACAAGCGAACACTTAAATACACTCGTCAAAAGCTGTTTTTGTTCGTCAGCGAACGAAGTAGAAACGAGAGCGAAGTGGAAATGGGCCTCAGCCGAAGGCAGGAAAAGCTGTGAGATTCGATATATGTTACATAGGACGAAGGAGACTGTTACTGTTTCCGCTGTTCATCGCAATTTGAAAGTTTTGTGCAACTCGAAAATTGTTTATCAATTTTCTATAAAAATACTCATCCGCTGGTAATGTTGAACAGTTGAATTGATAGATTAGAATATTTGATGATGAAAATATTTGATATGATGGGCTATATATTACATGATCATACTTTTTAAGTTAGCTATTATGTACATGACTCCTAACCCTACTTAATTATACCGGTCATACGACAAACATATGGTTGTTGCTGTATTGATTCCTTTGACTTCTGATCTGAATTCCGGAATCGATAGGTCGTAGATAAAGTTTTTCTCTATATAGCTTAATATTATATTTCATTGTACTGTTTATGTTAAAATTTATTGTATCAAAGTACCGGTTAGCAAAAGAATTAAAAAAGAACTTTCCTAATGATTTTCTTGAGTTTATACGTTTATCAGCGTTATGTAACAGCTATGGTACAAGGCAGAAGTAATGTAGAAAAAATGTAAGGAGACAATATCTATCAGTAATCTACTTACCCTTATCGTGCCAAAATTGTAGATTCTTTTTGAGTCGTTGTAAACTATAGTAACAAAGTTATTGCCAATGTGAAGCTTTTTTGAATGACAAGCAGGATCAGATAATTTGTTTGGCATTAATGTTGCTGCATGGAATATAACTGTAAGAAAAAGATAATTAGCGTTAGACAAATTATTATGAGGAATTTCCTTTCAACTATCGTTCTGCTAGATTGTTTTCAATTGGGGGAAAAGCTGCCCCTCCGATCAATCTTGAATCTTTTCTCCGTGGAATAGTTATAAAATATCTCCAGGAAACTGGTTATTGTTCAAGAAAAATTGTTATTTATATCCCCAGCCTTTTCTAAAAAAAGCCCAACTGCAGTCCCACGCTTGTTAAGGATTTGAATCTTGAGAAGTTCTAAAACCGTCCAAACCATTTGAAGCCGGCTTGTTTGTGTTTCTTCCGTCTTTCTTATCATTAACAAAACATGCTCTAAATATTTACTTTGCGCATTATCACTCATCAAATTCTAATCCAGACCTATGTGTTCTGCTTTCTAATGAGAAAAATATAATCAACTTACTTGAACTCTACACGTTTCTGTATATCGAGCTATTAAAATTGTCGATTGAAAAACAGTAGTAGACAAATATAAAAATGAACTATTTTATTCACGTGAACTAATGCCTGTGATGTTACGTTGAAAATTGATATGAATATTTAAACAAGAGGAAATTAAGAGAAAACACAGTGAATTATACGAACACATAACCTTAACGTAAAACGCAAATCAAGCTGGTTGGAGTCTCAGAAAAAAAAATAAGGAAGCTTTGGACTTGCAGGTGAAAAGCAAAACATAAAAAAGGAAAAATAAATCAGGCAGGTACGAATTAGTCAATAGTTTGCATATTACAGGAATATTTTTAATTATTTCCACATGTAAGAAAATTAAAAATCTGGCCAAGTGCTGTTCAGTGAGAAACAAACAGAGGGTGCTTATCAATTTTCCGAATATTGTTCTATCCCTTCCCACCCAAAGCGTTATTATATTAATCAGGGAAAATAATACATTTAGTGTGTTAATTTTCCCAGATTTTTTACAAGAACAATATTTTTCCATCGAGACGATAAGAAGGTCCCAGTCACAGCCTTGTTTCTTAACAGCAGCAAAGGTTTCTTAACATTTTCAAGTTCTGAATATCGTGCGGAAAAATATTCTGCCCGTGCTCTCAGGGTCAGGCCACTACACAGAGGGGGAGGAGCAAAATAATGCCCCTTTATATATCTCGAAAACTATAACAATAGGTAGAAAGTATCGAAATTTGTTTTACGGTATCTTAGAATTATCAAGGAAAAAATATGAAAAATATATGAATGTTTTTGTTCATAATGAACACTAATTTTGACGGGACAGTAAAATAGGTTTTCAGAGCTATCTGACTAATAGCAAGTAGAAAAATCGAAGACATTTGCGTTTCTGTCACATGTATGACATTATAAGATGTTTGACATTGTGGCATATTCGGCTTCCGTAGGCCAAAAACAGAAAAGACACAACCTTCTTCTTTGATTTCTAAATCTAATCTCTTTCTAAAAAGCCCCTACCCTAGCATGTAATTTATTACAGGAAACATTTCTCAGCAAAATCACAGTAACAACAAACAGGAAGGACAAGGCACTACTTTGATAAATTAACACAATGATAAATTAACACAACGCCGAGGCTATATTGTCAACATTAGAACATCATACATCTTATTTTTTGCTAACGACATCAAAAAAGGATATATTATATATTGAATGAAAGCATTCATCAAAATAAATGGATTAATGTATGATTAATTGAAATCCAACCAGATTTGACAAATTCATGAGTGTTATAAGTTTGATTTTATTGACACACCTCCTATGCGTTCATCTGGAGGTCACGTGATCAAATAAATGACAACACAAATAATAAGATTACCAATCTTAATAATTTTTTAGATAAAGACAGGAGTTTTTAGCTTCTTTGCCTTACGCTTTTCGAGTTATTCCAGAAACTTTGAGGGCATTATTCTAGAAAGTATCTTTTGAAAATTGCAACTGGCGAGACAAGTTCTATGATGAAGTTAAAAGATTCATATATTGATTAATTAATATATTGGTACGTAGGAAAACATGGCAAATCTCTTTTAGATTTTCTTACTTGAAGCATACCATAATTGAAGGGATTCGAATCGACAGACTGCATGACCAGAAATGTCGGATAAAAACTCCACTGATCATAAGAGCTCAGAGCCACTGTCGGCGAGCTCTCGAAGTCTTTACGCCAAAGGCTCTCATCCTTGTATTTGACATCAAACCTGAAATTCGGTAAACTGAGCTCTCACCAGTATCTTCTTGGCATTTTCGGGTTTAGAGTACTGAGAGTATTGAGAGTTATCTTAAGCGTTTCTTCAATATTTACATTGGTGACATAGTAATTGTATCTAAATGTTCTAAACCAATTTATAGATCAATTTTGAATTCTTGCGCCTGTCCTATTGGCCTGCAGGTCATAAAAAATACTTAAAATTACAGACGAAATTCGGAAAATAAAGAATATATTTTGCACTACGAGTAAAAATTTTCTTTGGTCAAAATTTGCCAGCACTGGAGTATCTTAAAGGTTAGGCCATTCGAGAGTCTGAGTTTCCTATAAAAATTATCTAAAAAATGGTTAGCTAAGAATAGTAGGAGTAGCGAGAATGTCCTTTTACAAAAGAAACTCTTTGAAGGATATTGTGCTCTCATTGAGACACCAGTGGCGTAACACACAGTGTGCACCTTTAAACACAAAATTAAGGGCCCCCAAAATATTTGGCCCCGCAAGGGGCCCCCGCGAAAATTTGTAAAAAAACTTTTGGATAAGCGTTTCGAAAAGCTTTAAATTGATTAAAACGAACTTGAGGTCAAAGATATCCCAAAAAAGACTCGATAACCTCGCAATGCTGTCTATAGAAAACGTGGAAGCCAAATCAATTGATAAGTCTGGACTTATCAAACGATTCGCAAGTCAATGCTCGAAGACATAAAAGAATTGGCTTGTAGGACTGGAATTAGATCTCTTTTGGTAAAAAATTTCAAATAACTTTGTATTCATGACGTTTTTAAATATTTGTGGACAAGCTATCGCAGAAACAGATGTTATATTGATTATATGTTTACGGTGTGATAGCCTTGATAAAGCTTGACTGGTACAAAAACTCTATAATAATCCCGGTACTAGGTTACTTAAAATAAAACTTCCGAGAAATCTTCTATTTAACCTGATTTTATAACTTGGTAATTGTTTTGTTGATGTTAGTTTTCTTGTTTTGTTTGAAGATTGTATAACGCTTTTAGATTAAAAAAATTTGCATTTAAAGGCAATCTTGGCGTGTAAACTTATTTGAAAAAAGGGGCCCCAAACCACTATTTTGTTTAAAGGCCCCACACTGCTCCGTTACGCCACTGTGAGACACACATACGTTATGCCAACAGTGGTCTACACTGTCAAAGTTAGAATCTCTTCAGAAGCTTCTACTAGTGCTTCGTCACTATTCAATTCGGCAAAACAAAAAAATTTGGATAACAATAAAGAAACTAGCTGTTAACGCAGTTAAGGGAGTGCTGCTCCAAGGCAGAATGCAACCCGAATGCAAGTATTGCAGGAGACTGCAATGAGTATATCGAAACCTAGTCAAAAGAATAAACAGTGTTTACTGTATTGACTATGGTCAAAGTGAATATCAAGGGTTATGGGTGTGTACTAGCAAGTACTGTAGTTTAAGT
>JACTAT010000944.1:0-12429 GCA_014526335.1 Chrysaora quinquecirrha | reverse complement strand
TACACGCTTTTTATAAAGAACCTAGCTCAAGGCCTAGTTCTTAAAGTTCCTTATTTTTTACCTCTTTTGAGACGATTGTAGTTCCAAAAGTTCCTTAATAGTTCCTTAATTTTAACTGCACATACAGTTTAATGACTACTGTACAGAGACATTTGCATGTAAGCAAAGCTCGAAACTACTCAAGGAAACATTTGATACATGCGCAAAGTACAATTTATGTGATTTTCGACTGCAAATGAATGGAACGGGCTTTCTAATTCTTGATTGTTTGCAGTGATAAAATATTCAACAATGAAAAGTTCCTTAGTGATTTTCTCTTTAGTAGTATAAGTTCTTTAAATTTTCGGGCCTTCTGCATGTAGGTTCCTTATAAAGTGGTTCCTTATAAAAAAGCGTGTATGTCGCTAAACTTCCTTGATCTATATCGACAAATTAAGCTTTGTGCTCAACCCATCTAGCCTTGTGCTCGACCCATTGAGCCCTGAGCTCAGACCGTCAAGCCTTGTACTCAGCTCATCTAGCCTTGTGATCGACCCATCCAGCCTTGTGATCGACCCATCTAGCCTTGTGCTCAGACAATCAAGCCTTGTGCTCAGACCATCTAGCCTTGTGCTCGACCCATTTATTTTTGTGCTCAACCCATCAAGCCTTCTGCTCAGACCATCTAACCTTGTACTCGACCCAATTAGCCTTGTGCTCAACCCCTTGAGCTTTCTGGTGAGACCATCTAGCCTTGTGCTAGACCCATCTAGCCTTGTGCTAGACCCACTTAGCCTTGTGCTCGACCCATTGAGCCTTGTGCTCAGACCATCTAGCCTTGTGCTCGACCCATCTAGCCTTGTGCTCAGACCATCTAGCCTTGTGCTAGACCCATCTAGCCTTGTGCTAGACCCATCTAGCCTTGTGCTAGACCCATCTAGCCTTGTGCTCAACCCATTTAGCCTTCTGCTAGACCCATCTAGCCTTGTGCTAGCCCTATCTAGCCTTGTACTCGACCCATTGAGCCTTGTGCTCAGACCATCTAGCCTTGTTCTAGACTAATTTAGGTTTGTGCTCGACCAAGGCTTCTCGGATTTATCAAATGCTAGTACAACTGCTCGTCTCTATCACTTTTCGCTTTAACGTTTATGTCGTACTGATTGCCTACTTCACCCGAAATACTGAGCATAGAGGTTCTTTACATATAACTGGTACAACTCCGTGAAACACCACGCAAAATAAAAAGAATGACAATAAGATCATAATTAGTAGGCTGTGAAGGTAAAATTATGAAGCTTTGTAATTAAGCGCAAGTTACTAGGATCTCAGTAGTAGGTTAACTAATCGAGTCCTTGACCCAAGCAGTGATGCTACCATGGCTGGGCCACGAACCCCGACCAGGTTGGATAGCAACGGGATTGGAAATTTGCGCGGCTTATCCAATAATTTCAGATTTCATTGCGCGAGTTTTTCTGGTGATACATAACCAAGCTAGCAAAGCTAGTATGGTATAAAAGCACATTACCGACCTAATTACTATTCCGAAACTGACGTAAAGAATAAAAAAGTTAAGTTGTATTCGAATTCACTTACACGTTCGTCTATTCCTTTCTCCTTGTCATCGTTTTCTGAAAAAGCAAAATTCAATTCTAAAAGCTCTGAAAATACAAAAAAAAACATGAGAATTTGGAAGAAAATAAAATATTTTCAAAGAACTCAATCTAATTTAACCTGAGATATATAAGAAAATAAAAGCAAGAGAAACAAATAGCCATGATATATATAACTTGGGGATAAAAATTCGCCTACGGCGCTCCTTGCTTGGAGAAGAAAATTCGCGCAATGCAAGATATCACTGAGCAGGACCAAAGTCTTCTCGGACTGAACAAAAATGAATCAATAGCTGGAGAAAGCGAAGAGAATTCGTCTTTCGCTGCGACGGATACAGTAATCAGAAATTGACTACAAAAGCAGCAATCCGGAAGACGACCTGCGGGGAGAGTACTTGGCCCTGCAATGTACAGGGATGTGTCCCCGAGACTTAAAAAACCAACCCACCTATAAGGTATTGTTTCAGCCAGTTTTATTATTTAAGTATGCATTCCCGTACCAAATGTTAAGGGCATTTGATTCTATACCCACATTTAAGGAATTTTGGGCATAAATCAGACCCAGTTGTAGGGAATTTTTGAAGAAAAACCCATCAATATGAGGGGCATATACCTGTCAGCCTACGTTAGGAAGTACCCACCCCCCGGGGGAGACGCTGACACAACCGCGGATACGTTATTCCAGGGAACAGCATGCCCCAGCTACGGTAGTGCCTTTTGGGGTCGAGGTCTCGTTTGTTCATCTACTTCTGAGATCCCAGCGACTGGCGCTTAAACACCATTTCACCTTCACTTTCAATGCAGGTAAACATATATACTATAGTAATAAATATAGTATGGAAACTTTGCAAGGGCGAGCCTGGGTGGGAAGAAGGTCTTGTTTTCAGGATAGATCCTTGTACAATTAAACAGTATAGATGAATGTGGAATTCGAACCATAATTTGCCAACAACCAAATAGGCTTTAAACAAAGTAGCATCATCGATTGACATATGAAATTAAGCAAGCGAATAAAAAAGTCACTTGTGCACGACTATGTGTACACAGAGCTCAACATTTCAATAAAACATACAAATATCCAAGACAATGGACAGCCAGAGCAACCTGCTAGATGAATTTCAACCAGCACAGCAGTTCTCAAGAAGCGCAGTGCTTAAATTCAAAGACATTGTTAATGTTATTCAAACCAGATAAGAGGATTGTTTGAAAGCATATGTCCAGTTTTGTGAAATCTTATCAGCCTATAACATGTTTAATTCTACACTACTGCCCTCCAACGAGCTTTAAAAGCATATTTTGTATGAGATTTTACAGATAATACTCTTACATTTTGGTCATATGAATCATATTTTGTTGGGAGTAGGTTTGTTGTAGTTAAAGATAAAAACATCGTGCGAAAAGACAACCTTTTATTTTCCACCTAGAACATTCTCGCTCATAAATAACACCAGGGGAAGGTTTATATTCAAATAATCAATATATCACATGCTGTATTGATTGCATTCTGAGAAAGCCACAAATTAAGCTTTTAATAAAAGTGTTTTAGCTAGTAAAGGACAATTCCCTTCTTCAAGGGGTGTACGAGATTTCCTAGAAAACAAACGGATTCAGCAGGGATTTTTTCAAAACAATGGGATTCCGAGAAAATTTCTGGACAGTGATCTAGCTCTTGATCCTGAAACCCTAATGAATTAGCGTATACGACTCAACTTTGCTACGTAGGCCAGCGGCCTTTCTCCTTCAAATGAGAAATACTTGTCAACATTATTAGTGTCGCCTGAAAGCTAGGCTGTTCCTTGCAAAACATACATGATTTTTTATTCTCAAAAAACTGTCACTTACCACGTAGCTATAGGATGATTCGGACACTACACAAAAGAACAAGGTACTGCAATAATTCGCTTTACTTCAAATCCCCAAAATGACTGAGTGAGTATCTTTCCATATGATATCCAAATATCTGAAATGCAATAAGCAGCATGAGAAACTTGGTACTGATTGCTAGTAACTCGGCATGCTTATGCTACGACAATGCTCTCTTGCAGCTTTCGCGCATGGCAAACTCAGGATATCGACCAACGTCCGTGTTTTTCCTTTGAATTTTTCTTAAACAAATAAACATCATGGCAATCTTGTTTTTGACTAATTTCAACGTTTGTCACTAAGCTTACGTACTATGATCAGAATTTGAATTTTCCAGTCTTTTTACCAGCTTGATTGAATCTTCGCGTTTGGAAGTGAAGTTTAACATTAATTGCACTTTTCAGTAGAACGGCGTGCACCAGACAACAAACTCTTGGGTTCCGCTGATCCGTGCGATGATTGTCAGTAAAAGTTTTTATATAAAGACGAACAAGTTCATTGTTCGGTTTAGCTGTGCATTCTTTTCGCGGATTTAAGTGATGGATAAAAGCTAATTGCACATAGAAAGAATATATATATCTTGTATAATATTATGCTGCTTTAATCCTTCTATAAACAGTAAGGTTTTGTATAGTTACAAGGCAATAAGACAAAGCGAGCGAGTTCTATGAACGTGATTTTGTGTATTGGTTTTGATTAGGCTTGGATTTTCCTTGAGCTCTTTGCTCTGAATTATTCATAAGAAACAGATAGCAATCATGGGATATCTTCAAAGGCTTGCCTCCGATTAACCTTGTACACAGCAATTCCTCAGACGAATTTCAACTATGCTTCTGAAAAAATAAATGTCCTAGTCCAAGAGTCTTTCATTTACAACAAACATCATAGATATGTATGCTTGGATACACAAAAATAGTGTGGTAGGCCGCAGTAGTTAAAATGTTACCGTCGTGGGATACGGGTTACGCTCTAGGTATCGTCTGGTGTGTGGTGTTCTGAAGCATGGTATGGTATGGTATGGTATGGTATGGTATGGTATGGTATGATATGATATGGTATGGTATGGTATGGTATGGTATGGTATGGTATGGTATGGTATGGTATGGTATGGTATGACATGATATGGTATGGTATGATATGATATGGTATGGTATGGTATGGTATGGTATGGTATGGTATGGTATGGTATGGTATGGTATGGTATGGTATGGTATGGTATACCTATCTAACCGTACTCATTGGCAATCCCCTACGACAGCGGATTCATTTCAAACCGTACTTGTCATGTCCAATGTTGAAGCTTGGAACCAAGTATTTTCGCGATTATACCAAGACAGATCTGGACTTCCTAAAAGTCGTAGCTACTCGTGTACACGGAGCCTTACTGCTATAGTCTGTTCACACATGACCTGTCTGACCGTATTCATTTGAAATCTCTAGGACAGCGGACGTATTTGTGACCATACTCGTTATGCCCAATGTTGAAGCTTGGAACAGAATCTTTTTGCGATTATGCTAAAACAGATCTTGACTTCCTGAAGGCAATAGCTACTCGTGTACACGGAGCCTTATACATTTTGTAAGGAGACCTGTTTAACTGTATTCATTTGAAATCCTCTCTAAGACAAAGACTTATTTGGAAACATACTCTTCATGTTCAGCATTGAAGCTTCGAACAGAGTCAATTTTGAAAACTGGACTAAAACAGATCTGGACCTCCTACAGGACGTACTCGTGAAACCAGAGCCTCAATATCTTGGCTAAAAACTTCAAGAATTTGTAGCCTAGACACTGAAGCTCTTCCAATGCCCATGATAACAAGGGTTTATATAAATCATCTTAATAAAAAGTCGGATTGAGCCAGATAACAGTTGTCTAATCCGGATGGCCATTTTTCGCAATCGATCCACCGAGAATACGAAATGAAATTAATTCGGTTAAGAAGCAGATGATTTGTTTTCCGTCTGTCACTCAGATTGTTACAGTAACAAAATAACAAGAACCCTTTCAAGAAAGCTGGTTAATTCAGACCTAGTTTGAACATCGGTTTTTCACCATGTCGAATTTGAATTCAGTTTGAAAAAGCATATGAAATGTAGACAGTGATTCCATCGTCGTTGTCAAGTAGAGTTCAACTACTGTTATTAATTCTGCATCGTTGAAAATGGCAGAGTTGTAGTGAAAACCACCGCGTTTCAAGATTTACGATTTCTTAATAGTTTCTCCTTACTAACAATCTTATTTCCGTTTCGAATTCAGTACCATGTTTAGCATTTTAAAGCTTCATGAAGAAATTTTAAAGCTTCAATAACGGTCAAATCTTTAAAAAAATTTCAAAATTTTCCCTCGCTAGAAAATCTTGAAAACTATAGGCACGAAACATCGCCTTGTCACTAAACCTATGTTAGGTGCTCAATCCGAAGCTGAATAAAAAATTTTGTAGGAAAACTCCGGGGGGGGCACTTGATCGAATTTTGTAAGGGACCTGCCGTGCAAGCATCAAAAACATACCCGACCTTATACCAATTTTCCATTCTTCAAACATAAAAATCCTGAAAATGGAGACCGTTTCCTTATACCAAAACACAAAAATCGTGAAAACTGACACCGCCCTTATACTGACATTATGAAAATGGAGACCGTTCCTTATACCAAAATCGCGAAAACTTATACCGTTCCGGGCGGCACGTCCCAAGCACCCAAAATATACAAGGTTTCAAAAGCAAAAACTTTTCGAGGCCCAGAGTAAAACAGGTGCGTTGGGCCAAATTTAAGAGACTATACAGCAAGGTAAGAAAAAATTGTTATAAAAATGACGGTATACACGCAGTTTTTTTATAAGCAACTTCGCTCGGGTATAGTTCAAAAAGTTGCTTATTTTTGGACCTCTTATGGCCACGTTTTAGCAGCAAAAGTTGCTTAGTAGTTGCTGAATTTTAACTGTATATTTTTGCCCTAATAATAGTAGAGAGGCTAGAAAAACAGCCAAATTTGGAGTTCTGCTATAGCTTGCAACATAACGCTAAAAACACCTAAGTATACGGCAAAGAAATACTACAAAAAAAATCAGCCAAGAAGTACCATGTAATTGCTGCCATGTAGAGACATTGTATTGAAAGTTAAAAGGAAATCCCTCATTGCTTCACCTAATGAGTAACACTCTGTTGATATGCGAGTTTGGACGGCAAATGAATGGAAATAGCTTCTATGTTGATCAATCCTCGATTGCTTGCAGCGATATAAATTATTTAAAATTTAAAATGTTGCTTAGGTTTTTTTCCTGTGGTACTATACGTTGCTAAAAATTTTAGGCCTTCTACATCTTGCTTGCTTATAAGCGGTTGCTTATAAAAAAAACTGCGTGTACTGTATATTATGAATATAATATTAAGAACTTACATCACTGAACACCAAGAACTGAAGAAGATCCTTCCCTCACTGAATGAATCCAAAAGGAGATATGATCGTTATCTGTAAATTAAAAAATATACAACTGTAGTGTAAAGGCCCAAATCCACTTAGTTCGCATTCACTCATCGCTGGCGTATTCGCAGTTCGCCGCTCGCTTGCGAACAGAATTCAGCCTTCGTGATCAATTTTAGGCGAAAGAAAAAGAAAAGCTTTTGCGAAAGCTTTAGCTTATTTCGTAGAGGATATCAAAATCGCTTCGGGTTCACCATTTTTGATGGCTAGCGAACAGCGAACAGCGAATGCGAACGAAGTGGAAATGGACCTTGAAGGTTGGGTTTTCGGAGAATCAAAAGTTAGATTTATTTATTTGGAGATATCGTAGCGATTGTTTTGCATGTAGATCAATGTTTTAAGCTGTAAATATCATCTTAATTGTTTCTTGATTGTTTTGTGACCTTGGATCAACCAATATACCTTTTCAAAGAGGCCTGGGTCGGGCGTGACATTTTTCTAGAAAATGGTAGACATTTGCAATAGACATTTCTCTCGTTTCCTTCGGGTGTTGGTACTGGGACAGGACCCAAACTGCAGCGAAAGAAAATAAAAAAAACTGCCTAGACTTATTACATTCGTCGTAGTCTACGCTCCTCCACACTCCACCACCCCGCTCCAACTACGTTCGAATCTAGAGTGGGAGGAAGATAATAAGTCTAAAAACTGCCTAGAACAAGATGATATGATATGATGATGATATATATTTCTTTTATGTTAGTTACAACAAATAGTGATATACACTAATTCATACTAACATTAAGCAACCATAGGAATTGCATTGATCAACTCATTTAGTGCAAAAGGAGCACTCGCATTTTTTAGCGAGGAACCAAGTTTTGATCAAATTTTTAAACTGTTTAGTGTTACTCGCCGTTTTGATTTCATTAGGAAGGGAATTCCATATTTTTGGCCCTTGATAACATAAGGACTTAATGCCAAAGCCTGTGGTTCTAACTTTTGGTATTTCAAGAAGATTTGTGCTCCGTAGATTGTGGTCTAGTTTTTTAGGTAAAAAATAGTCCTTCATAAAAACAGGATTTAGGTTATTCAAAGTTTTGAATACCTCTAAAGCAAGGAGCCTTATCGACTGTATATGAATGGTGGTCTCCATTGAATCAGATAGTAGTTTTTCATACGTAGAAGTATAGTCAGAATATGCAAGTCGTAGTGCTCTCTCATTTATCTTAAAAAGATAAGACAAGAGATAAGACAAACACTAAGCAGACACCATCATCTATGTTTTCTATGTTGCTTTCCAGTACACGGCAACATTCCATTCGTACTCCCGTACTGCTGGCCGGTGTGTTTAACTTTAAGGTCTCATTCACTCAGCAGTCATTTTTGGAATATCAACGCCAGGGTCACCTCTTTACTGGCACTGACTGAGTGAAGCCGGTCACTGCCAGCAGAGGCTTTTAATACGTCCTCAGTCGTCCCAATTAATTTTGAGGCCCACCGCCATTTTCCCTGATCACCTTAGTCACAGCGAGCACGGTTTTTATACCTTGTAATTTGTGTGTCCCTGCCTAGCTTGGATTTGAACCTCAGACCTTAAGCTCAAATGGCGCAAGTGCTAACCACTACACTACGCTGCACTCACATTGAAAAACATAGAAAACATAAGCAGACAGAAGCATTGTTTTCTTTCTAGCCTGTTTGCAAGATTCTTAGATACAAAAATTCTTATCAAAACCGAAATCAAAACCAGTGATGGCGTGTGTGTATCAACAACGTAGAACAAAATGATATAAGAATACAGTATAGAAATTAGCAAAACTTTGTTGGTACCTACCCAACTAAAACTACTCCACTAGTTCTGCCTAGGAAAACCTTGTATAGACCTGATGTATATAATTTTCGAATTTGTCTGGGAACTTCTCAACGAGATTTCTGTTCAAACGAAATAGTCCCAAATCCAAAGGTTACCGTAATGTATACAGCGAGCTTCTTCCTTGACAAAACGTTAACAGTAGGAACTAATTCTTCTTGAGAAAGCTCTGTGTTTTATGCGAGAGTTAATCATCATTACATCTCATTACGAGGAAATGATCGAGCGAAAGAAAAGTTTAAGCTATTATAACAATAAGAATGTTGTTAACAATCATGAAGTTTCGTTCTAACATTGCAAAACAGGGATCTGCTGAAAAATGAGACACAAATATGGGAGCTGAGGCTGAGCAATATTCTTACAACATTCTTAAAAATAGGATGATTCTGAGCCTGAATATTCTTATAAACAATGTTCTTATAAAAGAAGAAATAGTCCCAAAAACCAAGCTTACCGTTAAAACGTTAACAGTAGGAACTAATTGTTTCATGCGAGAGCTGTTTGTTACGAGCATTACCAACCATTTTCGGTAAAGAGCTTACTTGTTGTGTTGTGTAGGACGAAGCATGAAGAACAAGGAACTTTTGAGCCTTGCTCAATAAATTTGATTTCAATGACATACCAAACGATAAAAACACCTTCCCTTGTGATTTGAATTTTTTCAATGCTGGTCAACACAGTGAACAGAGAATTCAATTGAAACCAAAAAGAACAACTGAATTCAATGAAAAGAGCAACTAAAAGGTCCTTGCGTTTTACTATGGTTTTACAGTGCTATTGTCTGAATCCCTGTAATTAAATTTAATAGTATACCCCCAGGTGCCTTTGGAAATTCATTTGCACTCAGATAATGATATTGCCTGTTACTATGGCAATGATACAAAAAGGCCTTATTTTCCAGATCCAGACTGCAACGGTGGTCACAATTGCGTCATCGAAGGGCCTTGTGGGCGCTTACGGGCGCTTTCTTCTGGCGTACTGCTGGGCAACACGTATTGCCAACCAATACAATTTTATTATTTTTACTAAAGATTTCGAATAAGATCTATGCAGAATGCTCGATTGAAATCTCGTACAAATTTTACTGAAAATCCTATTTTCTCTTGGAAATCCCTTGGAAATCCTTTGGTTTCAATAGAAATCTTTTGAAGAGTGAAATTCCCCTCGATTTTTTATTGACATCTGGGCTGGTGGACATTGCTGTTCGTTTTACTTCTTCCAGTCCTATCCTTGCAGGTTTGTCAGCTGGACAAATCCCGAAAACCGAGGGGCATTACACTACTCGAAAAGCGTACGAGATTCTTATTGAAACAAAAAGATTTTTACCAGATTCCTACGAAAACAATAGAGATCCCGGCTGAAAATGTACGAGATTCCAAGGAGTGAATTGCCCGTCGCACAAATCCATTTGATTCTTGTTATTTAGTTGGTCCGTTCTGTGTATTGTCACCGATAGCGGCTTTGAGTTTGTCCATCGAGATAGGCCACACCTTCTATTGAGTTTTCTGTGCAGTCTTCGTTGATATGCGTTTACTTGGTCTTGCAAATCAAATCAAAGTGCTTCAAGCTCTGTTCGCATAGAAACGACAGTGTGCCGTTCGCGCTCGTCGCGTTCAAAAAGTAATACTCTCAGGGCCCGCGATTCAGATCGTATCCCTCCGTTCAAGAAATCGAAACGCTTTTAAAAGTGATCCAAAAAGTGGAACGACATTCCGTTCCATTCCCGTGTGAACAGAACAACACTATTTCATTTCGTTCCATTCCATTCTAGAGAACGAAACGATAAATGATGATGGGAAAGCGCATGCGTCGTTGTTAAGAGATATTTTGAAAGGGCAACAACGCTAGTAATAGTAAAATTTTTTGAGTGACTTCTGCAAAAAGACCATTTGCATTAACAGAAGACTACATAATTTTATAATTTGATATAAGACATTGTCAAAACGTAGAATCCCTGTAGATAAAGTGATTAATTTTTGCAAGAAAACTAAAACTAAGTAAGTTATTGGATTTGTGAAGAAAGCTTGATTTGAGCCAAAATTGATGAAAAACGTTGAAAATGTTCGAAATTGCGCCTGGAATCCTTTCTTTTGTATAAATATCTTGTGTCAATTGTGCGAAAACTTTATCGCTTGATCTTAGAAAAGGCGTTTCTGGTATCAAAAACTTCACGAACAATTCAAACACAGAAACCGTTTTAGTAGCTTTAAGTAACAGAGATATATTAAGAGATTTAGCTACTTCTTATTCCTATCAACTGTAAGAAGGCGTATCATCGATATCTAAAATCAAAATTTCTACACATTCTTTCCAATCTTTTAATAAAAATTTGTCGAATAGCGTAGTAGATCAGACTAATGAATGACAAATATGTATAGATTGGCAAATGCTCTCCCATCATTACATGATCATACCATATATTTGTTAACGTGCCCTGAAGCTGCAAGTCAATACGCCACTACGATGATAAATTGTCCATCTTTATGGCACGAAAATTAAGCATATTTGCACCTTAATTTTTTTCGATGACTTCCATCAGTGGTGATTTCAAGAGGGGCTCAAGGGGAATCATGCTTTTGAGAATCTCCTTTGTCTAAACGTGCTTTATTGGGGCTTTATTTGAAAAGATCTTGACGCACAGTTTACAAAAGCTGTTATTCATACCACTAAAGAGAAAATCACCAAGGAACTTTTCGATGCTGATTACTTTAATCCACAAGTAGTGATTATTCACCACAGTACGCCAAAACTGCCACCACTGCAAGCATAGTAACCCACCACAAGTAGTGATTATCCACCACAGTACGCCAAAACTGCCACCACCGCAAGCATAGTAACCCACCACAAGTAGTGATTATCCACCACAGTATGCCAAAACTGCCACCACCGCAAGTATAGTAACCCACCACAAGTAGTGATTATCCACCACAGTACGCCAAAACTGCCACCACCGCAAGTATAGAAACCCACCACAAGTAGTGATTATCCACCACAGTACGCCAAAACTGCCACCACCGCAAGCATAGTAACCCACCACAAGTAGTGATTATCCACCACAGTATGCCAAAACTGCCACCACCGCAAGTATAGTAACCCACCACAAGTAGTGATTATCCACCACAGTACGCCAAAACTGCCACCACCGCAAGCATAGTAACCCACCACAAGTAGTGATTATCCACCACAGTACGTCAAAACTGCCACCACCGGAAGTATAGTAACCCACCACAAGTAGTGATTATCCACCACAGTACGCCAAAACTGCCACCACCGGAAGCATAGTAACCCACCACAAGTAGTGATTATCCACCACAGTACGCCAAAACTGCCACCATCGCAAGCATAGTAACCCACCACAAGTAGTGATTATCCACCACAGTACGCCAAAACTGCCACCACCGGAAGCATAGTAACCCACCACAAGTAGTGATTATCCACCACAGTACGCCAAAACTGCCACCACCGCAAGTATAGTAACC
The DNA here is from genome assembly GCA_014526335.1 of Chrysaora quinquecirrha. Taxonomy (NCBI): domain Eukaryota; kingdom Metazoa; phylum Cnidaria; class Scyphozoa; order Semaeostomeae; family Pelagiidae; genus Chrysaora; species Chrysaora quinquecirrha. The sequence goes on along the minus strand of JACTAT010000944.1, from coordinate 205 downwards.
CACCACAAGTAGTGATTATCCACCACAGTACGCCAAAACTGCCACCACCGCAAGCATAGTAACCCACCACAAGTAGTGATTATCCACCACAGTACGTCAAAACTGCCACCACCGGAAGTATAGTAACCCACCACAAGTAGTGATTATCCACCACAGTACGCCAAAACTGCCACCACCGCAAGCATAGTAACCCACCACAAGTAGT
>JACTAT010000943.1:0-12431 GCA_014526335.1 Chrysaora quinquecirrha | reverse complement strand
TTTTGGCCGATTTTCGGCCATTTAGCAAGGCTATAGACTTGCTTTTTGGTGATTTTTGAGGGAATTTTTCCCTAAATTGGACCCAATTCGATAGAAAAACACTTTATTTACCCCTAGAAGCTCTTTAGGGGTTTCTGGTGGGATATAATAACTATTTTTGAAGAAAAAGGCAGTTTTCAGAACCCTGATTTTGGCCGATTTTCGGCCATTTAGCAAGGCTATAGACTTGCTTTTTGGTGATTTTTGAGGGAATTTTTCACCTAAATTGGACCCAATTCGATAGAAAAACACTTTATTTACCCCTAGAAGCTCTTTAGGGGTTTCTGGTGGGATATAATAACTATTTTTGAAGAAAAAGGCAGTTTTCAGAACCCCTGATTTTGGCCGATTTTCGGCCATTTAGCAAGGCTATAGACTTGCTTTTTGGTGATTTTTGAGGGAATTTTTCACCTAAATTGGACCCAATTCGATAGAAAAACACTTTATTTACCCCTAGAAGCTCTTTAGGGGTTTCTGGTGGGATATAATAACTATTTTTGAAGAAAAAGGCAGTTTTCAGAACCCCTGATTTTGGCCGATTTTCGGCCATTTAGCAAGGCTATAGACTTGCTTTTTGGTGATTTTTGAGGGAATTTTTCCCTAAATTGGACCCAATTCGATAGAAAAACACTTTATTTACCCCTAGAAGCTCTTTAGGGGTTTCTGGTGGGATATAATAACTATTTTTGAAGAAAAAGGCAGTTTTCAGAACCCCTGATTTTGGCCGATTTTCGGCCATTTAGCAAGGCTATAGACTTGCTTTTTTGGTGATTTTTGAGGGGAATTTTTTCCCCTAAATTGGACCCAATTCGATAGAAAAACACTTTATTTACCCCCTAGAAGCTCTTTAGGGGGTTTCTGGTGGGATATAATAACTATTTTTGAAGAAAAAGGCAGTTTTCAGAACCCCTGATTTTGGCCGATTTTCGGCCATTTAGCAAGGCTATAGACTTGCTTTTTTGGTGATTTTTTGAGGGAATTTTTCACCTAAATTGGACCCAATTCGATAGAAAAACACTTTATTTACCCCTAGAAGCTCTTTAGGGGGTTTCTGGTGGGATATAATAACTATTTTTGAAGAAAAAGGCAGTTTTCAGAACCCTGATTTTGGCCGATTTTCGGCCATTTAGCAAGGCTATAGACTTGCTTTTTGGTGATTTTTGAGGGAATTTTTCCCTAAATTGGACCCAATTCGATAGAAAAACACTTTATTTACCCCTAGAAGCTCTTTAGGGGTTTCTGGTGGGATATAATAACTATTTTTGAAGAAAAAGGCAGTTTTCAGAACCCCTGATTTTGGCCGATTTTCGGCCATTTAGCAAGGCTATAGACTTGCTTTTTGGTGATTTTTGAGGGAATTTTTCCCTAAATTGGACCCAATTCGATAGAAAAACACTTTATTTACCCCTAGAAGCTCTTTAGGGGTTTCTGGTGGGATATAATAACTATTTTTGAAGAAAAAGGCAGTTTTCAGAACCCCTGATTTTGGCCGATTTTCGGCCATTTAGCAAGGCTATAGACTTGCTTTTTGGTGATTTTTGAGGGAATTTTTCCCTAAATTGGACCCAATTCGATAGAAAAACACTTTATTTACCCCTAGAAGCTCTTTAGGGGTTTCTGGTGGATATAATAACTATTTTTGAAGAAAAAGGCAGTTTTCAGAACCCCTGATTTTGGCCGATTTTCGGCCATTTAGCAAGGCTATAGACTTGCTTTTTGGTGATTTTTGAGGGAATTTTTCACCTAAATTGGACCCAATTCGATAGAAAAACACTTTATTTACCCCTAGAAGCTCTTTAGGGGTTTCTGGTGGGATATAATAACTATTTTTGAAGAAAAAGGCAGTTTTCAGAACCCTGATTTTGGCCGATTTTCGGCCATTTAGCAAGGCTATAGACTTGCTTTTTGGTGATTTTTGAGGGAATTTTTCCCTAAATTGGACCCAATTCGATAGAAAAACACTTTATTTACCCCTAGAAGCTCTTTAGGGGTTTCTGGTGGGATATAATAACTATTTTTGAAGAAAAAGGCAGTTTTCAGAACCCCTGATTTTGGCCGATTTTCGGCCATTTAGCAAGGCTATAGACTTGCTTTTTGGTGATTTTTGAGGGAATTTTTCCCTAAATTGGACCCAATTCGATAGAAAAACACTTTATTTACCCCTAGAAGCTCTTTAGGGGTTTCTGGTGGGATATAATAACTATTTTTGAAGAAAAAGGCAGTTTTCAGAACCCCTGATTTTGGCCGATTTTCGGCCATTTAGCAAGGCTATAGACTTGCTTTTTGGTGATTTTTGAGGGAATTTTTCACCTAAATTGGACCCAATTCGATAGAAAAACACTTTATTTACCCCTAGAAGCTCTTTAGGGGTTTCTGGTGGGATATAATAACTATTTTTGAAGAAAAAGGCAGTTTTCAGAACCCTGATTTTGGCCGATTTTCGGCCATTTAGCAAGGCTATAGACTTGCTTTTTTGGTGATTTTTTGAGGGGAATTTTTTCACCTAAATTGGACCCAATTCGATAGAAAAACACTTTATTTACCCCCTAGAAGCTCTTTAGGGGGTTTCTGGTGGGATATAATAACTATTTTTGAAGAAAAAGGCAGTTTTCAGAACCCCTGATTTTGGCCGATTTTCGGCCATTTAGCAAGGCTATAGACTTGCTTTTTGGTGATTTTTTGAGGGAATTTTTCCCTAAATTGGACCCAATTCGATAGAAAAACACTTTATTTACCCCTAGAAGCTCTTTAGGGGTTTCTGGTGGGATATAATAACTATTTTTGAAGAAAAAGGCAGTTTTCAGAACCCCTGATTTTGGCCGATTTTCGGCCATTTAGCAAGGCTATAGACTTGCTTTTTGGTGATTTTTGAGGGAATTTTTCACCTAAATTGGACCCAATTCGATAGAAAAACACTTTATTTACCCCTAGAAGCTCTTTAGGGGTTTCTGGTGGATATAATAACTATTTTTGAAGAAAAAGGCAGTTTTCAGAACCCTGATTTTGGCCGATTTTCGGCCATTTAGCAAGGCTATAGACTTGCTTTTTTGGTGATTTTTGAGGGAATTTTTCCCTAAATTGGACCCAATTCGATAGAAAAACACTTTATTTACCCCTAGAAGCTCTTTAGGGGTTTCTGGTGGGATATAATAACTATTTTTGAAGAAAAAGGCAGTTTTCAGAACCCCTGATTTTGGCCGATTTTCGGCCATTTAGCAAGGCTATAGACTTGCTTTTTGGTGATTTTTGAGGGAATTTTTCACCTAAATTGGACCCAATTCGATAGAAAACACTTTATTTACCCCTAGAAGCTCTTTAGGGGTTTCTGGTGGGATATAATAACTATTTTTGAAGAAAAAGGCAGTTTTCAGAACCCTGATTTTGGCCGATTTTCGGCCATTTAGCAAGGCTATAGACTTGCTTTTTGGTGATTTTTGAGGGAATTTTTCACCTAAATTGGACCCAATTCGATAGAAAAACACTTTATTTACCCCTAGAAGCTCTTTAGGGGTTTCTGGTGGGATATAATAACTATTTTTGAAGAAAAAGGCAGTTTTCAGAACCCTGATTTTGGCCGATTTTCGGCCATTTAGCAAGGCTATAGACTTGCTTTTTGGTGATTTTTGAGGGAATTTTTCACCTAAATTGGACCCAATTCGATAGAAAAACACTTTATTTACCCCTAGAAGCTCTTTAGGGGTTTCTGGTGGGATATAATAACTATTTTTGAAGAAAAAGGCAGTTTTCAGAACCCCTGATTTTGGCCGATTTTCGGCCATTTAGCAAGGCTATAGACTTGCTTTTTGGTGATTTTTGAGGGAATTTTTCACCTAAATTGGACCCAATTCGATAGAAAAACACTTTATTTACCCCTAGAAGCTCTTTAGGGGGTTTCTGGTGGGATATAATAACTATTTTTGAAGAAAAAAGGCAGTTTTCAGAACCCCTGATTTTGGCCGATTTTCGGCCATTTAGCAAGGCTATAGACTTGCTTTTTGGTGATTTTTTGAGGGAATTTTTCACCTAAATTGGACCCAATTCGATAGAAAAACACTTTATTTACCCCTAGAAGCTCTTTAGGGGGTTTCTGGTGGGATATAATAACTATTTTTGAAGAAAAAAGGCAGTTTTCAGAACCCTGATTTTGGCCGATTTTCGGCCATTTAGCAAGGCTATAGACTTGCTTTTTTGGTGATTTTTTGAGGGAATTTTTTCCCCTAAATTGGACCCAATTCGATAGAAAAACACTTTATTTACCCCCTAGAAGCTCTTTAGGGGGTTTCTGGTGGATATAATAACTATTTTTGAAGAAAAAGGCAGTTTTCAGAACCCCTGATTTTGGCCGATTTTCGGCCATTTAGCAAGGCTATAGACTTGCTTTTTGGTGATTTTTTGAGGGAAATTTTTTCACCTAAATTGGACCCAATTCGATAGAAAAACACTTTATTTACCCCTAGAAGCTCTTTAGGGGTTTCTGGTGGATATAATAACTATTTTTGAAGAAAAAGGCAGTTTTCAGAACCCTGATTTTGGCCGATTTTCGGCCATTTAGCAAGGCTATAGACTTGCTTTTTGGTGATTTTTGAGGGAATTTTTCACCTAAATTGGACCCAATTCGATAGAAAAACACTTTATTTACCCCTAGAAGCTCTTTAGGGGTTTCTGGTGGATATAATAACTATTTTTGAAGAAAAAGGCAGTTTTCAGAACCCTGATTTTGGCCGATTTTCGGCCATTTAGCAAGGCTATAGACTTGCTTTTTGGTGATTTTTGAGGGAATTTTTTCACCTAAATTGGACCCAATTCGATAGAAAAACACTTTATTTACCCCTAGAAGCTCTTTAGGGGTTTCTGGTGGATATAATAACTATTTTTGAAGAAAAAGGCAGTTTTCAGAACCCCTGATTTTGGCCGATTTTCGGCCATTTAGCAAGGCTATAGACTTGCTTTTTTGGTGATTTTTTGAGGGAAATTTTTTCACCTAAATTGGACCCAATTCGATAGAAAAACACTTTATTTACCCCCTAGAAGCTCTTTAGGGGGTTTCTGGTGGGATATAATAACTATTTTTGAAGAAAAAAGGCAGTTTTCAGAACCCTGATTTTGGCCGATTTTCGGCCATTTAGCAAGGCTATAGACTTGCTTTTTGGTGATTTTTGAGGGAATTTTTCCCTAAATTGGACCCAATTCGATAGAAAAACACTTTATTTACCCCCTAGAAGCTCTTTAGGGGGTTTCTGGTGGGATATAATAACTATTTTTGAAGAAAAAGGCAGTTTTCAGAACCCCTGATTTTGGCCGATTTTCGGCCATTTAGCAAGGCTATAGACTTGCTTTTTTGGTGATTTTTTGAGGGGAATTTTTTCACCTAAATTGGACCCAATTCGATAGAAAAACACTTTATTTACCCCCTAGAAGCTCTTTAGGGGTTTCTGGTGGGATATAATAACTATTTTTGAAGAAAAAGGCAGTTTTCAGAACCCCTGATTTTGGCCGATTTTCGGCCATTTAGCAAGGCTATAGACTTGCTTTTTGGTGATTTTTGAGGGAATTTTTCACCTAAATTGGACCCAATTCGATAGAAAAACACTTTATTTACCCCTAGAAGCTCTTTAGGGGTTTCTGGTGGGATATAATAACTATTTTTGAAGAAAAAGGCAGTTTTCAGAACCCTGATTTTGGCCGATTTTCGGCCATTTAGCAAGGCTATAGACTTGCTTTTTGGTGATTTTTGAGGGAATTTTTCACCTAAATTGGACCCAATTCGATAGAAAAACACTTTATTTACCCCTAGAAGCTCTTTAGGGGTTTCTGGTGGGATATAATAACTATTTTGAAGAAAAAGGCAGTTTTCAGAACCCCTGATTTTGGCCGATTTTCGGCCATTTAGCAAGGCTATAGACTTGCTTTTTGGTGATTTTTGAGGGAATTTTTCCCTAAATTGGACCCAATTCGATAGAAAAACACTTTATTTACCCCTAGAAGCTCTTTAGGGGTTTCTGGTGGGATATAATAACTATTTTTGAAGAAAAAGGCAGTTTTCAGAACCCCTGATTTTGGCCGATTTTCGGCCATTTAGCAAGGCTATAGACTTGCTTTTTGGTGATTTTTTGAGGGAATTTTTTCACCTAAATTGGACCCAATTCGATAGAAAAACACTTTATTTACCCCCTAGAAGCTCTTTAGGGGGTTTCTGGTGGGATATAATAACTATTTTTGAAGAAAAAGGCAGTTTTCAGAACCCTGATTTTGGCCGATTTTCGGCCATTTAGCAAGGCTATAGACTTGCTTTTTGGTGATTTTTGAGGGAATTTTTCACCTAAATTGGACCCAATTCGATAGAAAAACACTTTATTTACCCCTAGAAGCTCTTTAGGGGTTTCTGGTGGGATATAATAACTATTTTTGAAGAAAAAGGCAGTTTTCAGAACCCCTGATTTTGGCCGATTTTCGGCCATTTAGCAAGGCTATAGACTTGCTTTTTGGTGATTTTTGAGGGAATTTTTCACCTAAATTGGACCCAATTCGATAGAAAAACACTTTATTTACCCCTAGAAGCTCTTTAGGGGTTTCTGGTGGGATATAATAACTATTTTTGAAGAAAAAGGCAGTTTTCAGAACCCCTGATTTTGGCCGATTTTCGGCCATTTAGCAAGGCTATAGACAAGGCTATAGACTTGCTTTTTTTCTGGTGATATTTTGAGGAAGAATTTTTCCCTAAATTGGACCCAATTCGATAGAAAAACACTTTATTTACCCCTAGAAGCTCTTTAGGGGGTTTCTGGTGGGATATAATAACTATTTTTGAAGAAAAAGGCAGTTTTCAGAACCCCTGATTTTGGCCGATTTTCGGCCATTTAGCAAGGCTATAGACTTGCTTTTTTGGTGATTTTTTGAGGGAATTTTTCACCTAAATTGGACCCAATTCGATAGAAAAACACTTTATTTACCCCTAGAAGCTCTTTAGGGGGTTTCTGGTGGGATATAATAACTATTTTTGAAGAAAAAGGCAGTTTTCAGAACCCCTGATTTTGGCCGATTTTCGGCCATTTAGCAAGGCTATAGACTTGCTTTTTGGTGATTTTTGAGGGAATTTTTCCCTAAATTGGACCCAATTCGATAGAAAAACACTTTATTTACCCCTAGAAGCTCTTTAGGGGTTTCTGGTGGGATATAATAACTATTTTGAAGAAAAAGGCAGTTTTCAGAACCCCTGATTTTGGCCGATTTTCGGCCATTTAGCAAGGCTATAGACTTGCTTTTTGGTGATTTTTGAGGGAATTTTTCACTAAATTGGACCCAATTCGATAGAAAAACACTTTATTTACCCCTAGAAGCTCTTTAGGGGTTTCTGGTGGGATATAATAACTATTTTTGAAGAAAAAGGCAGTTTTCAGAACCCCTGATTTTGGCCGATTTTCGGCCATTTAGCAAGGCTATAGACTTGCTTTTTGGTGATTTTTGAGGGAATTTTTCACCTAAATTGGACCCAATTCGATAGAAAAACACTTTATTTACCCCTAGAAGCTCTTTAGGGGTTTCTGGTGGGATATAATAACTATTTTTGAAGAAAAAGGCAGTTTTCAGAACCCCTGATTTTGGCCGATTTTCGGCCATTTAGCAAGGCTATAGACTTGCTTTTTGGTGATTTTTGAGGGAATTTTTCACCTAAATTGGACCCAATTCGATAGAAAAACACTTTATTTACCCCCTAGAAGCTCTTTAGGGGGTTTCTGGTGGGATATAATAACTATTTTTGAAGAAAAAGGCAGTTTTCAGAACCCCTGATTTTGGCCGATTTTCGGCCATTTAGCAAGGCTATAGACTTGCTTTTTTGGTGATTTTTTGAGGGAATTTTTCACCTAAATTGGACCCAATTCGATAGAAAAACACTTTATTTACCCCTAGAAGCTCTTTAGGGGGTTTCTGGTGGGATATAATAACTATTTTTGAAGAAAAAGGCAGTTTTCAGAACCCCTGATTTTGGCCGATTTTCGGCCATTTAGCAAGGCTATAGACTTGCTTTTTGGTGATTTTTGAGGGAATTTTTCACCTAAATTGGACCCAATTCGATAGAAAAACACTTTATTTACCCCTAGAAGCTCTTTAGGGGTTTCTGGTGGGATATAATAACTATTTTTGAAGAAAAAGGCAGTTTTCAGAACCCCTGATTTTGGCCGATTTTCGGCCATTTAGCAAGGCTATAGACTTGCTTTTTGGTGATTTTTGAGGGAATTTTTCACCTAAATTGGACCCAATTCGATAGAAAAACACTTTATTTACCCCTAGAAGCTCTTTAGGGGTTTCTGGTGGGATATAATAACTATTTTTGAAGAAAAAGGCAGTTTTCAGAACCCCTGATTTTGGCCGATTTTCGGCCATTTAGCAAGGCTATAGACTTGCTTTTTGGTGATTTTTGAGGGAATTTTTTCCCCTAAATTGGACCCAATTCGATAGAAAAACACTTTATTTACCCCCTAGAAGCTCTTTAGGGGATTTCTGGTGGGATATAATAACTATTTTTGAAGAAAAAAGGCAGTTTTCAGAACCCCTGATTTTGGCCGATTTTCGGCCATTTAGCAAGGCTATAGACTTGCTTTTTGGTGATTTTTTGAGGGGAATTTTTTCACCTAAATTGGACCCAATTCGATAGAAAAACACTTTATTTACCCCCTAGAAGCTCTTTAGGGGGTTTCTGGTGGGATATAATAACTATTTTTGAAGAAAAAGGAAGTTTTCAGAACCCCTGATTTTGGCCGATTTTCGGCCATTTAGCAAGGCTATAGACTTGCTTTTTTGGTGATTTTTTGAGGGGAATTTTTTCACCTAAATTGGACCCAATTCGATAGAAAAACACTTTATTTACCCCCTAGAAGCTCTTTAGGGGGTTTCTGGTGGGATATAATAACTATTTTTGAAGAAAAAGGCAGTTTTCAGAACCCCTGATTTTGGCCGATTTTCGGCCATTTAGCAAGGCTATAGACTTGCTTTTTGGTGATTTTTTGAGAGGAATTTTTTCACCTAAATTGGACCCAATTCGATAGAAAAACACTTTATTTACCCCCTAGAAGCTCTTTAGGGGGTTTCTGGTGGATATAATAACTATTTTTGAAGAAAAAAGGCAGTTTTCAGAACCCCTGATTTTGGCCGATTTTCGGCCATTTAGCAAGGCTATAGACTTGCTTTTTTGGTGATTTTTGAGGGAATTTTTCACCTAAATTGGACCCAATTCGATAGAAAAACACTTTATTTACCCCTAGAAGCTCTTTAGGGGTTTCTGGTGGGATATAATAACTATTTTTGAAGAAAAAGGCAGTTTTCAGAACCCTGATTTTGGCCGATTTTCGGCCATTTAGCAAGGCTATAGACTTGCTTTTTGGTGATTTTTGAGGGAATTTTTCACCTAAATTGGACCCAATTCGATAGAAAAACACTTTATTTACCCCTAGAAGCTCTTTAGGGGTTTCTGGTGGGATATAATAACTATTTTTGAAGAAAAAGGCAGTTTTCAGAACCCCTGATTTTGGCCGATTTTGCTTTTTGGCCATTTAGCAAGGCTATAGACTTGCTTTTTGGCCGATGATTTTTGCAAGGCTATAGGGAATTTTTCACCTAAATTGGACCCAATTCGATAGAAAAACACTTTATTTACCCCTAGAAGCTCTTTAGGGGTTTCTGGTGGGATATAATAACTATTTTTGAAGAAAAAGGCAGTTTTCAGAACCCCTGATTTTGGCCGATTTTCGGCCATTTAGCAAGGCTATAGACTTGCTTTTTGGTGATTTTTTGAGGGAATTTTTTCACCTAAATTGGACCCAATTCGATAGAAAAACACTTTATTTACCCCCTAGAAGCTCTTTAGGGGGTTTCTGGTGGGATATAATAACTATTTTTGAAGAAAAAGGCAGTTTTCAGAACCCCTGATTTTGGCCGATTTTCGGCCATTTAGCAAGGCTATAGACTTGCTTTTTGGTGATTTTTGAGGGAATTTTTCACCTAAATTGGACCCAATTCGATAGAAAAACACTTTATTTACCCCTAGAAGCTCTTTAGGGTGTTTCTGGTGGGATATAATAACTATTTTTGAAGAAAAAGGCAGTTTTCAAAACCCCTGATTTTGGCCGATTTTCGGCCATTAAGCAAGGCTATAGACTTGCTTTTTGGTGATTTTTGAGGGAATTTTTCTCCTAAATTGGACCCAATTCGATAGAAAAACACTTTATTTACCCCCTAGAAGCTCTTTAGGGGTTTCTGGTGGGATATAATAACTATTTTTGAAGAAAAAAAGGCAGTTTTCAAAACCCCTGATTTTGGCCGCTTTTCGGCCATTTAGCAAGGCTATAGACTTGCTTTTTTGGCGATTTTTTGAGGGAATTTTTCGCCTAAATTGGACCCAATTCGATAGAAAAACACTTTATTTACCCCCTAGAAGCTCTTTAGGGGTTTCTGGTGGGATATAATAACTATTTTTGAAGAAAAAGGCAGTTTTCAAAACCCCTGATTTTGGCCGATTTTCGGCCATTTAGCAAGGCTATAGACTTGCTTTTTGGTGATTTTTGAGGGAATTTTTCACCTAAATTGGACCCAATTCGATAGAAAAACACTTTATTTACCCCTAGAAGCTCTTTAGGGGTTTCTGGTGGGATATAATAACTATTTTTGAAGAAAAAGGCAGTTTTCAGAACCCCTGATTTTGGCCGATTTTCGGCCATTTAGCAAGGCTATAGACTTGCTTTTTGGTGATTTTTGAGGGAATTTTTCACCTAAATTGGACCCAATTCGATAGAAAAACACTTTATTTACCCCTAGAAGCTCTTTAGGGGTTTCTGGTGGGATATAATAACTATTTTTGAAGAAAAAAGGCAGTTTTCAGAACCCCTGATTTTGGCCGATTTTCGGCCATTTAGCAAGGCTATAGACTTGCTTTTTTGGTGATTTTTTGAGGGGAATTTTTTCACCTAAATTGGACCCAATTCGATAGAAAAACACTTTATTTACCCCTAGAAGCTCTTTAGGGGGTTTCTGGTGGGATATAATAACTATTTTTGAAGAAAAAAGGCAGTTTTCAGAACCCCTGATTTTGGCCGATTTTCGGCCATTTAGCAAGGCTATAGACTTGCTTTTTGGTGATTTTTGAGGGAATTTTTCACCTAAATTGGACCCAATTCGATAGAAAAACACTTTATTTACCCCTAGAAGCTCTTTAGGGGGTTTCTGGTGGGATATAATAACTATTTTTGAAGAAAAAGGCAGTTTTCAGAACCCCTGATTTTGGCCGATTTTCGGCCATTTAGCAAGGCTATAGACTTGCTTTTTTGGTGATTTTTTGAGGGAAATTTTTTCACCTAAATTGGACCCAATTCGATAGAAAAACACTTTATTTACCCCCTAGAAGCTCTTTAGGGGGTTTCTGGTGGGATATAATAACTATTTTTGAAGGAAGAAGGTAGTTTTTAGAACCCTAGATTTTGGCCAATTTTCGCCCATTTAGCAAGGCTATTTACTTGCTTTTTTGGTGATTTTTGAGGGAAATTTTTTCCCCTAAATTGGACCCAATTCGATAGAAAAACACTTTATTTACCCCTAGAAGCTCTTTAGGGGGTTTCTGGTGGGATATAATAACTATTTTTGAAGAAAAAAGGAAGTTTTCAGAACCCCTGATTTTGGCCGATTTTCGGCCATTTAGCAAGGCTATAGACTTGCTTTTTTGGTGATTTTTGAGGGGAATTTTTTCACCAAAATTGGACCCAATTCGATAGAAAAACACTTTATTTACCCCTAGAAGCTCTTTAGGGGTTTCTGGTGGGATATAATAACTATTTTTGAAGAAAAAGGCAGTTTTCAGAACCCCTGATTTTGGCCGATTTTCGGCCATTTAGCAAGGCTATAGACTTGCTTTTTGGTGATTTTTTGAGGGGAATTTTTTCACCTAAATTGGACCCAATTCGATAGAAAAACACTTTATTTACCCCCTAGAAGCTCTTTAGGGGGTTTCTGGTGGGATATAATAACTATTTTTGAAGAAAAAAGGCAGTTTTCAGAACCCTGATTTTGGCCGATTTTCGGCCATTTAGCAAGGCTATAGACTTGCTTTTTGGTGATTTTTTGAGGGGAATTTTTTCCCCTAAATTGGACCCAATTCGATAGAAAAACACTTTATTTACCCCTAGAAGCTCTTTAGGGGGTTTCTGGTGGGATATAATAACTATTTTTGAAGAAAAAGGCAGTTTTCAGAACCCCTGATTTTGGCCGATTTTCGGCCATTTAGCAAGGCTATAGACTTGCTTTTTGGTGATTTTTGAGGGAATTTTTCACCTAAATTGGACCCAATTCGATAGAAAAACACTTTATTTACCCCTAGAAGCTCTTTAGGGGTTTCTGGTGGGATATAA
>JACTAT010000942.1:0-12448 GCA_014526335.1 Chrysaora quinquecirrha | reverse complement strand
TAATTTCATCGATTTTCATCATGATGAATAAACTATTGGAACTGCGGATTCTGAGACAGAGAATCCAAATCTTTGGTCCTTTTTCGCAAATTATTGAAAAAAAATGTCAAATAAAAGGTTTTTTAAGTAAATAGTAACAAAACAATGTAACTCCCAGGGCCAAAGATTTGTACAGATACAGCTCAGCGTACACCTTCGAAAACGCAACAAAAACAATAGCGAACAACATACACTAACTATTTCAAATGGTTTACGTATACTTCAAAAATCCCAAACTAACCCTAACCCTAATCTTAACATTATTTTGGAACCATATGTAGCGAGCCAAAAATTTTATCGCAACTGGAATGGAATTGATAATCGAAATAAAATTGAAAATTGAAATGAAATTGAACAAGTCAAATTGTTAAAATTAACTTGCTGAGACTGCGTTTGAGTTTGAAGGAATGTTACTTTGTTTTTTTTCAGACGATGTTAGTGGCCAAAAGGATTTCTTCCTTTAGTAGACCTGTCATTGCAATTGGTAAACAGTGCTTTTATGATCAGATATACCGATCACGTGATGAAGCATACAGGTACATTGTCCTATTGTTAGCGTGCGTCTATTTTAACATAGGCACTGGGGATGTTTAAGCTTTTTCGTGATAATTTTTCAAGACATTTTCACAGCAACCTTTTATTTTGCTCAAAGAAACTCCCGTAAAAATATACAAAAACAATGCAAATGAAAATGCAGTTTTTTTAGTTTTTCGTTCAATTAGCTCTGTTCTGACTGCTTTTGTATGACCTTGCTGCATGGTTTTGTAAAAATGCACAATTATTGTCACAATTTCTTCTTCGTTTTGTCTTCGTAGAGAGTTCCATGGTAATCTCTGTAATATTTTATAACGATCTGATCATAGTTAATAGAATAAACACTATGTTTATGCTAGTGACTATGATCTGATGGCCCAAGTTTCGAAATTTTTTCTTATAAAAATCAAAATTCGCGTGTTGTAAGAACTCAAAGACAGGACCTCCTTTAGAGCATTAGAATTTGATCCGTTTTCGAATCCCGACTTATGAGTTCCAAAGCTCAACTTGCCAATTGGCTATGCAGCCTAGTTTGCATAAGAACTTATATTTCGACGAATTTTTGCCACCTTCCATGGGCCGGGTATCGAAAGAAGGCATTTTTATCTCAGCCGGTTGTCAAAAGGGATGTTTTGTAAGAATGAACTATTACTTCAAGTTCCGAACTAGTTTGGTTTATACTTTTTGCAGATTTTTTCAAAGCCGGGTATCATTTGGGAGGGGAACTTCTAAAGCCGGGTCAAAAAAAATTTTTAGAGTGCACACCCCCGTCTGATTGTCTTCTAAATCTTTTCATACGCTGGGTGTATTTTTCGGGGTCTTGAAGGATTTCTATAATCGGCAAATTCTTTCTGTTTTAGAGAATCCATGTTTCACGACTCATTTTGTCACCCCTATCCTGTTCCAATTTTAAAAAATATGTTTCCGGGCAATGGTTTCACGACAGCAGATGGTTAAGGTCAAAGCAACTTTTGAGATAGCAGAGAAATTCGACCAAAATCTCAACCTATTGTTTCTTGGTTGTTCTGATAAAAAAACTTCTCACACAATTACGCAGAGAAAATACAAGAAAGAACACAGATTTGTTCATTTAATGAGTTCATTGACTAATATCAGCTTATTTTACTGGGCTGCAGATCCTTCAGATGGCATTGATCTGATGATGTCAGAATCACCTGGATCAGTAATGCTAAGAACAGAAACACGGAAATATTTTCCACATGCTGTACCAAGCTCAATGTTGTTTCCAGTGTAGTGATGAACTCCAGTTTTGGCCAACATTGCATAATATTCTATCTCACTTTTCCTAAAAGTCATTACAAAAAGATCACTTAGCACTGTATAACTTCACAAAATTCAGACAGTTTCCTGACAATGTTAATCAATTGGGGGGGGGGGATTGAATTGCTGAGATTCTTGATAATGGACAGGTCCTAATTGCCATTATCCTCCGGGGCCATGGTCATTATAATTAAGATTGCCAGTAATACTGTACATGGAGGACTAGACAACACAAGTAAAGGGTAAACTATATGCTTAAAACATTTCATCAGTCATAGCACAACCAATTTTGTCTCAGGGTAACTTGGCTTTTGCAAAACAATTCAACTGAAAATAAACAGTTGATAAAGAAGGAATCCTTTAAATTTTATTCCTATCCATCAAATTCTGGTGCCTACATTGAACATGCCTGTTCAACTTTGTTAAGGAAAATGAATGTTTGCACAAGAGAGCATATTTTTATATTAACTATTTGATAATAATTTAAAATGGACAAAAAATAAAAATAAATAAGTTCTCTTGTGACTGTTTACAAAATTGTAAGTGAATCACGGGGAAAATGAGACAATAAGAACATCCCAATTTCACGAAAAACTCACTTTTGCTATCTGGCAGTGTTTCACAGATAATGATACCTAAAAACCATTTCCTGCAAATTTCTGCCATTTTTCAAAGAAGGATAGGTCAATTCATATTGAATATAAGAAACAGACAATGACTGAAAACCTGACCAATAAATATATGGTAGTTTTCTTGTGAATGCAATTGTAACGCAATTCGGAGATTCATATTCAACCTACATGCATTTATATGTATTCAAAATTTATATACTTAATGTGACATCCAATGTATCCAATTAACCAAGATTTACCCTGGCATTAATTATTGTGACTGAGCATGAAGTTAATTTCCAAACTGCTTCAACAGAAACTTATATTGAATAGATACCAAAAAATTAAGATAAATTGGCAAAAAATATCATAGAATGAACTAAATCATATAGTCACCTTAGCTGAGGTGTATTTGCAGATATGATGACAAGTTTAGCCTTCCCTTGACGAAGTGTCTTGAGAGTTGATCTGTATCCAAGGGTATACTTTCCACTTTTCATGACTAAAGCAAGTCGAGTATTAATACTCTCCATAGCTTTCTTTTGTTTCTTTGATGCAACCATGATGATAGTTGAAGGCCTCCAGCAATTTAGTATCTAAAAAGGAACAACATCTTTATCAAGAAGCTACAATTTCTCAATTGCTTATTTTAGGATGCAAGCACTTGTGCTTATTGTTGAGTTGCAATTTAGAAAATTCTCCATCTGTGTTATGGTAAGAAAAGTTAAGAAACACTTGTGCAGTGTATTTAGGGCACTTCATGCTCTTACAGAATAATCCATCTGCCTTTTGTGGTGTTGATTCTCTATACCTACATTTATTTGCTTGTTGAAGATTTGAAGGTTCTTTTTTAAAAAGCACATTATTTTTAGGTACTGAAAATAATGTGCTTTCTAACGATTTACAATCAGTGATGGGTTGTTTCTCCTTAGAAGACACCTCAAGGGGGTAAACTAATCGGATAGTAAATGGAAACACGCATTGTCGCGAAGAGATGCTGAGGACAGGAAACCTTATTATTTGGGGATACTTAAAGCACAGATGGAGAAACATTTACAAAGCAAATACATTTCTTGACAGAATTAAAAAAGCTCAAAATTAGACTTCTTATAAAAAGTGGTCCATCCATGGCGATGGTACTTACGCCTAAAATTTCCTATCTTTTGAAAATTTATATCAAGGCTTGACGTCCCAGCCAAATTGTGCGAACTTTTTGTAGGGTAATCCATCTTAGTTAAAGGAAAATGGATACAATTTGGGCCTCATGTTATTATATATTTTATATCTAGTCTATCTCTGACTGGTCTCTTATCTTGCTCTTGAAAGCGAAAGCTGTGTATTGGCAGCTTGGCCTATCTAGACTAAGACAATCGAGATTATAACTTGAAGTTCGAACAAATCAATGATGCTGCGGCAAAACTAAAAGTACATTAGAATGAGTTGAATTGACATTGAAATTCCATAACGGTTTGGGTTTATCGTCAGTACAAATTTTATTTTATTGCCTGATAAATTTGTTGAAAAGATGTAAAAAATCTCGCCACTACTTACAGAACTGCTATCTCAGGCACGGATTTTGTTGAAAAGAAAAACGCATGGCATGACCTGATCAAAATTCACGAAGAGGTCTGGGGAACATTTTTTCTTCGGATTTATTTCCACGCGCTTTGCCCGCGCCAACAGCGCGCGTGAGGCTTTGAAGGTAGACGCGGGAAAGCGCTAAGCGCATACTGGCGCAGACCAGGATTCCATGAGTCAGTTGTGACAACAACTCGCGCCAGTTTCAATTTTATTGTGTGGAGAACAACAGCGCGCACACGAGATGAGGGTCGGTGACACTGTGACAGAAAGAAGTCAAGAATCAAGACTGATTTTATAATGACCCAGTCCATTATTGTTCAAGGTGAGTTCAGGAGAACCAACAAGTTCAAGGCCTTGCCACCCATCCTTGTTTTTTGGGGTTTGGGAAGGTGGGTTGAGGCTTTGGTTGTGCTAAGCAACCAAAGGGCTTTGTTTGGTTGTGGGCAGTGGGGGCTGGGGGGCTGGGCGCTGTGTCGAGTGTACATTCATGGCTTGGGCAAAATATCCGGACATGCATTGATCCCATTAAAATGAGCCCAAATCTATCCTCCCCCTGCCCCCCACAAGTCAACAGAGGGGAGAAGGAGGGTAGGGCCATGTGATATTGTGATTGTTATCAAAAGTCCACTAACTTTAGCCTGTGTTCAGACTCGACTCTTTCTCTAAAGTTTTGATTGGAAAGAGTTTTAAGGCCCTCCCTGGTTGAGTCTGCACGCAGGGGCAGGCTAACTAATTTTTGTTCAAGATTGTACATAACCTGAAAGAGGTGAGACACATTTTCTAACAACAACTTACAGTAGGATAGCTACTCATACCTCAACAACACCAGTGGTCTCAAAGTTAAAGCTTTAATTTTTTTTCACTGCGATGGATGGATGGATGTTTTAAAACGCGTTTGGCCAAACCCAACTTACTTTGCCCAACTTACTAATCGCCCAACCTGCTAAGACTCAGATGTTTCAACCAACTCATCATGGTCATTTCCCCCAACCTGAAATGACACAGATAACTTCTTTTGTGTACCTTAATGGAATTGAGTTTCGTGGTTTTTCATGGATTGATTGGTGATTGGTGAAATGAATTTCACAGGAACTTATTTTCGCAGATACAAATCACCATTAATTTTTCTGGAGTTTTTTCCGCAGATCTAAAAATTTTCAAAGCAAAGGAAACTGATAATAGTTGGAGTGCCTTGCTTTCTTTTGCTACTGTAAATACAGAAGCAAGAACCATATTCAGTCTTTTCAATGGAATATTTCCCTAAATTTGGCAAAAGCCTTCATAATATTCAGATTTTTTGGAAATTTGGGGAATTTATTTTGGAGGAGAAGCATGTTTTGAGAATTTCGGGGCAACCAATTATTGCAGATGAAAGGAATTTGAATTTTCTGGTGGAACTAATTTTTTACGGAAGTGGCCAAAATCCTCTAAAAGCAGGAAAATTAATTCATGTGAAAACTAATGCCCTTAACGTTTGTCAATTATTTGATTGATAACATTGGCCCAAAACCCTCAACTATCACTCTGATAACTGTTTAAGTGACAAAACAAGTAATAATTAGCAAGTACTTTAGTTGGGGGAAACAGGAAAGGACAGCATTGGCAAAAAAGACGTTGGATGAAACAGAGGTTGGGCAAATTGACCTGATACCAATTCTTTAATTTGACCAATTTTTAACAATCTTCCAGGGTGCCTTCCCTTTCTCACCATGCTGGAGAAAAGGCCAACCAATCTGACTTCAGGCCAAGAAAAAAAATAATTTTTTTGTTCTATAATGGAAATAATAGTCTAGGTTATTTATTGTTTTTCTGAACGATCCACATTAGTACGCAAATAAATTTTAAGCTCCCTTTCTGAAATCACTGGCGTAGGCTAGATTGAGTGCACACTGGGTAATCTTCCTGGAATCTATCTCATTCACTACAATGTTAAATGCTCATTTGGTTGAGTTAAAGGATAGCTTAAAAGATATTTTTGCTAGACTTATCAAAATTGAACTATGTGTTTGCCCACTAATGAGAAAATCTTCTTCTGCCCAAACGATCTTCTTGATATATCCTGCAAAATTCACCCTATTTTAAAGAATTCCATTCAGTGTATCCCTCAAAGTTGCTGACAATTTTGAGTATTTTAGCCCTAGGAGTTGCACATTAGTAGTTGCTTAAAGTAGGTCTTAGCAATTTATATCACGTCGTGATATTCTTATCAGATCAAAATTAAGCAAAATTTTCTCAAGGCCATTTTCTCAGAGAGTTTTACCTGAAAATGTTCAAGAATTTTTGACAGGGAATGTTGATGCAGATGAGTTCATTTTAACTTTTCTATCTGATGTAATAAATATTCTTTTTTTCCATTTTTAGTGGGTCAGTGTGGCAACCAGGTATGCTTTTAGTTACTGTTGATAAATTGAAATGACCTGAAACCAGCTGAAAAGACCTGCTGAAACATGATGTAAAAATAGGAATCGATAATGAAATGACCTGAAATGACCCGCTATCTTAGCAAAGAAGTATAAAAGTCGAGGGAATTTTACTGTTCCTTTCCGCATTGTCTAATTTTTCTATGTCCAAAAGGAACATAAAGGAACAAAAGAACTTTCATGTAATAACTTTCATGTAAACCATGCAATAAAAACTTTGCTAACCAATGTACACACCTTATGTTTACAAATTTTCCAACCCAGAGCAACTAATAGCCAATTTGAACAAAAGATATACGAAAGCACTTCTCCAGTGTAACTGTATTCACTTTATGCCTTTTTTGATTGATGCCTGAAGCCGAACCAATCGAAACAATATTTGAAAACCCACCACTACAGCTCCTTGCATGGTTTCCTATCTTTCGCATTCCTCATAACTGTTGGCAAACAATTTTCATGGCAAAATCACCCAAGAATCTACTTTTTATTTTATGTATAATGTTGTGCGTGTAATGTTAATTGTTAATAGGTATTAAATCCTGTCTCAGTTGATCTCCAGCTGAGCATCCATCTATCCGTCTGAGGTTTGCAACGAGAATTTTTCCCTTTCCAAGTTTTTCCAAGGCCAATGAAAATGGTATCTAAAACTAAAGGCCTAGTACACAAGAGAAGTGATTCTGTTTCATATTTTTACAAAGTGCCAACGTTTTTGTTGCAAGTGGTCTTAATTTCGTTATATTTTGTAGATTGGTTGCAGATTCTGGGATCTTGCCCTTAGAGAGCATTCAAATACTAATAAGGTAACTATGTTCAATTGTTAATCATTAGAATCTATTTTTTGCAACATCTGAAGAAAAGAAATTAACCCTGTCCACAAAAAGAAGAAAGCCAGAAAGCACACTGAGGCAGCTCTCTATGTTATGTCATCATCATCATCATCAGCGTCATCATCATTTTTCATTTGTAGAATACAAAATAAAGCATGTAAATATATGATATAATATGACATAAAAAGTTTGAAAGACACCCATATTCTGTGCTGTATGTCACACATACAGATGAGGTAAAGTAGGACAACCAGGCCTCGCCATTATTTGAAATCAAAAGGCAGAGTACACTATACAGCATCAATATAACACTATGTCATCAAATTATAAGCAATCCAATGTTAGCTTTTGTGCAGTGACATGTTTTGCTTGAAATGAAATGTAAATTAAAATTTTCCTTTATCTTTCTTCATAACAATGTGATTTGAGTCATAAGTTTTTAACCATATTTCTCGTTTCTCTTATCCCAGAAGGGTATATATGATGAAGCTCTCAGCACTTTCTTCCGCAATGTTGATACAAGGTTGAGTGAGTCATCATTATTTTTATTTTTGTTAAAATTTTCAAGTTTTAGAGTTTTTCATAAATGATTTGATGGAAGAAGCACAGAGCACAGCTTTAGCTTTCTTTGGCATGCTAAGATTGATCTGTTGCCTTGATTCAACGATTGTCTGTTGAATGTCAAGTCTGTATTATGCTGTCAGGAAGTTATAACAAAATCAGTTATAAATGATGATTGACTTTGATTGCTTGACATTCTGTATTGAATTTGAATGCTTATTTACTTCTGCTTCGCTTACCATGCTTCAAGAACTTTTAATTTGCTTGCCCTTTCCCAAAAGTTGTTCTGTCAAGTTGTCTATTACTTGTGATCTTATAGTTATCATTTTGCCTGTATCAGCTTGCATGGTTGCCACTACCGACCTGCTTTAACGACAATTTATGTATGTATTAATGTATGTATGTATATATTTAGATTTAATTGTATCAGATTACGGAGCAAGATCTGGAGTAGTTTACCTGTATATGTAAAAGGTAAGCAACCAGAATCAGTAAAATAAAACTTTGAAGTTGATATGGAAATCATCTGTTGGAAATTGTTAAAAATGATTGCAGTTGCTAGTGAAGAAACAAACAAGTTTTAAAATTGAAAGATTGTTTGGCAAAATTATTATAACTGAAAATTTCAGATAATTTATCTTATCAGTGCTGGCCTGTTTGCCCGTGGCTACAAGTCTTCAAATTTATGTGCAATTTGCTAAAAATGCAAAGAAGAACAGAATTGAAATGTATCAAACAAATTTTGAAGCAAAGTCATCAGTTGTTCCGTTCAAAGAAGACAATTTTCCGTCGATATGCAGGAAAACAACTAGGGGCAAATATAAGCAAGCACGTAAATTACATGAATCAACTTGCCGTGCACTCGGAGTGGTCAGGGGGTGCTGTAGCTGTAAAAAGTCTGGTTATCATCTTGAATAACAAATTATCAAAGGAATTATCCAATAGTAGCGTGAGAAATGATTGCAGAAGAGACGCGTATGTGGAACTTTCACCATGGTAGATTAATTCATGAATTGATAAAATCCAATCAGAAGGGGAGAGACAGTTAAAGATAAAAAGCAAGCAAAGAAGCACTTTATTCATTTAAGGATTTCCTGAAGAAAAAAGTTCCGAAATTAAGAAGTGTAAATGTCACTACTGTTAGAAGAAAGAAATTTTGTGAAGAATTGTGTAATAAAAAGGCAGATGAGAAGAGGTTGGGTCCAGAATTTGCAGACTGGTTGAAAGAACGCCAGGGAAGTAAGTGAGCAATCTGGAAATTGCTTTAACCACATGTCACAGGTAGTGTCAGCAAAGCAAGTAATTGATAAGACTCGGGAGCATCTCAATACTTGTCGCCTGACAAGAAAAAATGGCAGAATATGTCAAATTCGAATATCCGGAGAAAAGAAACTCTTGGGGGGGGGGGGTAACTTAACAGTTTAGGGGGTACGGGGACGTGCCATTATTTAGGGTACCTTTTTTCTGAAAAATGCGGAATTATCGATATCGTTTTTAGAAGTATGTGCGGAATTATGGGTACCATTTTAGGAAACATGCAGAATTATGGGTACCAATCTGGAGAAATTTTGAAGAATTAAGCTTAGCATTTACAAAATGTGCAGTCCGGACTGATAACTCTTTGGACTATCAGCAAGGTTGCCTTTTAAACATTACTTGCTTTTCATGAGAGGATTTTATTATCTGAAAGTGTTCTTTGCCTTGCGGAATATTGGGCATAACATTCATGTTCGCGGAATTATAAGTCACAATTTTTATCAGGTTTGCGGAATTATGGGTCACAATTTTTCAGACGGGGGCGGAATTATGGGTCCAAATTTTGGACTGAAATGGCACGTCCCCGTCCAAAGCTACCCCCCGAGAGTAAACTTCAGCTGGCAGTCTTTTATCCTGTTGAAAAAGAAAAGAAAATTTAGGGATGGCACGCAAAATATAAAAATTTGCTCTTGATGCTTTGCTTTATTTTCTGTTAAATCAAAACCAAGCTGTTATCATTACCATCGATTACTCACAAATGGGCATAGATTGGGTTGAAACGTAGTTTTGCAGAATATTGATCAATGAAAGACCTTCTATCATTGGCAGCAACATGGAAAATAAAGAAGCTTCCCAAGGAGCTCAACTCTAAACCTGTTAACACATCCTATTTTTGATCAAGGCTAAACAGTCAGCTACAGACCGGTTTCACCCAATTTTAGGGCTCATCAGTGCAGCTAGACTGAGCAAGGACCTTAGCCCAACGTTAGACGTCAGGCATCAAGCTGTCAGTGGTATTACACGTGGGAGGTGGCATAAAGTAGCCAAGAACATTGCATGTGCCTTTGAGATGCAACAGTCTATTAACAATACAAGAGAAGCACCGCCAAGCAGGTGCTATTAGACGCCCTCAGGGGAATGTTGTCATCCCGCAGTGCAGTCGTAGTTCAAGGTTAAGTGTAAGAAAACCACTGACACTTCAAACAGTCAGCTACAGACCGGTTTCGCTCAGGGCTCATCAGAGACTGAGTTTTTGATGGTATTTTTTATCTTCTGCTGAAAAAGATCATTTTAACCAAGAAAATTTCTGCTTGTCTGAAGAAGCAAGTGAGCAAGTAGGGTGTCTTGATCGTGAAAGCATCGTAATCCATTTCTAAAAGTAGAAGCTATAAGGGCAACAGAGATTCTTGAAATAGTGACGTTTTTATAGACCACGCGTTTTAAAATCACATGGAAAATCAGACTACTTTGTGACCTTCATTGATGATTTATCTGGCTACACACATGTTAACATTGTGAAGCTAAAGAATGAAATGTTCGAGCAGGTCAAAGAGTCGTGGAATTGATAAAAATATTGCGTACCAATTGCGGAGAAAAATACTGCTCAAAAGTCTTTTCAGAATATTTAAAGAGTAAGGGCATTTTGCACCAGAAAACTGTTCCATTTCATCAAGAACAAAATGGAGTTTCTGAGCTAATGAACAGAGCTTTGGTGGAAACAGCTTCCTCCATGTAACGTCTTGCGAAATTGCCGTTTTCATTTTATGCCGTGAAAGCCGTGAAAACTTCAGTTTCAGTTTATTTTAAAACTGCAATCAAACGGTTGCAGTGAACACAATGACACTGTATGATGTTTGAGCCACTTAAGTATTGGGTGTTTGGGTAACGTAAATATTGAATATGGTTGGAGGTTTGATGCAATTGGCTATCCAAGTGGAAGAAATTGTGAATGACTGAACAAAATGATCAAGAGAACAAAAATATTTGATTTCTGATATTCTTGCTGGTGAAATGGAATATAGATCAAGAATATAGATCAAGCATGAAAGTGAGAACATTCTCTTCAATGGAGGCCGGCTACCGATCCAGATAATGCCTCTTTGATTGCAAACGAAACTTTTAGTTAGTGCCTCTATCAAAAGGGAAGAACATCGTGGGCAGTCAATGGGTTTTATAATGGAATGGAATGTAATTGAATTTAAAGGCTATGCCCGAAAATTTTTCCACTGTTTATCGCAATTCTGAAGTTTTGTACTACTAAAAAACTATTAAAAGGATTGGTAATTAATCTCTCGATCGATTTCAATCATGCTTTTATGTTCAATTATTCTAGCAAGCTTAGAGTATCAACTAGCAAGAGGTATTTCTCTAGTTATATAATATACTTCAATTCTTTCTTTACTTGCTCTGGCTTATAAGTGACATTTGGAAGTTAATCAAAGCTGAATTTCTAAATGGTGATTTGGACACTGAAATATGTATGAAGCAACCCTATTGGTTATTTTCATAGAGAAAGGCGTAATCATTTTTCAAAATTTAAGACATGTATGCATAGTATTATGAAGGCTGCACTCTGCTGGCTGCACTATGCTGCTACTGATTCTTTTCTAAAATCAAATGGGTACAAATTGAGATCAAATCAGTGTAAACAGTGCAATGGCCAATTTCACTTTTACTATATTAGCATTATACGTGGATGAAATGTGATTTGTTTTTAGCAATATGAACACGATGAATAATGCAAAGAAATCAAATTGAAGTTGTGAAATAGTAGTTCGGGGAGAACTACATTGTATTTAGAAATGGCTATTGAAGAAACAGAAAACCAGAACACTCTCTATCAAACAAAAAATCTTAAAATGAAGCTCGAAAATATGTGAAATTGAAAATTGCATGTTATCCACACCTTAAGTGCCCGGCGAAGATATGTAAAGCTGCAATAAAATGAAAGGATATTTCACATTCATCGGTAACCAGTGGCATTAGGCTGTCTCACTTATACCATTATTGCAACTCGGCCAGATCTTGTTGCAGCAGTGGCAGTAAATGTAAAATACTAGCAAAAGAACACAAGGAAATCATACGTCAATATATAAAGGTACATTAAATTATAGTTCAAAGTGGCTTGTGCTCGTCAACTCAAGAATCTATTTGGTTAGGCGATTACTTTAGAGTTTTGAGAGCTAACCTTGGTATTTGAGGAAGGAAAATAAAGGTGCAATAGCACTGTTGAGAAACCTTAAAGGTCACTCACAATAACGTAGCATATTGTTATGATTGATATTAAGTAGCATTATATTAGAGAAGAAATTGAAAAGAGCAACACGAAAACTTGATT
>JACTAT010000941.1:0-12461 GCA_014526335.1 Chrysaora quinquecirrha | reverse complement strand
TTGGATTTTGTGTTTGAATTGCATATGGATATCAAAATATTGTTTTCCTGTGAAAGATTGATGACAAATGCTGCATAAAACAGGCTTACCAGGTTCCACTGTCTTCTTTAATGTTGGTGTGATGTCATACAGTGTCCCATCTTTTAATTCAACTGATTTCTTCAATCCGCAGTCAAACAGAGTACGATTCATCTTCTCAAACACAAAGCTGATCAGATGTTGAAGAACAAAGATTGAAGAAGAGAGACACATTTGGGGACATGATGGACTATCACGAGTTGAACTGGAGTGGAGGCTGGATTCCCCCTCATCCCCAGGTTCCTAGCCTCGTACTGGTCTTTCATCGCCGAATCTGAATCTGCTGGGAATTTAGGCCAGCAGTTAGTATTTTGATTTTTGAATTTTTCGCACAGAAAATGGCAAGTGAATCTGAGCTCTTCGTGGAAGCAAGTGTGCGTGGCTATCACGCATATTTCAAGAACGTCACTGTTTATATTGGAGAAGTGCTAAGCTGTGAAAATGAACCGGACAATAATTATGACAGTTTTGCAATAGCAGTTAAGAATAATGACAAGAAAACTGTCGGTCATGTTCCTATCGAGCTTGCAAAGATTTTTCATGAATTTTTATCAGATTATGGTGAGGTTCAGGCAGAATGTATTGGTAGTAGATACAATGAAGGTCAAGGCAAAGGCCTAGAACTTCCTGTGGACTACAGACTTTCTGGAAATTACACTTACCTGGTAAACGTATTGAAGAAATTACAGCAGAAAGAAGAGAGGAGAAGTAGTTGGAAACTTACTGATGTAAAAAAATGTGTATAAAACAGTGTTGAGTTCCATTGACTTCTAACATGTAATGAATAACATAGATAATCATCATGTCTGCATGTGGCCCATCTATTCATTGTGAGAAGTATGTGCATTCCCGACAAGATATTGTGAGCAACTTTTTCAGATAAAATACTTTATTGAAAGCTCCTATGGAGTTCTAAAAAGGTGAAGAGAATGTGATCATAAATTAATTTTGATTTCAGCCTCTGGAAGGGGACATGTCCTACTGCTTTTAGGGTGTGCACATAACAAACATGAACTACTTCTTCTTAATAAACATACTTCTCAGAATGGTAAGAGGCCTAACTGCATATTTTATTTTAAGATCAAGAACATTTGAGTTTTTACCAGTGATCTTTTATATAAGAACCTACTGCATTTGCCAGGCTGAAGTGGATCTTATAAATATGGTGCTTTATTGGTCAAAAATCAGCCTGGAGGTTCTTAATCCGCAGTTTCTTTTATGCGGGTTTTTACTGTAATTCAGAAAAATCATCATAACAATATAATAAATAACGATTTGTTAACACTCCCACTTGATGATTAATAAGCAATGCAAAACTAAAAATAAAAAACAAACAAGTCAGTCCATGAGTCAATTGATCTTTTCAACACCTAAGCGGTCTCTAAAATTTGAGGAGCAAATTTAGCAAGTCACTTTGTCATTATATCTCATAACAAATATTTATTAGGGCGATATTCAATAGAAATTGCTTTGAAATTAATTTGCTCTCTGATAGAATGAAATGCTACATCAATATGCTTTGCAAGATTATGAAACTTAGGGTACTTTGCAAGCTCTATTGCTCCCTGATTGTCTTAAAAAATATCTGTTGGTCTTTTTCCTCAAGTTAAATATCAGCTAGCAATCTTCAAATCCAGATACCCTCTTGACTGGCTCCACCTAATGCAATGTATTCAGCTTCAGTAGAAGATTTTGACACAGATACTTGTCTTTTATGACACCAACTAACAGTGTTATCTTGAATTTGGAAGACATATCCTCACGTTGAGCGATGCGTATCCAGATCACTGGCCCAATCTGCATCAGAAGAGCCAAAACATATATGGCTCTTATCATTAGCAGAATATACAAGAACATAACTCAATGTTCGTTGAACATATCGTAATATCCTCTTTAAACCTGTCCAAAGATCTTTCCCAGGTTTTGCCATAAACTTCAAAAGTAACCCAACTTCTGCATGACATGTACCAGTAGTTTCATAAGTCAACAACCAATGATCATTTAATAACTTTGAACATCAGCAGGCTTTTCATAATTGATAATTATTGGAATTTGAAATTCCGATTTCTGTCCTTGCTCAAAAGGAATTGAAGCAGGTTGGCATTTATCCATATCAGATCTCTCAGAATTCCCACAAGATTCTTTGCCTGTCTGATAGAAAGTGTTCTTGACTTGTAATATCGTTTCACATAGACAGCTTGTTCCTAAGGGGGTGGGGTTAAATTCTATAGAGGTTTGGGTATACATGTGCCTCTGAGAAGCCTGAGGGTGGGCCCATAACCAGGGCATACAGTTTCGAGACACAAGTTTTGTCAAAAAAAGAGTTTTTAGGTGATGACGTCATTTTGATAACGTCATGATTTGGGTGAAGTTTAGTTAAATTGGACTCACTGTACATCAATCAAAAGCTCTCAACCTTTTTTGACGCACCAGTAGAGAGCTATTACAGTTAAAAGGCAAAAAAGGTGCTTTGATGATGTCATCAAAAAATCCAACTTCCAATCAAAATTTCACAGGGCTCATCTCGGAATTGGAATCAGCGCCATTGATTTACTCAAAATGTGTAATAAAATTAAAAGTGAGGTTGAAAGTCACATTGTTATGGAAAATTCCCTGCCTATGTCTTGATGTGATTCCTAGTTTCAAAGTCAGCAAGCCAAATTACGTTTAAGTTCCCAAAATTTAAAAATTGAAACAGGAAGGTTTGGTGGTGAAAAGAAAATTCCAAGAGAAGAAAGATTTTGCAGGTATTGTTAATCTCATTGAGTTGATATAGTAGAAGATGAATTAAATTTCATTTTATGCTGTCCACTTTGCTCGGTCAAAAGAGAAATATTGTTGAATACTATTTATGAAAAATACCCTTCTACGAGACAATTAGACAATACGAATCTATTTATTTGGCTTTTGAGTCAGGAAGAGCCTTGTTGCCTGTTGGTATTAGCAAATTTCTGTAACCTTTTTCAAAATAAGAGATGATTTTTTATCAATAATCAAAAAGCCCTCTTCAGTTCCATGAGTAATAACTAATGCCTTTTTACATAAATTTTGACATAAACCTATGGACATTATATTCTAAATTTCTAAATATTGTATACTGTATGTTAAAGTGTATTATTAGGCATAGTAGTTCACTCTGTAACTTACTACCGCTAGCTTTTTTAAATTTTGTATGTGGGTTAAGGGCCATCTCAGCCTAGATACCTTGATTGAAAAAAAAACGATAGTCTGTTGCTCCCAGTTAACTGTAGATTTTAAAAAAATTCTGCTACTCTGTTTCAGGAGATTGGAATGATTTCAAGAGAAGACTGTAATTGCGATAAACAGCAGAAACATTTTCTTGCATACTGGTTCTGCTATTATTTCAATAGACCATATTCCTAATGATGTAATTTCGCAATGCATTCTGGTAGTTGTAGTCATCAGCAACCTTGTGTTTGTTGTGCACTGTTGCTTGTCATATGTTTTTCATGTTTCACTGTCATTTCTCATTGCAAAAATGGACTCACCTTCAACAATTTCAACAGCAAATGAAGAAGAGTTCACAGAAAGCCATATCCCTAGTTTTTTCAAAACTCATTGCGCCGGAGAACCTTTCTGTGCTGAGAAATCAACAGCGTTTGAGATAGAAATGGCTGAAATGCAGAACGTTCAAGAAGGGCCAGAAGAAGAGATGTCAAATGAAAGCAAGATGGTAAGAAGTGGGGAGAAAGGTGGATTTACATGCTGTGTACCACATTGTTTCAATAACAAGAAGAGAGACAAACATTTAAGTTTTTATACTTTTCCAAACGGTGCAAGCAAGGAGAAGATTTTGCTTAGAAAAATGTGGATTCATTTCATTTCCGGAAAAAATTTTAGGCCAAATTCATCCCACAGAGTCTGTTCAGAACACTTTCCTGGGGAAAGACCACCTGGACATTTTTGAAGAAAAGGAAACTAGAAGCATTGCTGCAGTACAAATTCATGTTGAGAGAGCAATTTCACGGATTAAGACATTTAAAATTTTGAGCTCAGTATTTCCAATTAGAATGGCAGCTGACATGAATAAAGTTTGGCTGATTTGTTCTTATTTGACAAACATATTGCCACCTCTCATTGCTGATGAAAACTCAACTAAGTAAAACATAACATAAACATAATCTATGTAAACTAGTTTGATGTATATAGCTAACATTTATTTAAATAAGATCTTTGTCAAGCTCTGGAAAAATGAATTTACAGTAAAATGAAGTCAACTTTGGTAGCATCACATTGTTCCATAAATCTGTGTCAATTTGTATTCTTTCAATAAATAAGTCCTTTGTTGTGTAAACAATAAAGTCAATCCATGGCAGTTCTAAAATATTTAATACACCTTGGCATTGGTAGTAATGCAGATGCCCATGTTTCAAGTGTAATTTGTTGGCTTTATTGTTTATAAAAAATTTATTGTCATTGGCCACAGCCTCTTCCATGCTTTGATCCTTGTGTGAATAGGGGCTTTTGATTTCTATTTCTATACATCCAACTGGCAATCCATTTCAAACACAATGCCATCAGGGCTGCAACCAAGCCATGGCCATTTTGGGTTAATAACTAACCCAGATTCAATAATGGCTATGGAATTGCTGTTTTTACTTTTGTAGGCTTCCAGTGGCAGTTCTAAAATATTTAATACACCTTGGCATTGGTAGTAATGCAGATGCCCATGTTTCAAGTGTAATTTGTTGGCTTTATTGTTTATAAAAAATTTATTGTCATTGGCCACAGCCTCTTCCATGCTTTGATCCTTGTGTGAATAGGGGCTTTTGATTTCTATTTCTATACATCCAACTGGCAATCCATTTCAAACACAATGCCATCAGGGCTGCAACCAAGCCATGGCCATTTTGGGTTAATAACTAACCCAGATTCAATAATGGCTATGGAATTGCTGTTTTTACTTTTGTAGGCTTCCAGTGCCACTTTTTCGTTTTCAATGCCCCACTTCAAGGGGGCTGGCATAAACTTTGGCTTCTTGCTTGTTTTTGGCAAGATTGTTTTAATGATGAATGATGGAAAAATAGACTCCCTTCGATTTATAATTTTACCAAAAACAGAGGCAGTTATTCGTTTTGATCTTTCCTCATACCAAGCAACGCTTTCATTTTGCATTTTTGTTTCATAGCAAACTTTCAATGCTTCTTCTTTTGACACAGCAACAAAACTAGCAATTTTATCCCTATTATCATCATCCTTTAGTTCAGCAAACATCATATCATTGCCCATTTTGGAAAACATTGCATTCAGGGAATCACACTTTTCTGTATTTTCCTCTGGGATATTTTGTTCTTCTTGAATTTCGCTGCAAGAAGTTTTAAAGCTTGTACAAGGCTCATAATTGTTTGATGCAATAGCCTTGCAAAACAGTGTAGCATTACCAGTGGCAAGCAAATCAATGGTAAGATTCATCAACTCATCTTGACCAAGTTTTTGTGCAAATGGTGGTGTAGCACAAAAAAGACGTCCCCAGAAACCAATGGCCTTTTTCGTTTCTTGTTTTCTTCTGCTTTTTCGAAAACTATGTCATTGAATTTGACAGCTTTCTGCAAAGTCATATTGACACTTGTAGGAATATGCCACTTCTGTGCAACCTGAGTGCATGTCAAATCATCTGGAATACATTTGGCACCAATGTTCACATAATCCAACAAAGTAAAAAGCAAAGCTGCAACATGTTTGCAACGACCTCCCTGTCCTGCTTTACATTTGCATTTTGCATAAGAAACCTCAGCGTTCACTTGGTTTAGGTGTATATAAACATCATATTTTATATTTTTCATTGATGCATGTACCTTGGCTTTCACCAGGAACTTGACACATTTGCCTTTTACGTTTGGTTTTACAAAGATTTCGCGAACAAAACCTTCTTTCCAAAGACGATAGCCATGTGTTTTGTTTCTGTAAGCCTTTGGAGCCGTATTTGGCATCGTAGATGATCCATGAATCAGCTTATTATCAATGTTTGTTGATGTCAACCTTGGCAAAAGAGCGAGGCTTTTTGTCCAACCAGCTTTGCCGTTCTCAAATTCGCTTAGGCCTAGTGTTTCAAGCCTTGGCAAAACGGCTCTCTCAGCACAGAAAGGTTTTCGGGAACAATGAGTTTTGAAAAAAACTAGGGATATGGCTTTCTGTGAACTTTTCTTCATTTTCTGTTGAAATTGTCGAAGGTAAGTCCATTTTTGCGATGAGAAATGACAGTGAAACATGGACAACATATAAAAAGCAACAGTGCACAACAAACACAAGGTTGCTGCGTGACTACAACTACCAGAATGCATTGCAAAATTACGTCATTAGGAATATGGTCTATTCTGATGTTTTGCACTACTCAAGGGCAATATAATATATTTTTAACTGTTAAATGAAACGAATTTCAATATTTGAATGAAATATAAATATATATTTAACTGAACAAATTTTAAAAAAGAATAATTTTTCTTTTTGGCAATTAATAAAGTGGGTTGATTTCTCTTACTGCTTGTTTTACCTTCCTAAACCTTTTCCTTACCTTTAGTTAAATTTGATATGTTACTGTGTGATACTTCATTATTGTTAGTGAATATTGAGAAGTGGTTTTTAAATTATGATTAATAAATAGAGATCTGAAAAACCCCTTCACTCCACCTCTTTCAGTGAATATCCTTCAGGGGTTCTTAAATGAACCTTTGGAGGTTTCTCTGTTTGCACTTCAAAAGGAAGGAATATGACCTAGAACAATAATTGCTGCTTTTCTTATCAAACAAGGACTCCAACCAGCGGAAAAATGAAACAAGAAATGATTATGTTTGGTTTCAGGGTCTCTTGAAAACCAGTTGGGCGACTTGTCGGAGGGCGACTTGTCGAATGAAATGAAATTCTTGCGCTACAACATTATCCTGTTTGCTGGTAAAAACCCAGATGAGGTATTGCTTTGAAAAAGATTTCTAAATTCACATAACCTAACATATTATTCTGCACCACAATTTCTTAATAAGCGAATAATTCAAAAGCATTTTTGCCAGGGTTTATTGTTAAACCCCAACCATTTGTTAGAAAAGCCTTTGTTGAGTACTGAACCCAACGGGTGCTTTCCATGCACAGATAAAACTTTTATGATTTTTTTTTTAACCTTCAAAAACCATAAGGTTTCTCGAATGACCAGTTAAAAATGCAACTTTTGTAAAAACCTATCTAAGAATTTTCAGAAAACATAATGCTCTGAAGAACACTAGGGTTTTTTGAAAATCCCTTTTTAGCACCTAGAATTTATCACCGGCATACAACAACTTGATGTTATGTTCAAAAGGTATGTAAAAGATTGCTTCGGCCTAAGTTTTCTGAAGATGAATCAAGTAATGAGGAAAGTAGAGGTGAGGATATAGTTTCAAAATTCAATGCCAAAAAATATTGGTCAAAGCTCAAGAGTGAGTTTGAATGGCCTGAAGCAATGGCCTAAAGCAATGGTAAATGATATGGTAGACATCATTCCTAATGTAGACTACCTGAAGGAAAAACTCAGAAGGAGCAACAGTTTAATCAGTTAATGGGAATGATCAAATAAATCTCTGAAAAAATCCCATGGCCGATTCTCTAGCATTTGCCAGGGAAGAGGCTGAAAAAGGAAGAGAGCATGAGCTAAAACTCATGCAGCTTGAGCCCACGCACCAAGTTTATCACTCACAGCAAGATCACCACTTGCAGTGGCAGCCAGTCGATCACATGCAAAACACAATGCAGAAACATTCAAATGTTGATGGCCAAGCTGAACAACAAACATATCAAGGACCACTTTCCAATAATTTATCAGTAATTGAAATGATTTGATGGAAATTTTTGATATAAGAAGCTAAAAAAATCTAGGATGATATAAGAACTCATTAAACCGTGATGTCATACCAAGAATTAATTTCCATCTTTTGATAATTACTAACAATAATTGTAACAAAATGATTAATGTTAAAAAAACAGGTCTAATGTTATGAAAATAGTAATTGAAAGTAAAAATACAGTTAGACCCAGCCAGCTAGAAACTTTAAGAAAGTAATAGCAGTGTTCTTGTATTACATAAAATTCACCTTATTGACTTATGTTTCCAAGTTCACTTTGTAGTTTTTGTTATTGAATTTCTAACTTTGTTAGCTTCATTCTTTTTGGATCAATGATATTTTTGCTAATGTTCATCAACAGCAGACCATGTATAACATTCCTGTCTCTCTTCTTTCTTGTTAATGGGTCAATTGTTATGCCTAACGTTGACAGCATTGGGTCAATGCTTTCAACGCAAAGACTGTGTAGAATGATGCACACAAGTGTGTCCATATAAATTCCTTCTGATTTTCTTAATAACAAGCGCCACCTTCCCTTCAACTGTCCATAGGCTTCTTCTACCACCATCTTGGCATAACTCAAATTGTAATTGAGATACCTTGTCTCTTTACACAGCACTGCATTTGTGTAGGGCTTCATGAGAAATGTCTCAAAAGGAAGGCTGAATCACCCAGTATAATTGGTGGTATATTAACACCATCCCAATTCTGGGTGAAATTTGGAAGGATCTTTTCAGTCTGAATAGACCATGTTCCAATCAATAACCGCATGGCATTGTGGGATCCCTAAAGGAGCAAACACTCTCTTCGACAAAGGAAGACTGTTATTTGAATGATGATGGCAAAAAATGAAACAGAGGAAGCTGCATTATTGCAAGGCATGATGACATACGAATTATTGATGAAACGGAAAGTTCCTCAACTAAAATCTTATATACCAAAGCGGGAGTAGTAATGGAGACCGACTTTGTCCAAGATCATCCTCCTAGAGTTTTCAAGATCCTGTCCCTTCCGCCCTTGGTGTAGTTAATCCATTGAACCTTCTTTTTCAAGTTCTGCTATCGTTTCTGGGGTAATTGGGGCTAACCCTTTTTGATCTGGGCAGTCTGGTGCCACTAAAAACAAAAGAACGAGGTGTTCGTTGTGCAGGATTAATCCTTTTCTTGACACCTCAACACTTTGACTAGCGGCCTGTTTGTTGTCCTGTTTGGAAACAACAAGGTCAGGGGATCGATTCCCCTCATGAGAGTATGGTTGCTTTTTATTTTTGTTTATTTCTTTCATTTTATTGACAAAAATTTCTGTAAAAAGGAAAGGCAAGTCAAGAAGACTAAAATCATTAATTTCCTATAATTTTCTTCCCCAAAAAGAACACTAAAAATCATTCTATTTTGTTTCTTTTGCGTATATATCTTGTTCTAATTTATTTTCCAGTAAAATCAAATTGTCAAAATAAAGCATTTGAAATTAATGGGAATCCTGTGATTGGAACATGAATTGTATACTATTTTTAAGGTTAGGGGAACCTCTTGGATGTGTTGCAGACAAAAGTCCAAAGTTTACTTTGAGAATTTCTTCTTAAGTCATTTCACAATGTTCTTGTTCTTTTTCTTGTCAAAATCATTTCCCTTTGGCTTCATCTAGTGAAATTTCATTTAGAATTACAATTTCCAGTTGCAAGAATGTCCCTGAAAAAAACACTTTTAGTTTTAGTGTTTATATTTTCAACAAGGAACTTGCTGTAGTAGAGGATGACGACTTGTTTTCATCACCTGGCACTGCTCACAAAACATGAATCTACAGCATTAGTATCGAGGAATAGGATTGAGGAATAGGAAAAAGATTACACTCCTGGTGTAGTTTAGCCATTGAACCCCTTTTTCAAGTTTCTGCTATCGTTTCTGGGGTAATTGGGGCTTGCCCTTCTTTGATCTAGGCAAGAATGTCCCTGAAAAAACACTGACTTCGAGTATTTAATCTTTCCACAAAGAAGTTGACTGCACGGAATCTTGACAAGTTGTTTTAGTCACCTGGCACTGCTCACAAAGCATGGGTCTACGACATCAGTATTGAGGAATAGGATTGAGGAATGGGAAAAAATCACACAAGACAATACAAATATTGCCTAACGATAAGGTCAGAGCAACTGGACTAGAAAACAACTAAGGGCACATCAACTAAGGTTTCCCCTGCCTGTCTTCTTTGCACCCAAACCTGCAGGCAATAAGAGAACCTCGAAACCAACAGAACTAGAGTTAAGTTACCCTTGCATACAGAGCATCGAAATGATTAATTAATTGGTACCTACTGTCATTGCGGCTAAGGTTTATTCCACAATCCATGCCTACTGCTGCACAATAAGGATTAAGGTCTCCTTGCATACTAAGCACCCTAAACTTCAAGCGACACATGCCTACTTTCATTGACACTAAGGTTTCTTTTCAACCAACGCCTACAAGGACTTGAAATCTACTGCACATTAAGGTTTAAAGTCTCCTTGCATTCTAAACACCAAGACACCAAGCGACCCATACTGTATATTGACACTAATGTTTAGGTATCTACTTTGCAATCCACACCTGAAGTCAATCAGGCATTAATGGTCCAAGGAACAGGGTAGAGCAACAGAACTAAAGAGCAACTGAGGACCCCCACCAAAAAACCAGCAGCACATTAAGGTCTAGGCATTTCTTTCCATTTCTTAGCACCCAAATATTAACTCACCCGTATTAAGCTACTGTCATTGACACCAAGCTCATTGTCACTAATCTCATTTCAATACAAAGGTCACTTAAAGTAACAAGTGGTGTCTTTACGGTCACTAAAAGTGTCTTTTGGCATGTATGGAACGTAAGCAGACTGTGCCCGTACGTAATTCATGGAGACCAACATTCTTCTCCACTTGAAGCACTGTAGGTGCTAAAGCTTTTCTCACTTCATGACTAAGCTATTCTTGCAGACAGTCACTGATAAGTTAAAACTAAGCAGTCTCAAAGCTTCAAGTCGTTCATGCCATACCTTGTGGAAAACATTTCCCCAAACCATACTTGCATACAATCAAACCATACTTATTTCCAGTGCATACTATGACCATCTCATTCACGTCACTTTGTAACAGTAGAGCTTTCTTCTACGCTAATCAAGGCAACATAACACATCATTGTAACAGTTTTGACTCATACTTTTCTACCAGTGATTGTGCCTCTAATAAAACTGATTTATTCTTTAGAATGACCATTGTCATAAACAACCGTTGCAAGGTGGAGGTCCAATGTGACTCGGGAGTGCAAAGGCCTGTGCCGAGGCACGTGTAGCACGCCTCGGGGCAAGGGCTAGTTAGCAAATTGCACCAGCCAGATAAATTTAAAAAAATTTCCATAAGAAAGTAAAGCCAGATTTGTTTTCAAAGAAAAACGCGAATCTGTTCAATTACATGACCCAATCCAATCCTTTGTCAGCCATAACAGTTTCACCACCACTAATCGGGTCAAGAAAACCACTGTTTTCTACAATAAAATGGTCAGAAGCCTCTCCACCATAGGCTTTCGAAACAAAACTAGGATATCCAGCAGCAGTGCAGCCTATAAGAGCCTTGCAAGAATTTTTGCTTTTGTATCCAGAGTAAGTCTGGGCTTGAGCTTTTGCAAGAGAAAGTTTTTTATTCCAACCTCGGTGCAGTCAATGATGATCCTTGTATTGTCATCTTTTATAAAACAACTAGGATAGTAGCAGTAGGGAAATATATTAGTGATTTCATCTCCCGTCTAAGAAAACAAATCCATGTTCTGAGGATTCTGGAACAAGTTGCAATGGAGATACCAAACCTGAAAGCAACGTCTTCATTACTGAGACCTAGTTTCAGCTTTATCATAGTCAGAAGAAATTTCTGTTCATCATCAAGCATAATACGTCTCGGTCCTGGTTTACCATTTTAAGTGTTTTAGTTTTGATTACCTCTCTGATACCTCAGTTTGGAAGCCTTTTCCTTGACTTTTTCAAAAATACACTTGAACAGCTGATAGTTCGGAAATACAGAATGCATATGAAATAATTCATCACAGCCTTTTATCGAAGCTGTTGAGAAATTTTCAGCTTCTTTTTCAAGTGTCAATACCCTAGCATCTGCAACTTCAAGCTTTCTTTGCAACTATTTTCCTTCCTTAATTAGGCTATCTGCTCTCTGTATTAAACATCATTGGATTCCATGGTATGATCTGTTCTTGCTGCTTTTTTCCACCATCAGTTCATAGTCATGCTCAGATGATGGCATTGGGGTATAAAGGACATAAAGCTGTAAACATATAGATAGAGAGGACAATGAAACAACTCATACGGAATTGATATTGATAAAAACAATATAAAAGATAACATTAAATAATTTTAAAAAGGCAGTTAGAGTCATATACTTCGAAAAATCCACAGCCAGTTCGAAACCTTTATTCTCACAGCTTTGTATCTTAAACTTTGAAGATTCATATACATTAGAATGTGTGAAATTCATGTACGATCTTGAAAACTGCAATCAACCACAACTTTTTTGCAACCTTATCCAAA
>JACTAT010000940.1:0-12472 GCA_014526335.1 Chrysaora quinquecirrha | reverse complement strand
AATAAAATACGAGATAATAATAAAATACGAGAGCAGCGTAGCGTAGTTGTTAGCACTTGCGCAATTTGGACTAAAGGTCTGTGGTTCAAATCAAGGCTACGGAGCACAAATTTTCAAGGGTTAAAAACCTTTAAAAACTCTTTGTGACATCGCACCAAGGTTTAAAATTGGTTCCTTAGTGATGAAGGCCTAAAAACCCTCGTAGCGCCGACTATATGGCTGCACGCGAGTCGATGTATACTCCTCAGGGAGTATAGGAAAACAAAATATTAAAAAAGAAAAAAATGGCCTCAGCTAAGGGGTTAAATAGTTGTAAAACACTGCTGAATATGTCCAGTTATAGATAACGGCGCTATATAAAAGCCATGACCTTTACCTTTACGTTTAAACTTTCGCGAATTTTGTGCACTAGAAATTTTCGCGGGAATAAACTTAACTAAGAAATCGAAAGACGCAAACATTTCTTCCCAACAAGTAGGCAGGCAAGCTCTGTTACTTAACAAGAAGAAAGACACATATTCGTATTATGATCTTCACTTTGCCATGGGTTATCAAAACCCTTTCTATTTGTTTCCCAAGTGATTCTTTGAAAGAAAACTACCGTATAGGGTATTTCTTTTAGAAAACGACTCCTGGACAGCGTATCCTTTCTAAAAATTTGACTCCAGGACAGTGTAGCTTTACTTATTTTCTAGCGGCACGTCCCCGTACATCGGAAAGTCAAGTTCCCCCCCCCGGGCGTTGGGGTTGAGAAGTCTATCAATTGGAAAATTCAAAGAAGACAACGAAATCAACACATAGGATTTTCTGATAGTTAGTCTATACATCAAGATTTTATAATATGATACAACTTCTGGACACTGTTCTTGAATATCAGTCTCATTCATGTTTATCCTCCAAACCAAAACCCAACTTCAAGCCATTTGACACATGTTCCCCCTCTCCATTCCACGCAGATTTTTTTGCTACCTCTTGGGTAGTTCCTCACATCATCATCATCAGGTAAACCATTTGCAAAATGACTCTTTCGTGTATGTTGATTTGCTTTACCAACAGCATGTTCTACATCATTGTTCACAGGCAGACTGTGGATTGTTACGTGGATGTTTACCAAAAGGAATGCTATACATAACGTCTTTAATGAAATCATCTTTAGGCCAAATCTAGGGTGGAACTGATCATATTGTCGGTAATTTCAAAATTCAAGGCCCTGGCCAAGCTATCAAGGATTTAAAATTTGCTTCTCAAACGATGTTTAATCGTTTGCCCACCAAAGAACATTCGCTTCACAAGATCATTGTAAGACTTCCTGCGAAAACAACACTGGGTTACAAGACATTTTTCTGTCAGTCTTGACCAGCAATAATTTGGGGACAGCCAACCATTGAGGGATGAAGTTGGGTTGGCCTTAATATATATCGTTCTTCTTGGTTCTTCTTCAAGTAAACAGCTCTTCGGCCTCGTAGAATGAAGGTCCTCTGTAAAGCCTAGAAATTGTTAAAAGCACCTCTTATAAATGCCCTTTCAAATGAACACCCCCTCCTTTGAAAGGGGCGTTTGTTTTAGATATAGAAATCGCTACTCTATCCCAACTTCTCACTGCTGAAATCCAAACCT
Source organism: Chrysaora quinquecirrha (assembly GCA_014526335.1). NCBI lineage: Eukaryota > Metazoa > Cnidaria > Scyphozoa > Semaeostomeae > Pelagiidae > Chrysaora > Chrysaora quinquecirrha. The sequence goes on along the minus strand of JACTAT010000940.1, from coordinate 10,855 downwards.
TTTCTCATCCTCATCTGTTCCGATACCCCTATCATGATTACAGATAATTCTGTTATTAGTCAGAGTTAGTCAGAGATTCAGAGTTATCCTATTCACTGGTCCTGCATTTCTATTCCCAAATTCCCATTCTTAAATTCCCATTTTTTGATTCCAATTTCTAGATTTCCATTCCAATTTCCAAAGTTCCATTTCCGAGATTCAAATTTCCAGGTTCCACTTCCAGATTACCATTGCCAGTTCACAATTTTAAAGATAGCAAATTGCTGTTCATGGTGTACATAGTTCCATTCGTTATCTTGAATTCTTATTTCTCCCTTACTCCTTCTTTATAGAGATAGACTTTTGAGATTCGTTATTTTCTTGTTACAGTGATGAAATGTCGCGAATTCCGTGTTCTAGAAATTTTCGTGGTAATAAACTTGTGTCAAAAACGCGAAAAACGCGAAAGTTTCTTCCCTTTAGGCAAGCTAGTAGAACATGTAGTTATTTACATATTGCCGGATCCATAACAAGTAGACTGGGACAAATTACAAGCAATTGAGAGTTGTGACTTCGAATTATTGAAGGGATAAATAATAACTATAGATTTGGTAGGTGTTTGGTTGGTTGCCTGAGGTGCTTGTTTTAAGTTTTTCGATCCTTTTCCTTATTTCTTTTTAAGGTTAGCACCGCCTCTTAGTGTACATAATGTGACGTTTGTTTTGATAGGATAATTTTCCAATGACGAAGAACGTATGCCTGGAAAATCTCTTAAAATTTCAATATTTGCTCATTTCTAGATGTAGGCCTGTTTATATGGGGAAAATCATCCCACCTTCCAGCCCTGTAGCTGAGAGGTGAGATCTCACCTTCCAATACAAACCTTTGTGATTTTCATCTTCTGTTTATATGGAAAACGTTTCATCCCGGTCAGGTGAGATCTCACTCGCTGAGAGGTGGGATCTCACCTGGGTGGGATGAAATTCTCTCATATAAACGCTGGAAGGTGGGATGAAAGCTGGACGGTGGGATGAAATTGCTCATTATGCGCAAGCGCCAGACATAATCCTATTGTCTAAAAAATTAAACAAAAGCGGAAATATGAGACAAGTGGCTGGAAGGTGGGATGGAATTCTACATATAAACTCTTGAAAATTTCGTCCCACTGCTCAGCTGACGGGCTGGAAGGTGGGATGATTTTGTCCATATAAACAGGCCCTAAGAGGGTGTTCGTTGTAATAGGCATTTAGGAATATAGGCATATAGGCATATAGGCATATAGGCATATAGGCATATAGGCATATAGACGCTTTTTCGTGCCAAAACGTAACAAAAGATAAACCACAAATAATAGGAATTAAACTTTGAAATCGCCGTTAAGTGTTGTCGTTAGTGGGCATAATTAACAAAATGCAATTGCTTGCCAAAAACATCAATTAGTATCAACTGTTAGTGTAGCGCAGTGGAATAATGCGCTTATTTCTAGCGCTAAGGGTTGCGAGCTCGATCCAGATGCAGGAAACTAAAAATTTGACACCATGATTTTCTCGCAAAAAGCCGGCTCAGTTGGGCTTCAAAAAGGTTTGACTACAATATTGCAAAATGTTGCTCAAGTCTAATTTGATTTTATTTTTTATTTTGAAATATTTTCATACAATTTTTGATTCGGTTGTTATTCTCAGAGGTTTCTAGAAGTCCTCTTACATGTAAGATATTTTCGTGTGAAGAGAGGAGGAGATTGTGGCGCAGTAGAAATTGTTGCCAAGTTAGACAGAAGAAATTTTTTCAAAACAGTTTGCGGCTTCGAGAATCATCTGAAAATAAATGGTTCAAAGTTGGCAATCAATTCTTCAAAGTGCTACTAATTATCGAATATAGTCATCTGCATAGTATGATAGCTTTTGGAGATTCTAGAATTAAATTAATCTTTTGAAGCGAAGATTACAGGTTTCGGTGCACTGAAGGGAGTTATTTGTTACACAGTTTAACCTATGAGTTCAAATTTATTAGTACATATACGTTACTAGAGGTTTTCTATTTTCGATTCAAAGCTTTGGGCTTCTTCCAGGAAAGATTCATTTGATCGCATTGTCAACAATCGCATCATCATCATAATGGATCATTATCATCATCATCATCATCATCACAATCACCAATCATTGTCTTCAACATGATCATCATTGTTGAAGAAGATGATGATATTATCATCATCATCATCATCATCATCATCATCATCATCATGATCATCATCATCATCATAATCATCATTATCATCATCATCATCACCAACATAATCATTATCTCATCATCGTTGTCTTCTTTTTCGTCAGCTTCGTCATTATTAACATCATCTTCATCATTATTATCATCATCATCAGCGTCCTTCGGACATTGCTACAGCGTTGCTATTTTTTTATAAGGAACCTACCTCAAGGCCTAGTTCTTAAAGTTCCTTATTTTTAGGCCTCTTTTGAGGCAATTGTAGTTCCAAAAGTTCCTTGATAGTTCCTTAATTTTAAGTGCACATACAGTGGTCTTAACAATATAAGAAAGGCATTTGCATGTGAGCAAAGCTCGAGACTACTCAAAAAAACATTGGATACATGCTTAACGTACAATTTATGTGATTTTCGACTGCAAATGAATGGAACCGGCTTTCTAATTCTTGATTATTTGCAGTGATAAAAGTATTCAACATTCAAAAGTTCCTTAATGATTTTCTCTTTAGTAGTAGCTATAAGTTCTTTAAATTTCCGGGCCTTCTACATGTAGGTTCCTTACAAAGTGGTTCCTTATAAAAAAAGCGTGTAATATTGATTCCTCAGTTACTGAGACAGTAATATTTTCAATGCATATTGGGAGTGGTTCTAGGTTTGTAAAAATGCAAATGCAACATGCTTAAATATATTCGGACTTATCAAGGCTGTTTCTGACACCGTATTAGACATGACAGTCACCACTTATCATGACAAGCCTTTGATATTTAGTTGGGCAAAATTCGGGTCTTACTTTTATATTCCGAAGATATATTGTTCTTATACTTTATAAAAGAAGATTGCATTAAGGAACTTTTGGTATTACCATTTTATCAAAAGTGGTCCAAAAATAAGGAACTTTTGGAACTAGACCTTGAGCTAAGTTCTTTATAAAGTAAAAGTGTGTATTGAAGATTCTTACCAAAGACTCTTGAATCTTTTCGTCTTAACCCTTCTGGTAGCTTGACTCTGAGACAGAGTCAAATTCAGTGAAATCGTCTTTTCTATCTCATCCTTTTGGAATTTTACAACTCATTAATATTTTACGAGGCTCAGCTGCAAATCGTTACTGCCAGGTCGATAATATTTGTATTCCAAGTACACAGTGGGTCATTAAAAGTCAGTGATTAAAATGTAATTGAGAAACACTATTTCAAGGCGTAATGATTGTCGCTTTATAGTTTTCGCCATTGAGTTTATGATTTCATTATTTCTACTCTCAGATGTTCTAGTTCTACATATATAGTCCCCTATGGCTATATCACACGCTTTTTAGTAGAAAGAACCACTTCATAAGGAACCTACATGTAGAAGGTCGAATGATAACTTAAGTTAATAACGGTTGAAGAACTTAAACTACTAAAGATAAAATCGCTAAGGAACTTTTCAATGTTGAATACTCTTATCACTATAAACAATCAAGAATTAGGAAGCCAGTTTCATTCATTTACAGTCAAAAATCGCATAAATTGTTTGTTACTCATGTATCAAAGGTTTCCTTTTGTACCTCAAGCTTTGCTCACATACATACAATTGTCTCTCAGGGGCAGCGCCACGGGGTGGACTGGGGGGACGTGTCCACCCCAGTTTTCTCAAAGATCGATTTTGTAATTTGCCCGAATCCGATGAGAAAATATTGGGGGGGGGGGCTGATGAGTCATTTTCCTTTCTTAAGACTCTACTTGAATTCACACTCTTTTCTGAATCAAGAGAGGTTGCCCTTTGGAAGAAGGAAAAAAGAAGCAGCTGAAAACAATCAAGCAGTGAATAATATTTTCATAGGTTTATGTTGTGTCTTGAATAATTATGTTCTCGTCAAGTTTTTTTTACCTTCACTGACTGTTTCATGTCTGCCAAAATAATGATTCTATCTTTCATTCGATCCAAATATGGGCGTTTCCCGGCGCTCGAAAGGGCGTTTTCCGGCATTCTAAAGGGCGTGGTCCTCAAATACGCTGCGCTCGCTAGTCCACCCCACATTTTGGCCGCTGGCGCCGCCCCTGTTGTCTCTCTTTATAATACGTAGTCATGATGCTAAATTTGCAGTAAAAATTAAGAATCTATGAAGGAACTTTTTTGGTGCCACAATTCAATCAAAAGTGTTCTAAAAATAAGGGACTTAAGGAACTAGATCTTTAGCTAGGTTCTTTATAAAATAAAAAACGTTTCCTTGCGTACACTCGCATTTTTTACGAAACTTTGCTCTAACTTTTGAATTATAGTTCTTAAAGGTTTTAAGGCACAATTATTAGCTAGCAGAAGCTTCTCACAGGGTTTCTTAACGTATCAAAATCGAATTTTTCCTTATTCACCTTACACGCAATTTTTTTATAAACAACCGCTTATAAGCAACCAAGATGTAGAAGGCCTAAAACTTTAAGCAACGTATAGTACCATAAGAAAAAAACCTAAGCAACATTTTAAATTTTGAATAATTTATCGCTGCAAGCAATCGAGGATTGTACAACATAGAAGCTATTTCCATCCGTTTTCCATCAAAAACTCGCACATAAACGGAGTGTTACTCAGTAGTTACGTGAAGCATAAAATTGAGGGGTTTCCATTTAACTTTGAATACAAAGTCTCTATATGGTAACGATTACATGGTACTTCTTGCCTGATGTTATTTATAGTATTTATTTGCTGTATACTGGATGTTCCAGTGTTACTGTATGTTGCATAAAAAGCTATAGGATAACTCCAAATTTTGCTGTTTTTCTAGCATCTATACTATTCTTAGGGCAAAAACTATGAAGTTTAAATTAAGCAACTACTAAGCAACTTTTGCTACTAAAAGGTGGCCATAAGAGGTCCAAAAGTAAGCAACTTTTAGAACTAGACCCGAGAGAAGTTGCTTATTAAAAAAACTGCGTGTATTTGCTGTCCTTGTTTTTATTTGTATTGTTTTTGCTGTTTATTTGATCATGTTTAGTGTAGTTTAGTTTGGTCTAAACAGGTGCACTAATTGGCATGAAAACTTCCACGCCGTTTTAACGTGTACAGTAAATCCCCACATATAAGAACCAGGCTGATTTGTTTGGAGAAAACAATAGACTAGACAATAGCCTATTGTTCATTGGACAATACCCTGAACAAAAACTCAAAGGTTCTTATATGCGGGGATTTACTGTACTTGAAAAAGAAAAAAAACAAAATTGTGCTCATACATTGAATCGTATGTTTAATTCATATGACCTGACGTTTCGCTATATACATTTTCAATGGTGCGTCATTTTCCGTGTGTTTTGCCACTCTTGGTATGAAACTCGGATATATTCTCATAAAAAGGGTGTATTCGTTAGAAGGTATAATCAAAGCCTATACGTATTAAGATTTTAAATGTTCAAAACACCCATACTTCCATTGAAGCAAAGGATATAAAACCAAGGAAATGGTATTCTCGAAAACAACGTCGACCGCGTTTCGGCTTCTACTTTTGTGTTTTCAGAGACGCGCGCTTTCAAGTTTAGCTACCATTCCAAAAAGCGCTGTTTTTGTTATTATTTGACGTTTCAAATTCAAAGATCTGTTGTGAAAAAACTGGTTTATTCAAACACATCCATCTTCGGAAGTGTTTTCAACAAGCTCGAACAAATTTCTTATCGAAGGAAGGACGAAAGATTCTCGCACTTCCGCGACAGGCCTATGTGCGTTATGTGCGTTGACACAGCTGCCAAAAACTGGAAGTTAAATTTAAAATATTCTGCAAGTGAAGTCGCTGCTTAACAGCATTTCACTTCGGTTCACCCGATAGATTTGACCCTATTTACACGAGATAAGAAGATACGGATCCAAAAGATCCGTACCTTTCCGGTATGGGAACGAGTTCATTGCTTTTACACGGGAACGGATCGATATCGGATCTAAATGGGTTCGCTTTTCTAGCATACCCAAATAGATACAATCCCATTTCCAAAGAAGGAACGTAGCTATCCATTTGTACCCATGTAAACGAGGAACTTATCGTGACCGATTTCCACGAGTCTTAGTAGGGAAACGTGAAAAATCTCGTAGAATCAGTAGTCATTTCATAGCCATCTCATCTCGTATGTTTCTAGTCGTAAGTAACCAACATTCAACTGTACAACCGAATTACTGCCGAAGCCACCACTACATACAGCGAAGGGCAGATAAACATACAATACAATTGAATCTAAGTATAACACACCCTTGATATAATAAGCGTTTCTGTAAAACCAACCAAAAGTTGTAGGGACGTCGTTTTCCGTGACAGATTCTCTCGGTTTAACAAAGTTCCGACATAACGAAATTTTTCTGGCTCTTTCATGGTTCATTATAGCCTGGATATGTACTTATTCATTCATTTCTTTCTTCTATATATGGTTTGATAGATCATGAAATAGACTTGAAGCAAGGCAAAAAGAGTGAGACCGTCGTACAGGCCAATGGCCAAAATTGATGTCTACATTACAATATATTACAACTTCATTCATACTTTCGCAAAACGAAGTTGATTTATCCAGTCTTGCGATGAACCTTCAAAAGTCGTTGTTTTTGAAGAAGAAAATCAAGATTAAACGTTTAAAAAAAACAACCGTTTATTGTTCTCTCCCGTTTTCTTGTACGGCAGACTTTGGTTATACTCTGTTCACAATACAACCTGATTTGCGTTAAAGCTATTTGAACGTTTGAACAACATGCAACATTTCGCTGCTCAACGATGTTCATCCTTATTAAATGAAATACAGTATTGAGAGTGTTCAACTTAGGCCTTAAAATCAACAAATTTTTATCAAATGTCGTGCATAAAAAGGCCTTTTACTTACCCTATACGTCTTCAACAACAGCCCATCGGCAACAGCAATAGAATCTCAACGTGAAGTTTCCCCTTTAAATACAGATTATTGAAATCGTATTTCATTGAAAACTAGAGTTCACACACATCTGTCAAAGTCGAGTTTTTTCTTCACAAATAATTGATATCTCATGTACTATTTTGATTTTTATTCATTGAGAAGTGTACATAAGTTTTGTTACCGTTTGAAGGCCCAAAGCTCCAGCCACTGTATACCCAGCCCTACTCCGTTTCCGTGATTGATAACTGAAGCAGCCGTAATGCGCCTCTTTGGAACAGGCACGGCACAATCGAAAATCTTGTAAATAAAAGCCGTTTCCAAATAACCGCCGTGTTAGTTTGAACTTATAGCTGTTAAGCCGGTTTTCTAATGCTGATTTTACCGCCAGCAGCGGAGCGGCTATTGTTTTTGAAACAATCCACGCATTAAAAAATATGTTAAGTTACCACTTGAAATCAGGCACCAAAGTGCTCCTGGTAGAATACTGATGTCGTGTGAAAAGCTCGCGCGCCATTTGATTGGCATTCGCTTTCGGACTCGACGGAAAAGTCAACTTTCGAAAACGCGTGTAGCGGAGTATCTAGATGCGACCATTGTAAGTGAAGAATCTTGACTGATTAACACAATCAGGGATTCTAGTAGCTTTTCGGCTGATGCGGCCCTGCAGCGCAACCTATGCCCAGAATGGTGTCGCACAGCAGTTACTCATTAACGGCCCAAGGATGGCTGAGCCGACTGGAGGCCTGTGGAAGCTTCTCTGTCAAGATTCGAGCCCACGAGCGGTTCATAATGACGTGAATCAAATGTCTGAACCTCTCCATTCGGCCGCACAATTGCTACTTAGTAAAGGTGCTTGTCACCAAACACGCTTCAACATGTTTTTGAGAAAGGGGGAAAGGGGGGAGGGAGTTTTAAGATAGTGGAAAAACGTTCTAAATTCAGATACATAACAACATAAGATACATGTCGGCTGAGAGCGGGGATGGGGCCAGCTCGGAGAATCGGTACACGTGGAACTTAAAAAAATGAAGGCGTACCCAAACGGTTTTGAGTTACTTTCACTGACAATTTTCGGCGAGGCAATTCCTCGCAACTTTGAGAACGGCAGAGGTTTTCTTCAGCCTCTGTTGAACAACCCTGCTGGTTGTTCTTGTGAGAAAGCGTGCATTGAATTGATTGCTTTTGCGTAATGACAAAGAGACAGAGTTTTCTCCCGGCTACAGGCGCAACCGTCGAAAGAATGTCAAACATCGATTTTTCACGCTGTTTTGTCGTAAGTGCGACTGCGTTACGCCACACTTTTTGCCGCACACTGTAAACCTATTTAACCCGAAAATTTATGGACAATCGAACTTTTTGACCCGAAACTGCGACCACGATTTTGACCATAATTTGACCCTAAATTGTCCATAAATTGTCCATAAAACGACCCTAATTCGTCCCTAAATTTTCAGGCTACTTTTCTACTGTATTGAAATCCTGATTGTCCCTAAATTGTCCCTAAACTATCCCTAAATTTAGGGCCATTGTATGTTGCCTATTGTTCAAGAAATGTCACAAGAGATTTCGAGTAATTATTACCATTTATGTACCAGTTGTCATTCATAATAACTTCACAATGATAGTACTTTTATACGTGAACAATAACACTGTCCTGCTGAATAAGCTAAAAAATTCTAAGTCTCACATACATCAAAACTATTACTTCGGTTGAGTCTAAAATAACTTATATCAATCTTCACAAATCATCAAAAGTCATGTAGTGTCCACAGAATAAATTTCATACTGTTTAACGGTCTTTTCTCTGCACAGATTTTGATCAACCACCAGCAGCCTTTTCTCTCTTCATCCATTCCAAATCAGCATTCAACATCAGGTGATGGCCCTTCATTTACAAATCAAGTGAATCTAAAAAAAGACGTAAAATAATGAATATTGATACTGTAGCTCACGTTATGCCTTCTACTCTTCGAAAGCATTCATTTAAGAAGTATTTACTAAAACGGGAAAATGCTCTGCTTTTGGTAATTTTGATGAAAGGGGTACCAAGAACGCTCATATTTAAATTCCTTCAACTCTGGAATGCTTTCCTGTAATGACTTCTCCTTAGTTAAATATAAACGATTTTAGATATGCTCTAGATGCAAGCAAAAGTAAAAATGTTTCTATTCGTTTTAAAGATGATAAAGTTCGAAACTGAAAATCAAGTTGACCAAGTTCGACATTAAGATTTCAAAAACGAAATAATGAATTGCCTGCATGGAAGGCCGGGAATTCTAACTTGAAGTTTTTTAGGAATGGAATAAAAAATGTTACTTACCGGCTTCTTATTACGGAATTTCAACAGAACGTTTTTCACCAAAGGATCTTTCTCTTTTCTGTTCATCTCTGTTCTCTGCATCTCTGCATCTTCGTTCTTCTGCCTTCTCAAATTATTTACTTAAATGTTGACCGTTTGAAAATTTAACTTTGCGCGCTTTTATCAATTGAATTATACGAAATTCAAATATTAGGGACAATTTAGGGACAAATTTCCAAAAGAGATAGTAAAATTAATTTAGGGTCAGAAAAATTCGTGATAATTTAGGGACAATTTAGGGACAAGAGTAATTTGGAATTAGGGACGATTTAGGGATGAGATATAGAGTTGACACTAAAGCATTAATAAAATAATTTATTCACAAAGTTTAGGGTTAAATAAGGGACAATTTAGTGTTAAAATAGGGACAAATGTGATTTAGGGTCATTTGCCCTAAAATTTATGGACGATGGGTTTTGCAGTGCACCTTTATCTTTCGGCTCAACGTCAGTAGCTTGGTTTATAGCGAGAAGCCACTTAAATTGTATCTATCAATGCTTGTGAAAGAAATCGGACTGTGTAAAAAGGAAATGTTTTATCAAATTGCGGAATTTACAGATCTCATTTTAATCGTTTAAAATTCCCAAAAGCAATCGCTTTTCACCTGTCGATGTTTGTACATACAGATAAAACATCGAATTCAGCTGCTTTACACTGAAGCGGCAAAAACATTGTTTGCACTTGAAAACAGTCAATTCCTTTGATCTACACTCTGAAAAAACATCCTGACAGTTTTTAGTACTACAACGGCCCTCGACCACCTGCGGTAGAACCAAAAGGACTTAGGAAACTTTAAACTAAAACCAAAGAGAAACTTCGAGGTAGGAACCTCCAATTGGAGGAATGTTATAGCTACATAAGTACAGTTGACATCCGCTCTCTCGACTGCCCACTATCTCGAACATTCGCTATCTCGAACGATTTTCAATTACCCCTCGTTATGGTATAAAGGTTTGTATAGGAAAATCATCCGCTATCTCGAACCCCGTTATCTCGAACATTCGCTGTCTCGAACCATTTTCGATTTCCAATGGAGGAAAACCTGCTCTTTATCTCGAACTTTGCCAAATTTCTGCTGAACTTGATACAGAGACTTGATACACGCCTAGCGGAGCGGGAATGGCAGCAGCTAAGTGATATGCTGCCCATGTATACGATAGATGAAGCTGTTCTCTTTCGAGATGTGCTGCATCGCTATTAGCTATATTTCACCAATAGTAAGGATGAAAGCAGATGAGCTTTGACTCCTATGTATAAAAATACCAGACTTGTTTGATGAAATTTGGGATCAGTAACCCTGCATGTTAATAGGGGTTCCTTTTTTTGGCTTAAAAACTATAATTTTTTATATTTATATGGGGCATCCGTTATTTCGAACATTCGCTATCTCGAACAAATTCCAGTTTCCCTTGAGAGTTCGAGATAGCGGATGTCAACTATTTATA
>JACTAT010000094.1:228384-290000 GCA_014526335.1 Chrysaora quinquecirrha | reverse complement strand
TCCATGAAATCCCGACAAATACCTCGAATCATTCTACCGAACTCTCATTGTCCTTTGACGAATGAACATCGCACCCACCGTAGACACTCGGCATATTTTGAATTTTTTAACGAATTTCAAGCTACACTGATAGCAAGCGTTTTTCAAAACATATTTTCTCGTAGTAACAGGCTTTTTCAGCTTGGGAAATTTTTTTTAACTTGAGAAACAAAGGAATGTAAGCATATGCTAAAGTTCTTCTCTGGGATAATCCCAAGCCTCGTATTGTGTGTGTGAGGGCTCCTATCACTTCCGTAATTTATATAATATTTGCAATTTGACACTGTTACGGATAAAACCATGTTGTTGAGAGTGGACCGCGAGTGAGAGAGAGAGGAAACTAGATAATAAAGTGGCACAAAATATATTCCTTGTGATATTTAAGATTTTTATCATTCGTACTCTGAGTGGATAAATAATCGATATAGTTATTACAACGACACGTGTTGTACCGAAATACGCCACACGTGCAAAGAATTATAAAACACGTTTTATATATACCTGTCTCCACTGATTTCACTTGATGTGCGATTTCTATCCTTCTGTACATGTCTGTGAAGCGAAAATGCAGTATAAAGATGGAGAAATGTTAATGATATTCCTGACGAATTTTTGAAAAAAAAAAACAAAGCGTCGAAAAAATGTTCGATTCGCGCTCATGAAGGGTCGATTAACCTGTAAAACAACTAAACATCCTCAGGAGAGCACTAAAACTGTAGTATTACTTTGCGTGTCCTGCAAATCAACTCAATACAGCTAAATTCGAATCATTTAATAAGTCTAGAACAAGGCGACCTGTAGTGGAACGTGGCAATTAGAATTAATATTATAAGGTAAAGATTCTATTTTTTAATGAAAATATATTGCAATATAAAATGGGAAAATACGACGTACATTTCAATGCACATGAACCATACACCAATGCACAAGTAATATTCCAGGAAATATGATGCAAATAGTTGGAAACAAACTTCAAATAGCTCTATGGGCAAAGACATTTTAATGGGGAAAACAGTATAACATATATATGGAAAACTTACAAGAAGTTCGACGAAGCATCAGGTGCTGTCTGATTGTTCTCTTTTCTAGATCCTGTTGTCGAGCTATGATACAGAAGAATAGAAGAATGCAGCATATTTCTTGTTGATACAATCGATAGAATAAACGAAAATAACGAAGACAAGACTAAAGGATGGATACTTATCATTATGTTAAAGCAAAAGCATACAATCAGATGATACATAACAGAATTATAATTTTAACATTATAAGAAGTAAGACGAACTCTGGACGTACATCCGAGCTTCAATTGTAAAAAGGTTAGTCGCTTTATCTGAGTTTTGCACGCGACTTCCTTTAGCCTGTGACAGCGATTGATTATTTACAAAGTTTGATAATTTAACGACTCCATCGATAGACAACCACTGCGGGGGATGCCCAAAGTGCAAAGTGATCCACAAAGCATCACAAGCCCATGAGTATATCCACTAGTATATCCACTGAAGGTGCTGTGGCGTCGTGGTGTAATCCAACTGACTCGTGGTTTCAGAAGCTTAGTGTGGTCAGGTTCGAGCCCAGCCACGGTAGCGTCACAGCCAGGGTCGAGGTCTCGATTAGTTAGCCTACTACTGAAATCCTAGCGACTGGCGCTAAAACACCATTTCACCTCCACCATCCTCCACCACTAATAACTTTGAATTTATCGTTTTTGCTGAAATGTTATCAAAACTCTTCTCTCTACCTTTAATTATGAACGTAAAGATTTATTCCAATCAAAAGCTGTAAATACGCACAATTGTTTAAGTACATATCCTCAAAAAAATTGCTCGAAATTTCGAAAGGTTGGCTTAAGAAGAGGTGCTGAGCATCCCCAAAGTAATAAAAAAGGGAAACTAAACATGCTTCGACAAGTAAATTTGCTAAATTTCGTTTTTAAATACCAAAAAGGATGTTATTTTAGAGCTTCGACTGTTAAATAAGGAACATTCTGATGTGTCTTTCTGCATGTGTTAAACTTCAACTGATGAGACACGGGGAAAAAAACAGTTGCTGCTGATTCGTTTGAGAATACGTTGTGCTCGTCCGTCTAATTATTTTTCAGACTTGCCCGTCTGAAAAATAATTATTTGATAATAGATTTTCTGCATTTGGTAACTAAACATTAGTCTTACATTATGATGTCATCCAAATGAAGGTCACATGTGGAATCAATCCCAGAATCCCTGTTGTTATATCGATTTTTCTCTGGATGGACACGTCTTCCATTTCTGTAAACATGAAATATGTAAATAATTAAAGACAATAACAATTAAATATTACAAACTTATCTTTATTTAGGTGTTACGCGTGTAGTCTTGATGGTCTGCTCTTATCACGTTAATTCTTGGAACAACGATGACAGGCAGTGGCTCAAAACTCAACACGGTGAAACATTCTAAAACCTCAACACAACTTGTATTTAACCAATAGTATTCTTGTGAAATTGTCAAGGTTCTAGAGACTGTGCTTATTTCAAATGACAATCTAACAGAAGAACACAGAGCTCTTACTCATCCAAGATTCATCATAAATACAGTAAAATGAAACGAGTAAATAAGTTATACACTTCATTGAAAGGAATAATATCGATTAAATATTATTTGCGTCTCAGTTAGACTCTCCAAATATCCTTCTAAAAGCATTTGCATCATTCGTCCTTCTCCAGATCCTATAATGGCGTTTTAGACCCTCTGAAGTAGGTCACATGTACTTCGTGTAGCATTCTTCATAGCTTTCTCTTACGGATTCCGACCACTGCCAGCTTTATATGAAAATAACGTGTATAAGTAATAAATCAACGACTAACGTTTCAAGCTCACTGGATTTTCTTGCCATGAGAAGTTTTTCTGTACTCACTCCTCCAATGATAGTTCTGCGTCGGTCTACAAAGTCAAAATTACAGAAAATATAATCAGACATTTCGAGCCGTATGTCCAAATATATCAAAACATGAAGGTTTTAAAGATATACGAAGTAGTTCAGACAAATTTTACTAATAAGTTGGTCCACGTGGGCCTCTACTAAGTTAGTCAAAATTATTGCAATATTCGAAGCTCAAAAGTGGAATTGAAGAATGGGTCAGTATCAGTTAATTTCAATTATCCTCTCTGTTAAGACGTCCGGAAATTAGAGTCCTATCGGGTTCCAAATTTGTGCCAGACAAACCATTTTGGTTCAAAAGTGCAGGAAAGAAAAAACTCGAAGAAGGGGAATGTTCAGTGCAATCTAAAGCTAATAACTGTGAATTTAACAAGAAACGATGCACAAATCATCCCTGCTAGCTTTCTCTATAAAAAGATACCCGCCTCGTTTATCTACATAGAGGACATTTTGACTAACAATCATCAAAGAGCTCTTGAAATTCAACCTTAACTTGTTTTTCAACCACTCCAACACACAGGTTCCTTATGCATTGAGCCCATGAAGCGATCGATGCCCAGGAGCTTGGACAAGAACCCGTTACCAGACACCGCAAGCAAAGGAAAGAAAGAACATTTCGGAAGGAAAGTACGTTCCTAGTTTGTCTTCTGGCCTGGCCTTTTATACCGATTTGCTACCTCTTCCTCTATGATATTGTGAATGAATATCCGTGTTAAAGAACCAAGAATGTTATTATAATGGATTTGAAGAAGCCATGAATGAGCTCACCAGTAAAAGTTGCTTTGCATTATAAAAATGTGGTTCCTAGCCATCAAAATTTTGTACATGGGCTTGAAAACGGGCCTAATGAAAAGTTGTAACCGCATCTAGTTAACGCATAAGTATCTCAATAATTTTGGAGTTAACTTCGTGCCATGCGTGAGTATTTAATAAAAGAACAAGTTAACTGGAATGATAAACAGACTGATAAACGAATTCAGCAACGAAATGGCAGCAGTGCTGAATTATGAGACAGGGCAAATATGAGACAGTTGTTAATACACATTCGCAACAAATGCAATGTTGTCAAAAGAAGGCACGATTACCGATTACCAAAGATCTTATGCCTATTTCGTAGCGTAGATAACTTAGTTGTAGCTTTCCTGACGCAGATTGTGATTATGGAGAAACGGCGATTTAGAGAAGATGCACGAACAAAAACTGAAATTTTGAGAAAAGACAGTTGTGGCGCTTTTGTATACCTAATACTCCTAAATTTCTTGCAAATGTCAAAGAAGTTTTCTGTCTAGGGTTCCTGCATTTAAAAACCCAACCGCCAAACTACATTAATATTCAATATTTCACTTTTTGCCTCATATACGTAACATGAAAAGTGGAGTTGTAATCTTTATGTAACATGAAAAATAATATTGTTAATCTGGCATTAAATCATGTGTACATACCTTCATCAGTTAATTCTGAATCTTTCTTGTCAAGCGCAGTTGTTGATTTTGATTTTCTTTTAAAGCTGAATCGTGATCTTCGTTTTTTATTTAATCGCACGGGTTCTTCGTTTTCATCTCTAACAGATAAACAGATATCATTTAACGATGCTCTTTGACGTGCTGCAGATGCGCCAACACTCTGACTTCGATACAGTAGCATTCCTCTGCTATCAATAACATCTATAGAAGGCAATGATTCGGTGCTTCCATGAATACTTAACTGACTTGAAGTCAATGATGGTGATTTGGGACTGTCTTCATCCATTGAAAGTGCATCCAAACTTTTGCTCTTTCGTTTATCAAGGCTGCTTAAACTCTCCTCACTTTCAGAATGTCTACTTAGTCTGTTTAACTGGTATTCCCTTTCGATCATTTTGATGTTTTCATAATTATCTGATAAAGGTCTTTCCTTTTTGAGTATTCCTCGTCGCAGAACAGCAACTTCTCTGGGAATATAAACCTGCTCTGCAGACCTATGCATTCGCTGTTCAAGTTGTTTGATCTTTTTTATCTCTTCTAATGAATGACTCTTACCATATTTTTGAAAATCTCCATCAACCTTGTCATCCAGTTCAAGCAGTTCCTCTTCTGTTTCTTCGGTTACAGCTGCCAATGGCCTAGCCTCTGGCACTATATTGCTATTTGGTCTTCCAGAAAAGTCTTGCTGATCATAACTTTGCATAGATACGCTTTCAGAATTACCCTCCATTGCATTACACATATCTTTATCCACCACAGTCTCTTCAGAACTTTCTTGCGTTGATGTATCTTCTGCAGCACTACATTCTTTGTTATCCGCTGCAATTGTGCCTTCTTTGACATTGGCCCCTTCCTGATTAGCCAAAGTTTGGTTTTTAATGTCAAGAACCGGTGCTGCATCTTGTTGCTTACTTGTCGTATCTTCGATTTGGATGTCATTTAAATCTAATGTGTCACTTAAATCAGTAGCTGTCACAGTGTCCTCAGTCAGCTCTGTAGAAGTAACTCCTTTTGATTCTTCGATTGTAGAATTTTTATCTCTCAATAAGGTTTTTTCATTTCCAACTTCAAAAAGAGCCCTTGATTCTTCTTTGCAATGTGTGCCTTCTACAGGTCGAGACTCAACAGAAAATTCTTTTTCCAAAAGGGAGGCGCTTTGGCCTTCATCTGTGTCATCTCTCATCTTCTCGACAGCAGTTCTTTCATCGATTTCCTCGTTGCTTTCTGCTACTATTACCTTTACAGCAGCATCATCAAGTATTTCTTTTGTTTCATCAACACTGTCTTCTATGATTGTAATTTCAGCACTGGTAGACTTCTGTTTGCTGTCCGTTAAAACACTCTCATCTGTAATAGAGTCGAATCGATAGTCGGCTTCTATGGAATTTTCCTCCAGAACTTCATCTGTATCATTCTCAGCCTCTTGTCCAGCGGCAACTTCTTGTTTAAACTCTCTCCTGGTATCAAGAAATTCGTTATCATTATTATTGTTATTTACATTGATGATTTCATCAGAGGTTTTTTCAACAGCATTTATTTCAAGCCCATGCCTTTCATCGCATACGCCTGTTTCTCTTTCAGTTACTATGTCAGTCTCCCTTCTTTCCTCTGTAGTAACAACTGGTTCCGCCGATTTATCGTCACTCAAGACTCTTTCTGGCGTTTTATCAGCATTATAAACTCCACTCTCGTTTTCACAAGCAGAAGCATCAGCCACATAATTTATCATGCTCTCCTTTTCTCTTCAGTTTCTGACAAGCATGGATTACTTTCGTCCACTTGTATTGATCCGTTTAACTCTGAAGACATTATGCTCTCTTCTAAATGCATTTCTGACGAAGCACATATAACAATCTGGTCATTGTCCCTTTCATTTGCAAAATCATCAGGATACGCTCTTACAACTGCGCTAGGATCACTTGCAGTAAAAGCAACTCCTTTATTCATCTCTTTATCCTTCTCTTTCTCAGACAGTTTCCTCGCGATTTCCTCTGCATTATTGCAGGTGTCATCTTGCCTCACAGAAGAGTCCAAATTTTCTTCATCACATGACGTGAGTGAAAAACTGCAGCGTAAATCTACAGATAAAAAATCAAACGCAACTTTACTTCACTACTCAATAGCATGTCACAAAGAATCTCAAAACATGTTCAAAAAAGTTTCACAGTGCAAGAAATTCCTTATTTTTTAACATTTGTTTTTTCGATTTATCCGAAAACTTATTTCGGCAAAACACGTATTATAATCCATCCCTCGTTTCTTTCTTCATTACGAAATCTTTCAAAATTGATATGAAAGCGGCTTTTGGAGAAGCTTTCATAATACAACTCTGAATATTGAAAAAGATTAAAGTTTTAGGCAAATTTATTGCTTCTTGTTAAAAATGAGCCCACCATTGTCCAGTTGCTGCAGATTATCTTGATGCTTAAACAAAAGAAGGGTAAAGACATCACCGACTCTGGTGATTTAATAATTTGAGTTTTCTAAAAAAGTCACATGTACAACTTCGTCAATAACGAAGGACCATTCGTCAACAGATCACTCCTGAAAATTTGCTCTGTTTAAGAAAGATGGCTGCGCTGGATTTTTGCTTCCCATGGTCATAAGGCAGGGATTTCAAATTTGACATATATTGTTTGCGCTGTGCTTTGCTCATAAAGGCACGATAAACATGGCCATAAAAGGATAATGTTCACCAGATTCTTAATTGACGGAATCGTTTTGATCAATCTATGGTCAACAATTAAGCCTCTGGTTACCCTTTTACGTCTCCAACTGTCACTTACTTTTGTCTCGTTGCTTTGCGTCATTGAAAGAATCTGGACAAGAAAAGCTCCTCGCTCTTCTATCATTCAAAAGAACATCAGTCTGAAATACATGAAAGGAATGCTTTTAATTTCTCAAAAACATATTAAGGCAACATCGGATTTCATACGATTATAAACATTAAGCATTCATAAAATGATAGACTAAGCTGAAGCAAAACAACTAACTGTATAATTTCTTCAAGCATGTCATCACCGCAGTTGAACATGTTTTTCTGCTTATACCATATTACCAGCATTCGAAGGTAAAGTTGAAATAAATACTGCTAGTTGTCTTAACAATATTTAACGACTTTTATTCCTGAACCACATGTTACTAACAGTGCAAATCACAGCACTAAATATTCATGTAAAAAGAAATTTAATTTTCTTAAGATTTTTCTTGTTTTCATCACCGAATTCGGACCCCATTTACAGAATGGTCATACCATATCGGTATGAATTATCGGTATGTTATGACGCACAGCACGTGTGAGATCTTTTTTGTGAAAACCTATGTGGATAGCCGAACACCAGTACGTATTCAAAATGGCATCGTTTCATTTTGCCTTATATGTATTTTTGCAGACAGAATCATTGCTATTTCCATATCACGTTTTGGCTAAAATTTGTTTCATCGACTTTGTAGAAATTGTTTGGCATTTGTTTTGCTTATTTAATGACTTTTCTGCATTATTTTAATGTAAGGCACCACTCGATATCACACGACTATCTTGGGACGGAATGCTAAAAGACCGATGCCGGAAAAGTATGATACTGGTGTAAACTGCTGTGGACCAATAACATGTAAAAAGGAATTCTTAATCCCAATTTCATTGTCGTTTCTCTTTATAACAAAGTTGAGTCATAGCAAATATTTTCGAGCTTATCAAGGCTGCTTTTAACATAGTATCAGACATGACGATTGCCGCTTACGGTGACAAGCCTTTTGATATTTATTTAAGCGACGGGCGAAATTTGGGCAACGTTTCCTCAGACAGAAACCACATTTCTCATACCCCAGTTACTTGAGACGGATCTCCCCAAAAACGTTGCCCAAATAAATATCAAAGGCGTGCCATGATACTTTAGCCGTGATTATCATGTCTAATAACGTTGAGTCACAGTATTAGTTCCGATAATGGGGTCCTGCGCCATCTGGGGGTTATAAAGACAAAAAAAGGATTTGATTGGTCACCAAATTTTAAAAATGACAAAATGGCATTAAAACTGCCTGCTTCTAATCCGCAATTTTTTTCCAATAAGCACTCAGCAACAATTTAACGGTTAACTTGAACCTTCATCGAATGTCAGTGAGTAATAAGCAATTGTTCGGATCAGCCTGCAGCAAACAAGACCTCTTTGGGTATAAAATGATGCTTACAACGATACCAAAAATCGTGAAAATTCTACTCTACATCACATGTTTTCGGGAACGGAACTTATATACTACGGTTTTTAACGAAAATGAAGGATTCACTTTTCTAAGTTAAAAACACCGTTGTGCTTTCACTAGTTCACGATGAGATCACTGATATTAGTTAAACCTGAAACTTTTCCAATTAACTGTTTCTCAATTTTACTTTCTTGGGAAATCGTTTTATAGAAAGGCAAAAAAACCATAGACAAAAATGGTGTGATTTCAATTTCAAAAATGTATGCAGAGCATTAAAATAGATGCGCATTTACACTATAAGAGCTTTTACCTGATGTTCGTCGATTTGTGTCAGACATCGCAGCCTTTGAATCTCAAGGTTAATCTCTCTCAATTTCTGAAGACTGTGCGCTAAAAGAAATAAATATTCCTTTTTTAAATCAATGTACTACAGTTATTCGCAAACGGTGAAGATACACTGATTAATAATCTAATTCATTGAAAAGGCAACCAATGGCGAAATCAAACTATGCTCCTAAGTGCACAAGACTCAGTCAAATTTTCTGAGAATAATTTTCCAAAACTGTAGAAATTAAACTGTTTCATAAGCAATTTAAAGAAAAATAAGTGTATTCAAAAACGGGTGTAGCTCGTTTGTGGCAGATTTTGATACATAAAAAGTAGACTATCTTATCTACAACATAACGATAATGCTAATAGATATGTTATAGCGGTTGGTATGCAAGCCATTTGAAATAGGCACAACATCTCAGTAATCAACTAGCAAATACACCCCTTTCTTGTATTGGTGCTGTTAATAATATATTCCCAAAATTTAATGTTACATGAACAATTTTAGAGATGGCGGATCAAGATGTAGAAATACTTGTCATATTGAAAGTAAAAAAAAAAAACCCAACAAAATGTTATTCGTTTATTTGTTTTATGAAAGGCTAGCTCAAGTGTGAGGGTCCTTGTTTGTTCATTTGTCCAATTAGTCTGACAAGCTAATATTAATTGTGAACTTAAACGATTCATAGACTTTTCTCATCATCATCGCTTATCTCCATGTTGCTACAATGATTACTGCAAACAAGCCAAACTAGGATGTCTTTGGCCTGACTTTCAGCCTCCCGTGGTGTGACATTTACAGAGAAGATTCAACTACGACCATGTGGTCATCTGAGCTACACAGTAAACAGTTGCTCTGGATCAGCCACTCAGTCGTTCAATTTATCAAACATAAAAACCTATTGCGATTTTACAACAATTATTGGGAAACAAACATTTTTTATATCTCCACTACAGAAAAAAAAATAACAATGAATGAATTTTATCCTTCCTTTTAAAGCATCGCTAAGGCTGTTCTTAAAAAATAAGAGTATGCTAGAGCAATAATGCGTAGGAACATAAAATTAAAATCAGCTACTCGTGAATCAGCTACATAGCAACTTTTATTTTCCATTTTCCTTGATAACCTGCACTTAAGTTCCAAAAACGTATAACGATTCTGCCTATCCTAGTTTTGCATCCCTTAGTAAAGTACGCCAAAATATAATTCCTGAAATTTTTCATTATGAACCAAGTGCAGTGTAAGTGCCCCTTGGCTGTCTCTGTAATAGACCATTTCAACTAAAAGCCTCGTTTTATAAAAAAAAATGAAAATTACGTCATAGAGAAATATCGACTTCAGATCAAATCCAGCACCTTCTTTTTAGTGTTGAGGAAAATTTTTACGCTTCTAGTCCTTACAATATTGATTCTATAGCGTTTAGAAGTTTGAAATTTTTTTTAAGGGATTTGACCATGTAAAATGATTGAGGGTGTAAAATGTCACCCCCAGCGATTTTTCACGGTCATATCCTTTATAGAATTTCAAACTTTTAACACCTATAAAATCAATATCTCAAGGACTAAAAGCATAAAACTTTGATCTAGTCTAAAACGCCACACGAGTCGAAACACGAGTGAACACAAGTGAACACGAGTGAACACAAGTGAACACGAATGAACACGAGTGAACACAAGTCGAACACGAGTGAACACGAGTCGAACACGAGTGAACACGAGTCGAACACGAATGAACACGAGTGAACACGAGTGAACACAAGTGGAAAACGAGTGAACACGCGTCAAAAACGAGTGAAACCGAGTCAAACACGAGTTCACAAGTCAAATACGAGTAAAAATTGTCAAAAGACAAGCGAGTAGGAATAAAAAAGAATATATTATATATTTATATAAAAATTGTGGAACACGAGTGGAAAAAATGTAAACATGGTAATGTACAATTTTGATAGTAAATGAAGTGCATCGATATAAGGGAAAGCTACCTATTTTCATATCCAGGCGTACCTTAAACAAATCTAACGTCCTCTCTTGTAGTAACGCCCCTGCCAAATAAACGCCTCAACTTCGAAGTAAGGGTCAGGGGTTTTTCTGATTCATGAAACTTAAACCAATTTCTTTTGCTTTTTAAAGTTTAGAAATCGCGTTCTGGACAATACAAAAGGGCCTACGTGTGCTTTTACGAATAGATACACCCAGACCCTATAATCGGGTAATTTATATGCCCTTCGGTATTGTATAATTTTCATCTTATGTACGTCGAGATGTCGAAAGCTTCTTTATCTGGTGAACTATTAGTATGTAAGGTTGGTACCTGGCCTTTGGAACCCAAACGCATGCAGTTAGGCTCATATCGCATGAGCACAAATTCGTATTCGGCCTATATGAATAATTTCACCAGCCGCCCCATTCTCAAATGCCAGACTATTAGTATACCTTCGTTCTTGAAAAGAATCTTAATTCAATGCATCAGGTAATATTTTTTCTGCCAGAATGCCTCCTTCTTTGGAATGGGGCCCATATATCCTTGTAACGTTTACCTATCTCATATATTTGCGAATCGCGTTGCGAATCATTCCACAGAAAATATGAGGTAGTTAAAAGATTTACCTCTTCAATTTACGAACATACACCTTGCCAAACAATGCGACCTATGACTCTTGGGTTTAATAAAGGAAAATCGAAGGAGGAAGGAATATAAATGGGCTGATATCGGGGACTCATTAAAAGCCTTTGTCACCTCAACGTATCTCACTCTTGAACAATGATGAAGTTGAACAATCACAATCACATCCAGGTGCTACCAGTCGCTAGGGTTCTATTTTTTTTTACTTTCTTTATTTACCGTTGGTTCTACAAATAGCTACAAGCTGGAGCTAATACATACCAACCTAACTAACAACAAAACTAACAGTAGTCTCAAATGTAATAAAAGATAGCTATTAAAATAAAGTTATAAAGATGCATAAGTGTTATAAACAAACAGCTAATTATTAGGTATGTAACCAATATTTGGCAGAAATTGTGTGCATAGCTTGCAGCTGCATAGCTTTGCCTCTTGATATTTGTTTTGAGGTATTGCTGAAAGCTCTGCACAGAACTACTTGCCTTGGCTTCAGCAGAAACCAGATTCCATGACGAGCTGCCTCTGAAAGTCAATGTGTCAAGACCGTACCTATTTGTGGCCGGTTTATTGACTTCAAAATGAGATGTCCGCAGATTATACGCAGACTCGTGTGTCAGAAACAGATCTTTCATGAATTCTGGATTCATACCATGTATGGTTTTGAAAATTTCAACCAAGAGCTTTTGAATGTTTAATTGATGGATTGTTATTGAATTATCTTTTCGCAATAGCTCTGAGAAACTAAGGGATTCACTATTATTATACGCTAATCTTAAAGCCCTTTCATGGATGGAATTGATTAGATTGTTACTTTTCTTGCTACAGTACATCCAGACAAGGGGACAATAGTTAAAATAGGATAGGATGAATGTTTTCATGAGAAGCATCCTTTTTGCTTCATCCAAATATGGGGCTAATCTTGCGAGAGCACTAAGCTTTTTCCCAGCAGTTTTGCAAATGCTTTTTATGTGTTTCTCAAATTAAAGCTGGCTATCAAGAGTGACACCAAGGAGTTTAGCTTCGTTAACTTCTTCGAGAGGATTGTTATTTATTGTCATTACTGCTTTATTTTGTCTATTATTTTTAGCTTCCAGAATCATAAGTTTACATTTTTCACCATTTAAAATCATTGAGTTATCTTTAAACCATTTATTAATAAAAATCATTTCTTCATTTAGTTTAGTTGTAATTTGGTCAACGTCCTTATCCTTAATCCAAATTGTGTTATCATCAGCATAGTTACAAAGTTCGCTGTTTTTGATAACAAACAATAAATCATTTATAAAATGTTGAAAACAAGGGACCTAGAATGGATCCTTGAGGAACCCCTTGTTTTATTTGCATCCAGTCACTATAATTGGAGTTTATTTTTACACGTTGAGTTCTTTCTTGGAGATAGCTTTTGATTAATTTAAGAGCATTCATGCTGAACCCGTAAGCATCAAGTTTGGCTATCAGGAGCTCGTGAGGGAGACAGTCGAAGGCTTTAGACAGGTCCATGAGAACCATGCCATTTTTAAATTTTAGATCCAGATTTCGCTTAATTTTTTCAATTAGTCGTATTAAGGCGTGCTGTGTCCCGTATTTTTTCCTGAAACCGCAGAGTAGTGGGGAGAGTTTATCCTCCATATATCTACTAATCTGGTCTGCCATTATTCTTTCAAAAACTTTAGAAGTCGAAGGAAGAACACTAACAGGACGGTAATTCGACTTCGATGTTGTACTGCCTTTCTTATGTATGGGTGAGACATCAGCACATTTTAGATCATTAGGAAAAGTACAGCTATTGATAGTTTTATTAAATATTTTATTTATATAAGGGGCTATGCACTCAGCAGACCATTTTAAGATTTTTGAGGGTATGTCATCTGGTCCTGTTGCTTTCTTGGCGTCGAGATTTACAAATTCATTTTTGATTAAACCGTTATAGGTATTTTGAAAGTTCATAGAAGGAGTTATATCACCAAGTTGTTCTTTGATTATTTTAATGCTAGAATGATTTTTATATTTCTCGATTATTCTTAATACCTCATCATCGTTTTGACAATCGTTTGCTTGATGATTACAAGTTGTAGTTGTTAATGGATCAGTTTTCGGCAGATTCAGAGAGTCAGTTATATTTATAAAATAGTTATTCATTATCTGAGCAATGTCCTTGCTATTTGAGATTATCTTATCATCTTCAATCAGGATGATTTTATTTTGTTTCAGATTGTTATTATTGAAATTTGGTTTTATAGTAGTCCAGAATCTTTTATTATCGCTAACAAATTTTATGTCTAGGTTCCTAAAATATTCTTTTTTCGTTTGACGTGTAAGTTTAACGCATTTGTTTCTCAGTTTTTTGAAATTTTCCCAGTTAACAGTTGTTCTTTCTTTATAATATTTATTTTTGGCTTTTGATCTCGCCATTATAAGTTTCTTCAAGGACTTGTTCATAAAAGGTGCGTTATTTGCTCTTACCAACTTTAGCTTTGAAGGAGCATGTGCTTCTAGAGTAGAAGCCATGATTTCTGAGAATTCATTGTAGTCCTCAACATTGGCATAGTATAGTTTACTGTTTAAATCTGCATTAAATTCATCTAAATCAAAATTCTTAAAGTCACGATACTTAATTTTAATTGGTTCTGCTTTAACGTATTGGGTTTTTAGATTTGAAGCTGTCAATTTGTGAAAATCTGATAGACCTGTTTCTACAGTAATGGTATTTTGAAATGAGTGTTTTTTAGTTGTTAATATTAGATCAATGCATGTTGGAGTGTCACTTTTGAAGCAAGTAGGTTCTTTGACTAAATTATAAAGACCATAGGTTTTTATAAAATTGTCAAGTAATTGATTATCATCAGTCATTGCTCACGAAGGTGCTGGATCAGATTTTTAGCAAGCATGGCAGTGCCTTGCTTGTTGAGATGCAGCATGCTTCTGTTAAGCTCAGACGTGGTAATATTGCTATTGTCTATGAATTTAAGGTTGTTATTTTTACAAAAGTTTAACAGAGCTTCATTAATATCTTTCAGCTTATCATTTAGTGATTCATTATCAGACCTAAAAATCATGGAACTGAAACTTACGTTGGTGTGTGGGCTCATAAGTTTTACATAGTTGTTAATATCTTTAATATTTTCCATTGTATTCAAGTTAACCCTCAGATCATTTGTCCCACAGTGAATTATAATTTCTGCTGGCTTCTTTTTCACGAGTGGTTTTATGTAGTCTGTGATGTCTTCACTGGTGGCTCCAGAGATGCTGACTGCATTTACTTTTTTGTTCTTAGATAATCTGTAGCCTTTGATATTTTTGATCATAGAATCCCCAAGTAAGATAACATGTTGATTGTTGATGACAAGGTTTGTTGGATTTTGTGTTGTATTTGCTATTGTGTTTTGTTGGATTGTTGTATTGTTATTGGTTTTTGGTGATGTGGATTGGTTGATTACTGATGCTGTTCTGTGATTATTATGTGATTGTGAGGTAATATGATGTTGAGGTTGTTGACTGACTTGTGGTGATATTCTTGAATTTTTTTGTTGGATTGCTGGATACTGATATGGATAAAGATGTTGGGCTTGGTTGACAAGTACTTGATAGTAGTTTGAATGTTGAAAGTTTGGGTTTTGTAGTTGAAGTTGAGGTTGTGGTCTTGGTCTTGTTTCTGTTCTCCAATTTGAGGATATATTTCTTTTATTCAATTCAACTTTTAGAGATTTTATTTCGTTCTTTAGTGATTCATTTTCTTTTTCCAGTTTTTCATTAATTTCATATTGTAAAGAAAGTTCTTTGTGGATGTGGCTTTGTGGATGTGGTGTTGGTGGTGCTGAATCATTGTCATTTTTAGATTTTTTCATTTTTTCAATTTCTTTTCTTAAGTTTTCCATCTCTTTCCAGATCAGAAGAATTTCATCTGAGCTAGCTGCCTGTTTGTTGCTGGATGTAGTTTCAAGGATGGAAAAAGATTGCGTGTTAAGAAAGAGGTCAGACATTTGATTGTTTTATGTGTTGGTGATGCTGTTAGGGTCAGGCATGATCTGAGTGCTGCAAACAGATGTGTCTGGTGTTGTTTCATGGTTACTGTTTTCGGTGGATGTTTTAGTTTTGTTGACTTTTGCATCGATGGTGGGGAGGTAAGAGGTGATAAAGTTGTCAATTTCTTGAGATATAAAACAGATGGAGGCTGAGGGTATATGGATGTGTGTTTCTAACCATGGTGTGGATGAAGAGTTGGATTCCTTTTTACTTATAGTAATCAAGATTTCTTCATAATTCTTCTTTACCTTTTTCTTTTGGTATTTATCTATCCATTTGACATCATAGCTATCACTATTACCAAAAGGTATATATATCTCGTTCTGGATGGCAAGGATGTAATCTGCTAGAGTATCATAGCACGTTTACATGTGCTCGACTCGTGTTCACTCATGTTCACTCGTGTTCGACTTGTGTTCACTCGTGTTCAACTCGTGTTCACTTGTGTTCACTCGTGTTCACTTGTGTTCACTCGTGTTCACTTGTGTTCACTCGTGTTCACTTGTGTTCACTCGTGTTCACTCGTGTTCCGACTCGTGTGGTGTTTTAGACTAGACCTAAAACTTTGGCTAAACGCTAAAAAGAAGGTGCTGGATTGGAACCTGAAGTCGAAATTTCTCTAGGACCTAATTTTAATTTTTTTTGAAAACGAGGCCCTTAGTTGAAATGGACTATAAACATTTCATCTTTTTCAATAGGTTGTCAATTTGAATCGGCGTGTAGACTCCTTTTTCTTTAATCATATTTCGTAATCTTAGAAGCAAGGAGTTATACAGTAAAAGATTTAAAAGGCTTCGCATAAGAAATAAGAAAACCTCACCCAATGGATGTGATTGTTTTTCTTCAGGTTTTATATTCTCGTTGCTATCCGAATCTAAAATATGGGAATAAAAGTACAACTTGAAATGCGCGTCGGAATTTGGCTCAATCAAACAACACAGATAGCCACATCAGCATTACAAACACTCTGAAGAAGCCTTGTTTGGCAGGGCGAAATACTAGTCTTAAAAAAATATTTTAATTCGAAACTACAATTTCTCTGTTGCTTTTTGCGTCGCGGTGTTCCTGCTTGGTTTTTTATTGATCTCTTCGCCGCAAGAAGAAAACTTCTACACGCAGCAGCCAGTTAAGTGGTCTTTTCTTTTTTCAATTTAATTACAAACCGTGTTGTTGGTGTAGGGAGCAGAGAGTGGCTGTCTTTATATCAAATTAAGAGTTCATTGTGTAAAAATGCGTATACTCTTATGGCAAAGCATGACAACAATCTCTATTTAACGCAACTCAGAGTGGTGGCTGAGGTTTAGCTATCATTAGCAGTTTACTCGTTGTTTATCGTTTCTGCGTTGTGTTACGTTTCATAAGAGCTTCGGCAAAATGATGCACAAAAAGGTTATGACTCTAACCAACAACCCCCCGACCAAAATCAATTTTGAGATTTTTGAAGAACTTGATTAGTATTTAAGTTTTCTAACAGGTTTAAATCTTCACAAGTCCCGGAACATAAATCCAGAATACCACTGGTCTAAATTCACTACTTACTACCACGCTCATTTCAAAAGCTGTGGAAAGTAAAAATATTTTGCTGGAGAATTAGCTATAACTCATTTCCCTTTAAATATAGAGGGTAGGTTAACTTAAAAATAGCGTCAGATATACTGCAATTTTGATATACATCTTATCATTTGTTACATTGTTATTCCAGTGTTCCTATAAGGGGGTCTGATAACTAGTGCCCCAAAATCTAAAAATAGATTTGGGCGCATTTTGCAATTGGGGCTATATCTCATCGTCTTCTACGTATCCTAATGTGCATAAATGCAAATTTTCATTTTCATTTTACCATTTGTAACACAGTTATTCCAACCTTAATATTATGGCTTGTTGATCTAAGTACCCCAGTCTAAAAATAGCATTCGGGGGAATTTTTCAGCTTGGGTCTACATCTCATCTTTTTCAGCATGTTAAATTACCCTTGTGTACCAATTTTCATGCTTTTATCACAAAGTGCGCAAGATTCATTTTTCAGGCTGCTAAGCTTCTACACCAATAAGCGGTTGCTTATAAAAAAACTGCGTGTATCTATGTGCAGGGGTTTTAGAGATTTGGGTTATAACACAAACACAAACAGCCTTTTACAAGAATGCTTGGCTTCTTTTTACAAGAGCCTCTTTCAAATTTTTGAGCGATTTTGCGCAAACTTGTCTGCCCCTACAATTCTCAAAACGTGTTTTAGATGCAATTTAAATGCGAATCTCAGTCTGATGTTCCTTAAAAAGGGTGATCTTATATAAAAAATGTTAACGTCACCAAAGGTTTAACGTACCGCTATATCAGTATGATCTACAATAAGAAGGGCCCAAGCAGACTTTCTACACGACTTAATTATCCGATCACTATTGAACTGAACTGACGCTCAAACATCATCTACAAAGATGGCAGGCCTATCAAAAAGTTGAATAGAAAATTTCCTTGGAAAACACTCTTCTTTTCACTTCAGATAATTTGAAGCAATCTATGAATTAGGAAGACTTAAATTCTTATCTGAAGATTCTTTAGCCAAAAGGTAATAAAAGATTTATACTAACTTTGTTTTGATTCAACAGCAAGATTCTGTAGGTCTTCGAGCAACTGTGCGTCTAGTTCTGTACAAATCAAATGAAATGATTTTAGGAATTGTGTAATTCATATGGATCCAGTCTGCATTATAAAAAGTCAAAACGTGTGTCTTAACCAACAAGTTGTAATTGCCTTCTACATTTCTTCACAAACTTAGCCGATAGTCAGGTCGCTACGGGACAGCAACAAGGGGTCAGACTGCAAAATCGGTGGGCAATGCAAAAAATGGTTTAAAACAAGTGAAAGAGCTTGTAGATGACAAATCAACTTGTTGGACATCGCCAAATTACTTGTGGGGGGTAATCCAGCAGCATTCTTGTGGTTTTCCCATACAGTTTTTCCTTTAGGTTACTTCATTCAAATCTTGAAAATGGCCAAAATCAAAAATCATTGCATGAAAAATTTGAAACTACTGCCAAAAAGGGCTTATTGGGTGCATTCAAAAGAGACCTTGTTTGTTAAATTTGAGCTCGTCTACCTCTACTGGGAGTAATCGAGCGATGAACATTGAGTGCCCCCCCCCCCTACAATGTGTATGAGCGAGGAATTAATCGTGTTTGCAGGGGGGCACTCAGGCTTTACCAATCAATATCTCGGGAGGAGAGTGACCGAAATTTCAAAAACAACATATGTTCTGAATGTACTCTGCAAGCACTTTCTGACTGTTGTTTTCGATCTTTCATGCGCCGATTTTAAATTTGTGCCATTTTCAAGGATTTGAAGTAGCTAAATAGAAAAGTATATAAGAAAAGCACAACATGCTGCCGGGTTACACCCATAAGTAATTAGGAGAGGTCCAACAAGTTGATTTATCATCTACAAGCTTCTGCGCTTGATTTAAACAATTTTTTGCATTGCCCACAGATTACACGTTTTTTTTTTATAAGAAACCTGGCTCGGGGCCTAGTTCTAAAAGTTTCTTAATTTTTGGCCCAATTTTAGTTCTAAAAGTTTCTTAACACTTTCTTAATTTAATGGAATTAAATTGCAGTAAAAACGATAAAAAAACCTGATTATAGCAAGCAAATTATTAATATTATTGTATTACAAAGAGTTAGCCATGCTGGTGCGAGAAATCGCACGGAAATGCTTGAGAATTGATTACTACGTCCACAAATGTGAAATCAGTATGTTGGAAAACTGACACAAAAAATGTCTTAAGCTTCTTAACTCCTTCCTCCTAGTTCTAAAAGTTTCTTAACTTTTGGGGTGTCTAGTTCTAGGTTTCTTATAAACCGGTTTCTTATAAAAAAAATAGCAACGCTGTAGCAATGTCCGAAGGACGCTGATGATTATGATAATAATGATGAAGATAATGTTAATAATGACGAAGATGACGAAGAAGAAGACAACGATGATGAGAATGATGATTATGTTGGTGATGATGATGATGATGATGATGATGATGATGATGATGATGATGATGATGATGATGATGATGATGATGATGATGACTTTGAAGAGGATGATAATGACCATAATGATCATGCTAGAGACGATCATGATGATGATTATGATGCTCGACGACGACGACAACGATGATGATCACGTTGAAGACGAAAATGATGATCACCGTCTTCATCATGTTGAAGACAATGATTGGTGATTGTGATGATGATGGTGATGATGATAATGATCCATTACGATGATGATGCGATTGTTGACAATGTGATCAGATGAATATTTCCTGGAAGAATCCCAAAACTTTGAATCGAAAATAGAAAACCTCTAGTAACGTATATTTACTCAGTGCACCGAAACCTGTAATCTTCGCCACAAATGATGAATTTAATTCTAGAATCTCCAAAAGCTATCATAAGAATTCGCATACTATGCAGATGACTATATTCGATAATTAATAGCACTTTGAAGAATTGATTGCCAACTTTGAACCATTTATTTTGAAATGGTTCATTTATTCAGATGATTTTTGAAGCCGCAAACTGTTTTGAAAAAATTTCTTCTGTCTAACTTGGCAACAATTTCTACTGCGCCACAATCTCCTCTTCTTTTCACACGAAAGTATCTTACATGTAATAGGACTTCTAGAAACCTCTGAGAATAACAACCCAATCAAAAATTGTATGAAAATATTTAAAATAAAAAATAAAATCAAACTAGATTTGAGCAACATTTTGCAATATTGTAGTCAAACTTTTTTTTGAAGACCGACCGAGCCGGCTTTTTTGCGAGAAAATCTTGGTGTCAAATTTTTAGTTTCCTGTATCGAGCTCGCAACCCTTAGCACAAGAAACAAGCGCATTATTCCACTGCGCTACAATAACAGTTGATATTAATTGATGTTTTTGGCAAGCAATTGCATTTTGCTAATTATGCCCACTAACAACAACACTTAACGGCGATTTCAAAGTTTAATTCCTATCATTTGTGGTTTATCTTTTGTTACGCGGTTTGGCACGAAAAAGCGTCTATATGCCTGCCTACCTATCTATGTATTTTCTATGCGTACATGCGTTCCACGACACCCTCTTAATATGTCCTTCGGACATAAAAACGTGTATGCATGCTGCATTCACCATGGCCGCCCGACTACGACTTACAGTCCTGTACACGAATGGCTGAGTTCAGGATTTAAGAACAAGGAAGAAAGGGGTCTTTTGCTGACAGACATTGACGCACATTCGATCATTCTTCTTTTTTCCATCTTAATCTTACTTTGGACTATTACATATGTCAAATCTTTAACCATTATTATAGACTATGTTGTTTTTTCTATATATACAAGGAAAAAAATTGGTAGGAACTACAAATATCCAAAAGGAGTCAAAATAGTATTTGAATCTAGTATTTCATGTTTATATATATCTCATATATGTTTTGGCTTATTCTAAGATAAAAACAAAATCCTGGCTTCGATTTTTTCTCAAAAACATTTTATTGATCAGAATCACAACACAGTATAGGTCGTAAAATGAGATGGAAACAGACATAACCAGATAAAAAACGTTTTTTGCAAACCTGTCCCCTTTGATAAAAGAAATTTTGACCATGAAAAGGAAAATAGAGTAAACATTACCATACCCATTGCTTTTCAGGTAGAAATTTCAAATATGATTCCAGATGAAAGCATAATAAAGGCCGGTTAGCAGATACAAACGCGAAACGTAACTCATTTTTTATATTTATTTTGTTTCATTTTCATGCAGCTTGTGACAGATGATGGAAGGTGAAAAACCCGTTGGCTTTCAGCGCATGTCAACAATCACGATGGTTAATCTATGGGGATCTATTGATTATCATAACATAACAATAGTTTCATTAATGATAATTGATAGCCGGCATCCTCTTTAACAACTTCACGCCGTGTATATTTCTTTCAAGATGCATCCCATCAAACACAGTTGGACAATGTTTTTATCCATACAGTTCCCTTCATTTCCCATATACACCAGAGAGAAGACTGAATTTATTCGCGAATGTAAATTTAAACTTAACCGACTTAACCAATAAATGCAAATGTAACAGTTTTATCGTCATCTCATCACTTGGCTTAAAGGCGTAAAGAAGGTCGACAATGTTCCGAACTGCTTTAGCTTCATGTCAAGCAAAGCAGGAGCACCACGAACCAACAGACAAATAGGGTGTACGAAATCAGATAAAACGAAATTAATATATATTGCAGTTACCAATGCTTCGAATCGCCATACGATTTTAAGAGGGTAGATCACAATAAAAAAACTGAATAAGCCC
This sequence comes from Chrysaora quinquecirrha, assembly GCA_014526335.1. Classification (NCBI taxonomy): domain Eukaryota; kingdom Metazoa; phylum Cnidaria; class Scyphozoa; order Semaeostomeae; family Pelagiidae; genus Chrysaora; species Chrysaora quinquecirrha. The sequence continues at coordinate 268,077 of JACTAT010000094.1, read as the reverse complement.
CTGTGCCAATCCAATGTCTAATCAAAATAGGTACGTTAGGTATAAGTAGGCAGGGAATTTTCCATAACAATCTGACTTTCAACCTAACTTTGAATTTTATTACACATTCTAGGTAAATCGATAGCGCTGATTCCAAATCCGAGATGGGCCCTGTGAAATTTTGATCGGAAGTTGGACTTTTCGATGACGTCATCAAAGTGCCTTTTTTGCTCTTTGACTGCAATATCTCTCTACTAGTGCATCCAAGAAGGTCGATAAGTACAAATATGGATTCTCCTGATATTGATGCAATATAATATATTCAAACTTCCGGTCAAAATTTCACAGGGTCCATCTCGGATTTGGAATCAGTGCTATCGATTTACCCAGAATGTGTAATAAAATTCAAAGTTAGGTTGAAAGTCAGATTGTTATGGAACATTCCTTCTGACTGTACCAAATGATAGACATCCTCCAGTGAGCTGTGAGCATATGTAGTGAATTAGACATTCTTTAGTTTAGGCCCTTCTTTATCATTTTAGGCCGTTTCTATTGCTATTCATTCATTCTGTTGTTTCACATCACTCAGTAACGCATCTCATTATCTCGGCATCAACCACGTCATTCGCTACACCCACACAGGCCTGCATTACATCATCTTACAAGGTCATTCCCGCATCACTTCAATTATTGCCTTATTTGTCTAGCTTCTCGATTCTCGTTGCATTTCCTTCACGATCTAACCATAGCTATTTTCCTTATTTGTAACTTTTGGATTCTTAGGCAACTTCCTTTAACAACTTTAAATACCTGTGTTACTTGTAAATATTTAGTTCAGTAGATACACGTTTTTTTATAAGAACACTGAAATTGAAGAAAGCCATGCAATGTTCTTAATTTTTCGGATTTGAAGGTTCAAAATGTTCTTAACATGTTCTTAATTTTCTTTCTTTTAAAAGAGCTGTTGTTTTTCAAATTAGGTGATAATTGCTATGAAAAGGGACGCACATGTAAAAATGTCGCATATAGTCACAATAATTGATTGTTCACCTGTTTATTAGAGTTGGGAACAGGACAGCACCATTTAAGAAAGCACACGTTTTTTTTATAAGAAACCGGTTTATAAGAAACCTAGAACTAGACACCTCAAAAGTTAAGAAACTTTTAGAACTAGGAGGAAGGAGTTAAGAAGCTTAAGAAATTTTTGTGTCAGTTTTCCAACATACTAATTTCACATTTGTGGACATGGTAATCAATTCCCAAGCATTTCCGTGCGATTTCTCGCACCCAGCATGGCTAATTCTTTGTAATACAATAATATTAATAATTTGCTTGCTATATTCACGTTTTTTTATCGATTTTACTGCAGTCTTTTCCATTAAATTAAGAAACTGTCAAGAAACTTTTAGAACTAAAATTGGGCCAAAAATTAAGAAACTTTTAGAACTAGGCACCGAGCCAGGTTTCTTATAAAAAAACGTGTAAATTTTAATTTGTTTCTAGCTTCACAAAGCCTTGTATTAGCATGTTCTTAACTTTTCAGCCACTGAAGCCCTATGTTCTTATATACTTTGTTCTTATAAAAAACGTCTAGTTCAGTAGATTGTTAATACGAAATGCTCGTCTTATCTCTGGTCTTTCTCTGGCTCCGTGTTCCCTGCACGTTAAATCAAGCATCAATCGACGAAAGACTGTTCCTCTGGAGTTCACAAGCAGTTAAATTAGAAAAGCACCAACACAAGCATCTGTTTTACTAAACATAGTAATAAGAGTAATATGTTTTACTAAAAACTGATGCCAAAAGTAAAGGGTCGAGGAAAAACCCTCAGCTCTGAAGCCTTTGATATAAAAATCTCAAGGAACATTTTTCACATTCCTAAATGAAGAAACCGTCGACCATGTATTCCTACCTACCCAAACCCATACAGCCCCCGTAGGTGTAGCCCTAATGAGTTTTATGCTACATTGATGTGATACTGCTCTTTCTATGGCAATACTGTATGGAGTGAAGGTCAAGAAAGTCGCATAGAACTTCTTCAAAACCTCTATCATCAGTAATTTCAATGCAAGAGAAGCACCTTTTCCTTGATTGAAAGCGGAACATTGGCCCTCAAGGGGGGAAACATGGGGCCTGTGGGGCCAAATTATCATATAGTCACAATATTAAAAATGCTCTGTAAGCCTGTTACAAAAAGGACACCAGTGAGTCACTTGCTATTTAATTAAAATCATTATTTTGTGCATTTTTGTTATTTCTAGTTACTCTCAAAATTAAAGCTTTATTCTTCCCAACAAAAAGATAAAATCGACATGGCCAAAGAAAACCAAAATGAGAAAATACATACCTATTGTCCTATGATTCTGGATGTTCGTGCTTATTGTTGTTGTTCCTAATTGATGTCGCTTTACAATTGGTTTCACGTTTGTTTCTTCAACTTGACTGTTGATTTCCTCCAAAGGTGGCCTAACAATGAATGAAGAAATTTAGCATATGCAATGCAAGCATTCTGCGTGCAAATGTGCCTACATGCCATATTTTCGTACGTGCCGACGTGCCGCGTAAGCACGTTGGCGCGTACAAAGCTTTGGTACGTTGGCACGTAAGAAAAAAATATAGCACGTAGGCACGTTGGCACGTAATTTGGCACACGCACACTAAAGTTGAAAAATCCGCAAGTGCAACCTAGACCTTCTCAAAAATGGTACTAACTTGACAAAATTATCCAAATTGCTATAACCAGTCTAACCCCACAAAGGCTGGGCTTTTTTAATCATATATGGCCATTTGCCCCCCCCCCCCCAATTGTAATCATATATGGATGATGACGTCAGCAAAATGAGTGCTCTACAACAAAACAATTTTTGCACCGATATAATCCAGAACAATTGAGTAACTATCAGTGGTTTAGAAATTATGTGGGTAAATTTCTACCCGTGGGCCCATTGGGCACCCCATCCAGCCTGTGTGGGGCTAATAGGACAAATTACATAGTATAAGTCCAGAGAAGTCAAATAATTTAAACCCCTCCCACGTTACTTAAATTGTTTATTCAGTCAAGTATTATTAAGGTCAATGGTAACTGGACGCTATATCTACTTTTTCTTCGTTTTGCCAAGTCGTTGTTCCTCTGATATGCATAAGGTGACTTTAAAAGTGGCATTGAACGAAACTTAAAGCTATCTGAACAAGAATCAAATTCTGAAAGAACCTGAAAGAATGAGTATCGAGAAGGCCACACCTAGATCATTATGATTTAAATTTTGCAGAACCAAAGTAATCCATAAAAAAGAAATTTACAAATAGTTGATTAACTGATCTCTTTATTGTGTAATAAAGTTATAATTATACACACCCTCTGCGGACTTAACAGGTGTGAAATACCGCAAGAAAAAACATAGAAATAGTGATTGACAAACTTAAATTAAATGCCTTCAACAGATCTTAATTGTAAAAAAGTCTCCTTGCATAAGATATTAGTCAAAAATCTTTTTATTAGGAGGGAAACGTTTGGAACAGCCATGGTACAACTTAAAAAATACGATACCAAAAATTCAGTTTTAAAGAAAGTTCACTTAAGTGAATTTTCTGACAAGTCGGTTCGACGATCAACCTGTATAAAAACAAAAGTGAAACAAAACAAAATCAATTTAGAATCCCTTATTATTGGTACTTTTCCCTCGATTAGCATCAGGAGCATTAGGCATATTACGTTTTATAATGGGTGGTTTCGCATTATGACTCTACACCACAAGAATTAACAGAGACACACACTTAAGGCTGAGAAAAGATTTTATCTCAACACAAAAATCCTTTATCTGATTGTAATAGTTATTTACTGCTTACATGTACATTACACTGTTATAAGGTAAAATTTAAAACATATTTTGCTTGATCTAAAACAAGAAATGCCAAAACGGGAATCGAACTCTGTATTATTGATCATGATTTTAGCCACAATTCTACAATAACAATCATAATTTTCACAATCATCAGCATCATCATCAAAAATCATCATCATCATCATCATAGTTGCTGTCGTCTTCGTTGTCGTTGTCGAAGTCGTTTCTTCATCGTCGTCCTGGTTATCCACGTCGTTGTACTCGTCATCTTCCTCCTGATTCTCATCATCATCATCATCCTAATCATCACTATCGCTATCACCACAATAATCATCTCCACCACTATCATCATCCAAATCATCGTCACCAACACCATCATCATCATCATCATCATCATCATAATCATAATCATAATAATAATCATCATCATCATCACCATCATCATCAACAATATCATAATCATCATCACAATATTATCACCCATGTTATTAGCGCCTGATATTATCACCAATCACGGCAAAAATCATCACATTAATAAAGGTTTGTTTCTTTCGATCAACGCTTGTGATAAATGAGAATAAAACAGTACGCCAGCTTAACCTGAATAGATACTCAAAATAGTGTTTTAACCACAGGTCTAACGTAGTCACAAATAAAATTCATAATATACATTATAATTGTCGGTTCAAAAAGGAATAAAATAATAACGATTACCTTGAGAATAATTCAATGAGATTAATATTAAACTTGTCTTCTGCAATATCTATCGGTTTTTTTCCATTTTCATCAGCCTTATTTAGAGCATCTGAAGCACCTCGTTTTCCAATAAGATAGCGGGCTAATTTCTCCAAGTTGTATTGTGCACAGAAATGAAGGAGCGTCCAATCTGTGACAGAAAAGGAAAATAAACAACAGAAAGCAATTGAAGGTTGGTTTTGTACAAGCACTTATGCGGATGTAGACATGCCGAAACTGACTTTTCAGAATCGATACAGGCCCCAGTTATCATTCCAAACAATTAATCAAATCCAATTATTTTTCTTACGCCACTATTTAACGCAAAATCAGCAAAACCTTCAGAAATTTGAATATCAGCAACAGAAAGTTATGAGGTACTATAAGCGATGCTAGTAATTTCGTATCAAAGATTTCTTCTTCGACTGAATCGTTTTCTTGCAGTTCTCTACGTCGAAGGCATATCGTTGAATAAAATATTTTAAAGGTTAAGGTCACAAATATCATGCTATAGCTTTATCTATTCATTTGTCAAAAAAATTCATTCTGAAGAATCTGATTCTTTTTTTCGACGTCTGTACACGAAAATTTTCTCAGTTATGAGAGAGAAACACTTCTTCCAGATGTAGTTACATTAAAATCACAAACATCGTAAAAACAAACAACTGGGGTACAGTGATAGTCTTCACAGATCCCACAGTAAAAGAATAGCAAATCATTCGACTGGCCTTTGTTGAACAACTCAATAAACAGATTAATCTGACAGATAGACTTTTTAAACCGAGATTTAAAGAAAGAGAAAAGACAAATACAGTATCTGAAATGCTTTTGTTTCTTCATTGTATCCCATTTTAGAGCAAACGCACCCTAATCAACAATAAACATATTTGTGATAATATCACAACATGTGTATAATTAGAAGCATACACGAAAATTAAGCAACACCACGTTTTGAGGGATGATACTCACCAATTTATTTACTTAGCTGCAAAATAATTTATTTACAATAATTTCATTACCTAAATCATTGATAGCGAATGATAAAGAATTTCATAGTTACCGTTTTCATCACAAAGGCTCCACACATCGGAAAGCTGCAGTTTTTCAAATGCTGAAGTCAGCCTAGCATCTAGGACTTCGTGCTCATCTTGTGACCCAACCAACAAGGTAGCATACATTATTTCTAGCTGCTTCAATGCAAATGGGTTTGTAGAGTTCATTGCCAAGGATTGAGCAAATAGTGTTGCTGTATCAAGTGTGAATGTAAATGTACCATTACACAGAGTCACTGGATTGCTTCCTCGTTTATACAGGACAGATAATAAAACTGCTTCAGCAATATCATGACCTATTTGAAAAGAAATTATCAATTCGCAAAAGGAGTTATCAATGTATTTATAAGGGGTCTTGCATTTGGGTGGGGGTAAAAGAATAAAAAAATATGGAGGAGGAAAAATTTTCATTTTTTAACCTCTAAAATTGCATACAGTAGAATGAATAATTTTTTTGCTTGCCGATTGTAATATATTCTGGATATATCTGAAGACATCTCCCCTCACATGTTTGTTAGAAATTTGTTGATGTAGAACATTTCCCCCAAGAATACTTATTAGATATATGAAGCTGTGAAAATTTTCATTCTACGCTTATCTACTAGAAACATGCACTGTGTTGTCTGATCTTTTGTTTACTCTACTAATTCTTGTTTTTTGCCTTTTCACTATATTTTACTTTATTTGGAGAGTGTGAGACAGAAGATTGTCGTTTTGAGTTTTCACCACAACAACAATAGGCAAGGGAGTTCCTTTGAATAAACTTTAAATATGTCTGACAGGATTGCAAACACACAAGAAAGGTCCTTACTTTTAGAACCCTTCACACATCAAGACCTATTGCAACAAGTGGGGCGTGTGGACGCATCACATTAGTTGTAGAACATTTTCCTGGAACCGAGCAGGTGAGGTGAGATGATATCTCTATTCTTTTTTGATATTGCAAAATATTTATTGCTTAACAGTTGTTAGAATTTCTCTTCCCCCCCCCCCCCCCACTAATTTTATTACAGAAATGGCCTTTTCTAAAATGGAAACCAGCACCTTGCCCCCTCTTGGCTACACTCCTGGCAAAATGCGAAAACACCTACATTTCATGTACAATGAAATAAAAAATTTCAGAAGGAACTTAAACGAAACTTGCAGAAATTTCGCTTGCAAACAGAAGGACTAAACACTAACAAACATTTTACGTCATCCTTACAGGTACTTAGGGCCATTTTGCTCATTGGCAACCCCTGTACAACCTTAAATTTTATTGTAACATATAAACATCAAGCAGGTGGTTAAATTTTGGTCATGCAATAGCAGTTGAAGTTTTTTCTTCCATTCAGACAATCAACTGAAACATGAAAGGTCTGTCAAAACAGACTTAATCTATTAAAGAACTAACAATAGCATATGAATTTCCACCAACAGGCCCCCTGGTCCCAAAATAAAAAAGCCTGGGTTTCTGAACACTGGAATGATTTGCGAAACATTGTTCTTTAACATTGTTCGACAGGATGCTTTCTTATAAAACTTTTTGTGGTCTTTGCCTGAGTACTACTGGTCAATGCAATGGTCTTCCTATACTGCAATAAGACATTTCAGGTACAAAAAAATGGATACATACTTGGTATAATTGCTTGGAGTGTGAAAGGGTTGATCATCTTGGCTGATGTGAGGTGCCTTATTTTTGATCCTTCAAATGTCAAGTAATACATTCCATCGTTGTTCAGAGGTGATGATATGCCACCACATGAAACAAAAATGCTCTGCCCTCCCTAAAAATAAAAACATATACTGTAGGAGTAAAATGAGATTTTTGTTATCAGATGTTGAGTATAATTTGTCTGTTGAACCAGCTTCTGTAAATGGCAAAGTGCTGTTTGGGACAAGAAAGCTAGGATTTCAGTAATGCTCACCTATTGAGTTCAACATCATCAGGTCCCTAAACCACTAACATGGCACTTAATGTTGGCAAAAACATGTTTAATGGCAAGGACAGGTACAATATTAACATTTTCTGAAAGGTCTCTGCCTGTGCAACCATGTTTTTGCTTTTTCCCAAGATTCATAACATACAAAGACTTGTAGCACAAGTTATTTTCAAACAAATCATCAAGGACTGCTATATTTTTACCTATATTGCAACAAAGAATGTTCAAAGCATGCAAAAACACATCAAAATTTTCTATGTGCAATTGCCTGAAGGCTGATATATAGGGCTATATGATGGTTTACAGTACTTCTTTTTACTAGAGTTTCTCTCACAGAAGTTCTGCTTGATGGCAAATATTTCTAGATATATTTTGGAAGTGTGAGATACAACCACTAAATAGGATGTTAACCAAACGTAGCACTGCAAAAGATCTTATTCTAAAATAATTTAAAAATTAGTGCAGTAAATTCAAAAACAGCTATTTAAAATACTTACAACAATGGGGGCTTGCTTTGGTGTGAATTGTATGGTTGCAGTCATATCTAGAAACAAAATGTAAAAATTACAAAACTTTTTGTTCATTCATTTTTACTACCACTTCTCTCATAATTGTTAGAAAAGTTGATATACAGTACTAAAGTTTCTTTTTCAACAAAACACAGATCAGCCATCTTCACTCGGTGGAACATTGGCAAAATGAAATTATGTTTTAATCCCTCTTTTAAATGATCAAGTAGTGTTTGCATTTTTTTAAAATGAAAGGAGGGCATTTGCCCATGCAAATGGAAATCTTTTCATTTGTAATTTCAGGTTCAGGAATTATTGTCCCTCTTCTATTGATATTTCTTTTGTAAATACAAATTAATGTTTCATCTTTAAGATGCGTATGAGTCATCCATGCAATGGGAAGCAAGAAAAGGCCAGGGTTTAATTACTTTAAACAAAAGAGGGGCAAAGTCTTTAAATTATTTTAAACTTATGCAATGCTGCTTTGAGTTCTTCATCCAATTAAACCTGAATATATTTGCACTATCACTTTCCCATCAGTTTGGGGTTTATAATAGACAAAGGTATGAAACATGTTTGAGGATTTACAAAACATAGTATCTTATTTCTTTCAATCAACTGATTGCTTTGGTTTCCTAATGAAACTGATGCAAACCTTTGATAGCTCAATTGATACAGAGTAGAGATGGGCCAAGGGGGGGCTGAGGTTGACTTTAAGTTAAAAAACTATTTAATGAAAAAGACATCTTCAGGAATAAAATTTCACCTGAATTCAGACAATTTTTATACACAATGAATTGCAAAACAGACAACCCCTAAGATTTTATCATTCCTGAAGCATAATATCTGGATCACATGGATCTTTATTCCTATGATTCCTCTCTTGCTTACATTCACTCTATAGGCCTAACCTATTTTAGGTTTGTTAGATTTGTTATTGCTGTACACTGTACAGAATAACCAAATAAACAGGAAGACAGATTTTTGCGATAAGCACCCCCAAGGTCATAGTATAAATCCTGCAACGTGGCTTTGAAACTGAATAAAAGGGAGGATAATCTTGATATTGGGTATCAGACTGGATTACTGACCTGACCTTAGGCCCTATCTTCCCCAACAAAAAGGTTTATGTTGGAAAGACAGAGTAAACAACTATTTAAAAGATAAATACGGATTAATAATTCGGTTAATATTTTACAATCAAATGATTTGCAGTTTTAATCATCATGATGATCGGGTGTTGCATGTTAATGATCAATGCCCACTGAGAAAGATGACTCTTAAAGGCTGCTTCAACAATCAATTACATTTAGGCGTGGGAATGCTTCAAAAAACACGAATTATAGGTAAAATAACAACAGATCGAAAGGATAAATACCTCCAAATAAATAAGAAGCAAACTCTTTCACATTATTTCCATAAAAATCGAGGGGAAACTTTGTCTTTCACGGAAACATAGAAAAATAAACCGAGTTTCAGCGTGTGCAGTGAGCAGGGTGAGCTTTGATCAGACGCACAGCAGGCAATGAAGATAGTGTACTAAATTTCGATGAAATTGTTGGTCATCCTTCTGCTTTTCTAAGGAAGAGACAAATCAACTCGTCTTTCAAAACCATACAGGGTTGTACTTGCTGTCTTGTACTTTCCTTTTTTGTGAGTAAACTTTCGGCGTCAGCCTATTCAATTCAAAACTCGCGACTGGAAGTTGCCCACGACGGGAAAGACAGACGATGGTTGTCCTCAAATTTCAATAGAAAAAAGATGCTTCCCTCCTGAGATCAGAGAGAGAAATTCTTTAAAATAATTAAGCAATGTTTATGACTGAAATGTACCCAAACAAAACAAAAATAAAACTTCAATTCGCTTTGTTCTGCTGCTGTTGGGTTGCCAGACTAATTACATCCATTCCGATTTAGGGATGACAAGGTGAAAAATAAATTTGTTGAGGCCTTTGGCTTGGCAGACAACTCAAAAGTTGAGTTATTTGAATAAAACAGGACGTACTGTAATGCAAATATCTATAAATCATACGTAAGTTTACCTTTAAAACTCCAGTTTAACTCAAATTTGAACAGCATGGAAGTTAATTTCTCATTTCATGAAGAAGAGCAATAAAAGATCAACAAAAAGGCCAAAATTGACTTCATGTTCTTGTTTTCTCTCGCGGTCTTTTGGTCTTTGATTGGTCGAGTTGGATGCGTCCGCGATCGGCCGATCGCTTTTCCAGTAGCGACAACAACAACAATTATTTCATTGATGATTTTGGTACAATCATAATCATCCAATCCTCCAATCATTCAGTTTTCATACTACACAGGAAAACTTATAAAGCAGTTTGTTTTAAAAAAAAACGTGTAGGCCCCTGTATATTCTGCTACTCTGAGTAACAAAATTTAATTTTGATTATTGATAGACAGGGTTCTTTCTTGAAAAACTGGCTTAAAGCTTAACCTCAAATTTTATTGCACATTTTGACTAAATCGACCATGAAGTCCTGAAGATTTCAAATCCGAGATGGGCCAAAAAAAATTTTGACCGGAAGTTGACTTTTCTGCTTACGTCATCAACATGTGAAAAATGTACTTTGAACCGCTATAAAACTTTGCTAGTACAAATTATGGCAAAACTAACTTGATATATGAGCTCCACACAGTCAGCGCTTTCGAACGATATATCATTTTGTTGATTGTGAATTACCAGCATCACTGGCATGGAATCATAGTGTATCTTGGAACAACTTATACCATTATGCCAGAGGAAGTATACTTTGACGAGTAATACCGGTTTCGTAGTTAACTTTGCGATTAAGATTTGAGAGAAAACATACATAATTTGACATCCTCATTCGAAATGTAAATTTTGCGAAGCCCGGAAATGCCAGGAAATGTCAATAACCGACATGGGTTGATGCAAGTGATGCCGTAATTCTCGAAAAGGTGTCAAATCTGTTGCATTTACTTCATGAAGAAGAACTAAGTGGAAACGTACATAATTTGTCATCCTAATCCGGAATGTAAATGTCCCAAAGCCCGGAAACGCCTGGAAAAAACCAATAACCGGCATGGGTTGATGCCAGTGATGCCGTAATTCTCGAAAAGGTGTCAAATCTGTTGCATTTACGTCAACTTCCAGTCAAAATTTTGTTGGCCCATCTTGGATTTGAAATCTCCATGGTCGATTTAGTCAAAATGTAGCAAGAATGGAGGTCCTTATGCATTCAAAGCAACACTTGGATGGCGTGTTTTTGGGCCTCTGCAGCCTACAATTAAGAATAGCTCATTGGGTGAATGAACATTAATTTCCATGGCAAGATCAGCATTGTATTACATTGCAGTGCTGAGTCTTCTGCTATCACCCTAGTGATCTCCCTTGTATTTATTGCAGCTCTTCTCTTTGAAAAATCTCGGCATCTGTCGGCAACTACCCCTTTATTGGTTCTGGCTCTATGTCACAGGATAACTCCCGCAGATACAACAGTTAAATTGCGCGCTGCAAATAAGACTTTCCGGTCCCGATTTTCGTTCCCCTGACAACCTTGTTTTTGCTTTCTATCCGTTCATCAATGATGCCCCAATTCCATTTCCCTTTGTTTCTTTCATCATTCTTTACATCACCGATCTTGATCGTTGGCAAGTTCGACTTGTATTTCGGGTTGTAAATCTCTCGTGAAGCTCTGATGTATTCTCTTTTCCATCCAGATCAAAGCACATCCTTGCACCTTCGAAAATATTTTGCACGCTTTCTCAGGTCTTGATGATCCTCAATGCCCTCAACCTTCTCTTTTAGAATTGTGTTTGGTATACCGAACTGAATTGCATTCGAAGTAACTATTGGAAGTTAAACGTCGTCCTCAACAGAACTTAATGGTCGGCTGTTTAGCGCTACTTTAATATCCAAGATGACCTCTTCTAGCTCGTTACATTTGAGATTGGCACTTCCAATTAAAGGGACTTCACTAGACTAACCAGTCTTTCAAACTGGGTTCCAACAGGGAGCCCTGTTGAGGTTGAATTTCCATGCGGTGTTACCGTGTGCCAACAGGTTGCTGACTCGCTTTTCTTTCATGATTTCGCGTAAATTTTCTTCCTTTCTTTTATCGGAGTATATACCTTTCCTTGCAACAAATCTCTTGAAGCTCTTGAAGAGCTCTGGCAGATTTTGGTCCGGCAACATCTCAAGGTAAATTTCTTTTGTTAAGCTACATGAAAAGAGTAGGACGAGCAGAATGTAGCCCCTTCCCAGCGGGTTTGCTTCCTTTTGCTGCTGCAGCGGTCCTGCAGTCTACTCCAATCTCTTGAAACGGCATGTTTCCTTCGGTTCTATCAACAGTGTTGTCCTGGGGATGCCGCATTGAACGCTACTGCTTGAAAATGTTTGCATCCATTGAAACTTCATATAACTCGCTTTGTCAGATGCCCAAGTCTAGTATTTACGTCGTACTTCCGCCATTGTCAGTCTAGTTCTCCCATAAAGAGTCCATTACAGATTTCTTACTGTAAAGTCTATTTGTCGGCAGATACACTGGATCAAACCCTTGACTTCTCCTTTGACACTCCCATGAATGTTTTGCTTAAGGTTCAGCCTTACATGGTCCTGTTTTGTTGTAAAGATTAAAGGTCAATTATCACCCCATCATTAGTCATCACGTCAGTTTTGTAAATCAGCCAACAGGAACATAGCAGAAATACTTAACTTTGCATAGGCATACCATATTAGGTAATAACCATCTGGGAACACGTGTGCGTATAACAGTTTGAGCATAGAATTCGAGAATCAGGCCAGCGGAGGGGGCGTAGCTCGAAACTGCAACTCAACGTGGATTGTCACAAAGTAGAAGTATGGATTGTCGATAGGCCTATGTAAGTAGTGCAAATATAATATACATAAAACACAACAAGTTGTCTTCCTTGAGAGTGTCTTGCCCTGAGAACAAAGCTGAACGAAATAATCTTCACAACATGTTTGAAGATTCTGTTTCAGTGACAACTTTTTCCTGCATCTGCTTCTCTGCTTCGTCTGTTGTCAGTGGTCCTCAACTTCTCTCAGATCTCTGAACCTTGCAGTTATTTAGGAATCTTGAAATCCAGGCATGGATGCGTATCGTTTTCCAGAAGCTGAAGCTGTGCTTCTCAAGGAGCTCCATTATTTGATCTTGTCTGCCGATGCTTGTTGCCAGAACGTGCTTATTTAGCTTGGCTTCTGCTTCAGTGTCTCTATTTGGCTTTCTTTCTATGTCCTCAGGCCATTGCTCAGGTATTGATAGCCAATGTGCTCAATTCCACCAGTTTCTCCTAACTTCTTTGATACTGTTCATCTGCTAACTCCATCAGCAGGATTCTCTTCTGTGGGTACGATAAAGCTTTTCTCTTGAATATTTCTTACTCTTTTCGCAAAGAATTGCTTGCAACTACCCTTCCCACTGATCAAATGTAGTGAAACTGAGCTGTCATGCCAACCGGTTACTTGTCGATTTAGCGAGCGATTTAGCATTCCATACAACGCATCTTTGACATTCTCTGCCAGATTCGCCGCCATACGTGCAGCAACGAGTTATAGTCTTGGAATCGTCAGTCTTTTCTTTGCTTAACGAGATCTTGCAGATACAAGTCATTGACGTAGTCCTGACTTTTGATGCACAACTGCATAGATGACTGCTGCAGATCCTGTTCCACTCATGTCACTAATACGTGCAAATTAATTGCTTCGATCTCTCTTGATGGGCGACAATGCTTCGCGGCATTTCAACCTCTAAAGGAAAAATCTTGTTAAACTTCTCCTGCTGTTTATTTATTATATCTGAAACCTCTTTATCCTATGGTATACTCTCGTCGCATATAGCTCGATAAGCCTATTCCCCATTCAATGTTATAGGTGATGCAAGACTAAGTGGGTTAAAAATAGAAACAGGAAATCGCAAAATACCTCGTTTGTGCCATCTTCTATTTTTTGTGGAAACATTACTTTCAGATCCGATCGATCCCGAAAAGGCCTCGTGCAAACGGCTTGGATCGGATCCAAATGATATATGGATAGGAATCGAAGGCGATAAAAATTTTTACTCGAGGTTATTTCAAAAAAAGCAGATTGAAGTTAGCTTTGTTTTCTTCGTCTTTTGGAACCAAAAAGCATATTTCTGTACTTTTTCGCGTTTTATAATTTTTATTAGCTACATTTCCGATAAAGCAATCCAAGATGGCGGAAAAAACAACACTTGAATCATAGCGCTTCTACCGAACGAGAAACAGCGGGATGAGAAAGATTCGGTCGAACGACAGCACTGGGTGAGACCTTTGCTTGCAAGGAGAAAAGAGCAAGGTGTCTCCCATTGCTTGTTTCATGCACTGTAGTTTGGATATGAACATGAACCGGTGGGCTTTCGCAAACGACATTGCCCAACTCATGATTGCTGAAACGAGGCTTTCAGAAGAAGGAAATCTGATTGGTTATATTTCAAAATGTTTTTTGAATTTTGTTGAAAGGGCACTGGACACGGTGTATTTTTGCCGTATACTACGTGAAACATGAAAAATGCTGCGCAACAATATTGAACCCAACCAATTTTTCTGCATTGCACGCAAAAGGTGTATGCTCCACGTTGCAATTTTCGTCCGCTCATGCGATGCAAAAGATTGCATTGAACGCGCGAGCAAACATTGGACCGTGACCCTCAAGCTTGACTATTGATAGCAAAGGCATGTTAATTCCCTATTTCAATCAAAAATAGCTGGTGCCATTTTCATTGATCACAAATTGGTTGTGAAATAAACAGCCTTGAAAGCATGATCAATTTCAAGAAGCTCCGATCCTGTTTGTATCGGGTCCCGTGTAAACAGGGTCTTAAACGTTTTGGCTTGTTTAGTACGGAAATTGCCTCAGTATGGAAGTACGGAAATGGCCTCGAGACCGTTTCAATTTTTAATGAAAAAAGCTCACTTGACCGAAAATGGGCTATTGCTTTGAACTGTCTTCTGCTGCACATATAAACTTAAGTATATTTTTGTAATATGTCCTTCAATTCATCTTTACTTTCCTGTCGGACCGTCGTTTTGTGAAATCGAGCTGAAAGACGGAGCTGGAGTAGGCTTCAAAAGGTGCTCGATGATATAAAAAAGCGACCCATCTGCGACTAAGGTCAATGTAATTGTGTGTGAAACTACGATCGAAACAAACTTGGGTTTGATGCACATACATTGGTGAAATAATGATATCATATTATTCTGAATTGGCTTTCAAATCGAATGGTATTGTCGGCCATGGTTCTGATGCATGGACCATGACACAGTGATTGGGAAACTTTTTTGTCGCTTTCACTGGCCTTCTTATAACACAATACCACAATTAAAAGGCCCTAAGACCAATCGGACAGCGAGCGAAACAAAACAAAAGTGAGTGCAAAACAAAAACGGCCAAACATGACGTCGCTTTGCACTGACGACATCAATGTTGTCGAAGGGAACACCACTGAAATGGATATCATTGAGTAACGATGAATATGGTTGCGCTACAGAAGTTCGGCCATAAGACTTGGGACAAAAAAGTAAAAGTATTTCAAAAGAAGGATTTTTCATGCCCTAATAACAAAGGCATGACAATTCAAAATAACAAATTACATGTTACACAAATGTTAGCCAATATGAATTAATACAACAAAATCAAGTTTTTCACAAAAAAGACCCAATTATTTACATCCATTTCAAAATATATGTGATGGCTTATGCATGACAGTGAAATTTCGCTGTCAAAAATCTAGATTGCATCGTGCTTTTCATAACACGAGATTAGAGTCTAAATGAAAGCAAAGACCGCTGGAGAGAATAGTCAAACTAAGCCAACTAGGTATGCGTTTTTAAATGCTTGCATATCTAATAGAGGCAATAATCTAATTGTGAGTCGACGAAAATTCACCGTAAACATATTTCGAGGTATTTGAGGGCCTGTTCATAGCTCACACAGGTGGGATGATTTTCCGCTCATGTTGATAGCTATATTGAATTTCAGCCCAACAAAGTCAGCTAAAATAATTTTCATTATTTATTGCATTTGTGCTTGAACAAAAATGACAAATTATTCTCACCCTTGTACACTGGCTCACCTCGCCTTGCTCACATGGTAAATTTCATCCTCGTCAAGGTGAGATCTCACCGGCATCACAGGAGAATTCAACTGGCTTATCGAGAACATGAAAGGCATAAAAGACAGATACACACTTTTATCTGGAATTATAAGAATTTATTGCTTCCCAACTAAATATGCCTAGAGAAATGCACATTTTTTAGCGACCAATCATTTTTCCAAAATAAAAATTTTCAACTGCTTATCATGGTAGTTGATATTTCACAGATATGAAGTACTTAGAAGGGATTTGACGTAAAATGATTGTGGTTGCAAAGTTTAGCCTTGCCTAAACAACGAATTCATGATTTGATAGTTTATAAATTTTATGAAAATAAAATATATTTTCTGCCTTGCACTGAAGTTTCGGTGTTATCCTCAGATCAGGGTTATAACTTGGAAAAGTGTATTACAGAAATCAACGACGAATCTACCAGTTAGTCATGGGATTCTTGCCAATAGCGAGTAAATAAACGAAAAAAGAATACATTGTTACTGATGGTCATAATTCTCCTGATAGAACATTGATTCTTTTGCGACATGAAGATTTTTTGACCTGCTTCGCTTTCCTTAGGCTAGGTGAAAGAATAGGTGCTGTCTCTAATGTTTCCAAGCTGCTGACTGACAAAAATGGCGAAGAAAAAATTTGTTTCTCATCACGATTGGGAGTGACAAGATCAGGAGAAGTATTTACGTTTGATTCACTTTGATCTACGCAAGGCAATGATATTACTTCAGTTTGTTTTTGTAAATCAGCATTATCTCTTTCAAATAAACTCACCCAATCCATTGAATCTTCTGAAACAGCAAAGTTTTCAATACGTTGTTGCTTCTTTGCATAAGGATTTACCATCTTAGTCTTCTGCTCGTCACGTGTTGTTGCTTTTAGGGTTTCTGAAACGGGCACGAATGATATGGCATATTTCTTAGGTGAAAAATCGATAATATTCGAAGCATTTTCGTCCATTCGATCTATTTTGGTTTCCTCGCTTCGTGGTGTTTGGAAAGTCTGCGGGTCGTGATTTGACCAAGGGTGTTTTTTATTAGGTAAACAACTTGTCTCTAAAACTTCATCCAGTAATTCTTGACGCTCATCAGAAACGGCATCTTGTCTTCGGCTTAGAGATGACTTTTTGCGTTTAGTATCATCGAGGCTAACACCCAAATCTTCATTGCTTGTGAAATTGTTATTTAAGCCAGTTTTGAGTTCTTCGCTGCTATCAGCAAATTCATCTTTATTTGAAGCCGTAATGCAAGATGCGGTTCTTCGGAGAAGCTTTCGATCAGCTTGACCAGCGGAGTTTAAGAAGGAGTTATTTCTTTTGAAGCTGTAAAATCTGTTTGGAGACGTTTTGCAGTTGAATGAAACTGAATTGAACAACAATCTGGAAGCTACAAAAAAGTGACACAACATTAAACATAATGTTCTTTTATATAAATTTTTGATTATGTTGTTAATTCTCCATAACCTCATTTAATCAATACATCAGTCAATGTAATTTCCAACATCAGATACATATGTATGCTGTGAACGATATATCAACTAAAAGATGATCAAGATTCGTTGTGGAATAGTCAAACAACAAGTCCATAAACAATGCAACTGGATGGTGGCAACAGATGAAGCAACAATATGTTTAATCACTGAGATTGTCGTAATCGAGATATGCATTCGACTCTCATTTTAAGGGTTTATTTATGAACGTTAACGATGCTTTAAATATGCTTAAGAAGACACTCCCGACAAAGTTGAAAAATTCAACGTGAATGAGGATGCTGTAATTAAATTGTGAATGCCAGTTTCGTACTCTTGAAAGCAATAGCACGTGCTGCAGGTCTCCATAGACTCGGTGGTACCATAGTTAAAAAACTGCATTTTGGTTACTCAACGTAGAGATCTGCAGAAACAAAACCTTTACAGTCTACTTTGTAAACTCCAGGTCGGTAACCAAACGGTATTCTTCTTCTCTCATGCAGATATCCTCACAGCTTCAGAAAAAAACATTCTCTTGCGATGGCGGGGAATAATTCTTGAGTTTTCCATTTTACTTAATTTAATTTCATTTTGATTCGTTTCAATTATTTTACTAAATGGGTTGCCATTCATCAAAGCTGGTTTCCAAGAGGCATTAAAGATAACGTATAATGATCGTTGACTCTGTCATTCTCATTGCAGTTTCTTGTTGTTGTTTATTTTTCCCTTCCTGAGTTTGGACGTGAAATTGAACAGGCTCCTTATTTACGATAGTTTTTGCACATATAAAAAAGTGATCACATGCAAAATTTCCTTCTGTACTATAGTCATTTTAAACGAAAAAAAATGCAGAAATTTCCAAGTAAATGATTCTAGATCTGCATTATCGATACTGGGACTCGTGTCTTGAAGTCTAGACCAAGACCAAGGCCAACAACACCAGGGGCGATATTTCCTCACTGGTGGGGTAGGAAGGGGGCCATGCCCTACCAATACAAGTGCAAAATATGCTTTTGCAAAATAAGACGAACGACTGTATTTGTTACAAAATTTTTTAAGAGAGAAAAGTGAAAATCCAGTGAAAACCCCTTAACTTTGGCTAGAGAAAAAATGTTATTTCTGCAAAACTCCCCATCTTCACTGTATCTCCAAAAGTTAACAACATTTCGGATCCTTTCGAGTCGGAAAAGTTTTTCCTTCAAGTAGAAATAATTTACGATCCATAGCTATGCAAACACATTATAACTATCGGGATAAACTTTAAGACATTCTATGCTTTACTCCAATGATCAAACAACATACTTTGTGATATAGAAAGACATACCCGCTTTTTGAGCAAATGATTCCTCTTTCAACGGCGATTCGTTAATCACTGTGATATCAGTGATAGCTTGGCTTTTTCTTCTGCAAATTGAAAGATCAGTGCTATGGCTTAGTAACAAACTGAAATAAAAAAGCTAGCAACGCAACATTGCTTCTAGTGAAATATATTATTATATTTTCCAAGGTCAAACTGCAAAATTCATAAAAATTGGTGGATGATGGATTACGCCTTAAAAAATAACAGCATTCATACTTATTTTGCACTATGATGAACTATGAGCTGTCTACTTTCAGATAAACAATCTGACATTTTGAAAAGAAACATTGGCATGATCATGTCCATATGAAGACATTTGTGTTCTGCGTATAGAAAAGCATCGGTTCACAGATGGATGATCATGAGCCGATGTCAAAAATTTACGCAAATGATTATAAGGTCAAAGGAAAAGGGTGACGATAGAATCAATATTGGTAAACCCAGTTGATTTGAAAATCTTGTTTTTTTTTCAGTAAAAATTGTTAAAATGTTATAGGATTATCCTTGATTGTCAAGAACACACAATGCTATTTATAAGATAGAAACGTTTAGTCAAAAAAGGGTGTACCTTTCCCCATGCTGTCTTTTCCATATTGTATGTCTTCTTTGCTTCACTACTGGCGTATCTTTCACTGAAGAAACTTAAATTGAGGTCGAATATAATATAAGAAATTAGTTTCTTCGAAATTATACAGGATGACAGCAAAATACTCGTGAGCAAATAAATAAAATAGTAATAATAACCACTCAAGGATACAATTATAATATTTGAGGATAGTTTGAAGAAATAGTAAAGAACTAATCAGAACAATGAGCCTAATGAGTCCATTTTCATACCGTAAAACCTTCTTGAGATTTTTAGAGATGAGAAACGGAGAAGTAATGAAGAACCTACGGCACATTTTGAGAAACGAGAAGAAGGTGGGGATACGCTTTCGTTAGCCATAAATAGCCATTTTTTGCGTTTAAGGTACAATTATTACAAGAAATAGTCAATTAGACAACATTTAACCGTATGTTTTCTTATGCTTAAATGCTTGTTTCAGACTCCGTTTACACAATGTCAGGACCACACCGTCTTGATATGACACTATCAAAGAGCTTTTGTTTCTCAACCATTTGTTTACACAATATCGGTACAATATACGTGTGTGAAAAATGTTAAAACTTCCTCTTAAAAATTCTGTGGCTGTTTAGTGTCTTTGTGCTTTGTTACAGCTCATGCCGTAGCCCCAAACTAAAACGTCAATCTATGTGATTACACCGCTTTTTTCAAGCAACATATCATACCGACATCGTGTAAAAAAGGATGATAAAAAAACCAAAATCCGCATGGTTGTAAATAAAACCAGTGTGGTGCCAACATCGTGTTAACGGGATCTCATAAGGCATAAAATTATAGTGTAACTAATTGTCTGAATATAGGATTGCAAATTATTGTGGTAGGAAACTTAAATGACAAGTGAATATTAGACATACCAATCTCAGAGTGCCTCCTTTCAAGTTTTCTCTTTCTGCTGTTGTTAGAACTTTTGTCAAATAAATTACGACACCAACCCTCTTTGTTTGAACCAATACTACTTTGGTAATCTGTCAAAGAACAATAAACATTGCAGGTAGATTAATTATTAACTGTAACTGAACTTCATTCTATTGATTTGTCTTAGAGACCAAGTATTAAAAAAGGCCTGCGGGGTTGTGTGGATTGGATTGAAGTTTGATTGTGGAAAAGAAGGCCTGTCTGAGGATCGTCTAAAAGGAATTTTAAGGGCATTGTAATGACTGTAAGAAATAACACTTAGTAGTATAAACGTCAAGACAATCTTTTCTCTTCTCGTATTCCTTACTTAAAAACATCTGGTAGAATGATGTTGGAGCGAAACCAAAGCAAGTTTGAGACATGCAGGTTGAATTTTTGAGATATTCCTATGTCAAATATTAAAATTTCAACCAAAAAACATGAAAATTTCTCCTTATTGTTATTTGAAATATAATTTCAAATTAATTCATTGAAATTTGGCTGATATATGAATAGCATCCTTTTTGAAACAATTTTGGCAATGTTCGGACAATGTTTGGTTTATTGTTCGGGCTTCAAGGAAACGAGCATTCCCGATTTCACATGCTTCGAACATTAACCGTACATCTGAACATGGATTTCAATCTTCATATCGTAGGTACATACCAGGTGATAACTTCTTTTTTAATTTAGCTTGTTTATTTCTTTTTACTGGCACCACTATCTGTCTCTTGCTCATCATACTGTCACCAATGCTGGAAAACCGTCTAAATTTCCTACCAGTAATAGAACTACGATAGAGAAAGAATGCCTAAATAGAAAGTATAAGAAATATGTACTAATGGTAAAAAAAATTAAGCTTCGAAACACACTTCTGGATAAAAATTACATTAAAAAGTCATTAACATTATGAATATTCAAGGCCGCAACAGATAACTATTCTTGGCATGTTTTTGATATTGTGTTCAAATGGCCCAGTTATATTCAGCAGGATCAGTAGCATCAACGATTCATTGGCAATGGATTGGAGAATGATAAGTCCAAATTTTTACAATGTATTGAATCGAGTAAAGGAGACTTTTATTAAAATCTATAAACCATCTGAAACCACTGACCTCTGTGAAGAAGATAGATTTGAATCAACATTACTGCTGACAACTGAATCGATGTCACTGTTTTCAGGGGATTCTTCTTCATCTTGTTTTCTCTTGGATGGTGAAAAAAGCTCATTTGGAGGATCTAATGCAAGACCGTCGTATATATTTATTATTATATCCGGAATCTCCGTTTTATATCTAGAAACATAAAAAAGATCGTTCATACTAAAGAAGCTAATTTCATTTCAACAATTAACGGATTAGTGAAAAATCAACGACCAGCAGCCCTTGCACATAAGTAAGAAAGAGCTGGTAGCCAAGTCTAAAGTTGTACATGAGCCACGAATTAGGGCTGGTAGCTCTGTTATACGCGAACAGCGAAGTAGGGTGGTAGCCAGGTTCAACGCGAACTTTGTAGAGCTAGAGGTCCAGTTATATGGGAGCGAAGAAATAGAGCTAATTTATACACGAGTTATGAATTAGAGCTGGTACGTCTGTGATGAGACGGAGTTCACACAGGAACCACACTGCAGCTTGTAACTGGTGAACTGATTATAATATAACAATTATTTACATATAGACACATAGACAATGGTAACAGGGTACAAAGTACAGCACATGCCATAACAGCATGACAACACAGATAACAGCACGACACTACAGCTGGTAGCCCAGTCATATACGAGAGATGAAGTAGGGCCGATAGCGCATAGTTATATGCAAAAGAGGAAGTAGGGCTAGTTGCCCAGCTATAATGAACGTCGAAGCTGGACAAGTAGCCCATAAAGATGAAGCAGGTCTGATGGCCAAGTTCAAACCGAACAACAAAGTTGGGCTAGTAACCTACACATGCGCAAACTACAAAGTAGGGCTAGTAACGCAGTTATACGCAAAGAAACAAGGTATAGATAGGAGCCTAGTTATAGCTACGTGGACGACGAAGTAGTACTGGTATAAGCGAATGACGATTTTTGGCGCGTAGCCTAGTAAATGCGAGCAGCGAAGTATGGCTGGAAGTAGAGGTAGAATTCCTGTTATACGCAAAAGACAGAGTATAGCTAGTACCCTAGGTCTACAGGAACAACGAAGTAGGGCTAGTTATGGCAGGTTATACATTTACGACAAAGTGTAGGGCTTGTGGCTTTCTCTCTTGTGTTCGTGTGTGTTAGCCTTCTCTTCTGCGCAATGATTGCGGCTGGTAAGCATCATTGTCAATATTTATTTCAAAAATGTCAAAAATACGATAAAACCAACCGAAAAGGCAAAGATAGAAATTCCTTTATAAGCCACTACCTTCTTACAATCTTCGTTCTCGAATAACATCTCGAATATTAACGTCGAAGATACTATATGGCAGTAATTAGCCCTCAAGGTTAGAACTGGTGACTGTACTGTCATGCCAGATAATGCAATTGCCCTGTCCTTTTGAAGATAGGCATTGCGAGATCAAAAGATACACTGTCTCAATGTCACATATCAAATCCTATTTTATTTGATTCTATGGTACTTTCACCACTATTAATACATGTTTCGTTCAGTTTGACAATGCAATTGTAGAATGTTATAAAAAATGTCGCATGGAGTGTAGTGGCTGGCATTATCTCCAGTTATTTTTGTTGTTGTAAGAGGAAGCTCAAACGTGGACTCATAACCTTTCTATTCCAAAATTGGCTAGCCAGACAAAAATTGGTGCGTGCAAACGGATCTGCGTCCGAGCAGTATTTTCATTGGTTAATTGCAATTCGATTTTTTGTGCGATCGAACTATAGCAAGATATTCAAGCCAATCAGCGAACTGAAAAACGAAGTTGCGGAACGAGACAACTGTAACTGCAACCGGCCGATTTTAAAACGGCATAGATTAAAATAAAAAACTCAAACGGACTGTTGAAAACTAAGAAGCATTACCAACAAAAAGTTTGTTGTAAGAACTCCTCGATTGTTCGAGCCTAGATTGCTCGAGCCTTAATTTTCAAAAACAAAAAAAATTTCTTAACATTTCTGTTTCATTCAAACTTATTTCAGGTTAACGAAGTGTAAGCCCCACTACTTTGAATCTTTGTCCAATATAATAACTGCATTATTTTAACCATTAACTATCAGTTTGTCTTTCGCTTTTAACAGATTTTAAATTTTTCAGAAACAATAACATTTTTCGGTTGTAATGTAGCTAGCTACTTCGCGTCAAAAATTTCTACTAATGTTGCCTGCAATCCATCTGAGCAATCTTTAAGTTCCTGTTGGGCGGTAACAATAAACTGGAAACGGAGGAAACCAAGTGAAATTGTCGTCCTTAACTATCCGAATATTCGGCTTATCCGAACAACCCTCCGTAAAATTGAGTTCAACCTGTTCCGATAATCGAGGATGAACTGTATTGTTATGTTGCGAAATAGATGGTAGAATCCAGACTCATTATTCTCACTTTTTTGTAGACAGACTAGATTACATTAGTTTAATTCACCATGCGATCAGTGAGTGTGAGTGATGAGAACAACAAGAATGGAGGTTTCGAGCCAAAAGGGTGAGGAAGAGTAAGATTCTGAATGTATGCTTACTTAGCAAGAATCGCATTCTTTATATATTTTGACAGAAAATTTGGATCTTCGAGGAAAAGGACTTTTCGAAGCAGATTAACCACCTAAAAAGAAATAGACAGAAATAAACATTAACACAGGAAAACAAGTGTACCATCGTTAGTTAATTTGTTCTAATTTTCTTCAAGATCATATTCCCGATCATCGTAGACTTTGATGCTCTTGTCATCACAACCATCAACATCAACACCCTCATAATTGTAACATATTAAAAAAGAATGAAATTTTACCTTATCAGCTACATTTTCAGGATGTTCGGAAGATGATTTTAGTATAACAGCAAAGTCTAGGTACAACAGTGCATGTAGTATATATCTAGAAAATAATATATGACAAAAAGAAAATAAAAAAGCAACAAAAAACAAGACTTATTTCACTTCAGTCTCGATTACAGCATACCAACATCAGGTCAAGATTTCAGTTTAAAAATCCACTCTCTTGATTTGTTTATGAATAATTTTAACTTCTTTCGTCTTATTTAAAATCTTTTTATTTAGCTTAAAAATTCTTCATAGAGAGTATTTTTTCAAACAGAAATAAAGTATTTTAACAGGAATAAAGTACTTTTTGCAGGAACTGCCCAATGAAACCCGAGAACACTTTCATTTCATGATATGAAAAAGATAAATGGGAGTTGACATTGTACAATGATGCTGTGTGCACAATAAAGGAATGCAAAAAAGCATTTCAACAGCAGTTCCGAGAAATCTTTTCACATGCTGTACTTGCAAGTCCTGGGTAACTTAGCAACTAAAATTTGTAGTCTGGACAAGGCCAAGTCAAACCTTGAAACTTTGGATTCTTTTTTTTGGTCAGAAGTTCGTTCAAGACCATGAAAAATTCCATCCAGATACTCTCCACATTTGTTTATCTGTGTCAATCAAAGCAAAAGCAAATAAAAAAACATCAACACCATGCTGAATTCTAGCCCTAAAGGGGTAAAGCTTTGCCAATACGGTATGATATATTGCCATGTTTGGCTCCAGAAAGATTCCATAAACTACTCGACTAATACCAGGGGTACGATCAATAAGTACTAAAGGGTTCCAAATACTCTAACTTCGGACCGCTATTTGGGGAAGGATCGACAGATGCACAGGGTCAACTTACTGTATAGACCGACATCTATGGTAGCTGCTTTGAGGAGCATTTGTTATGGCACTGTTAATGATCATTACCCCCCAAGGTTTTTCAGCCCCAATCAATCTAAGCCAAGGCAGTTATCATGTTAGGCAGTGAATGACTTTGCGTAAGGAATTTGTCATATATGGCAAAAAATGTTATATCCAGAGTGTTTGACATTTTTTCATCATTCGTGATGCTCTGCCAGCGAAGATGAATAGTTGAAGTTCAATTTATTTATACTTTGGAAAATAAAATTGATCAATTAAAAACTAGAATCTTCAGCGAATCAAATTTCAGTTAAACTGTTTCAGAAAATAAGGCCATTTCTCTAGCGATTTGCATGTTGTCTGTTGGCCACGAAGCGTATCGGCTTTGTTCTGCTCCATCAAAAGGAAAAAACTTTCTCTGCCGAAAGTGTCATAAATGACAAGAATATCAAACACGCACGTTGGATATCTTGATTTTGGCCAAGAACTAAAAGACAAATTTCTTACGCTGAAGCAAGGTGCTCTCGTGTGCTCCAAGCACAAGGCAAAATCATACGAGGCAAAAGAACAATTGTTTATGCCACTTAACGATCTTCAATCATAACAGGGAACAACTGAAAAATTAAGGACCTTTATAATAGGAGTGTCCGTCTTTTATGAAAATCGTAAAAAATACGTTATAACATACTTCATCAGCAGTATTTCCTTCGTTGAATTTTCTCTGGCATAGAACAATTGTTTTTGCGACTTTGTTCGAATACTTCTCGAAACATTTCTGATCCTGAAAGATGGTCGTGAAAAAGTAGAAATATTTGAGAACAGTGAAAGTTGAAAAGGTGAAAAAAGTTCTGTGTTTCCTTCAGTTAAAATCTCTTAAGCAAAAGTCAATAGAAAAGAGGACTCTTCATTTTCATTGACCTTGCTTAGGCCATTGCAAGTACTGTTCCTAACAATTAGTGGCTCCAGTGACTCTGTGGATGCAAGGTGGAATATACGTTGACATCTTCTCAGCATGTTTCATACATGTTGCTCGAGAATGGACACGTTCAATAAAATCTTAGAATATTTACCTTCGTAAGGACAGAACTAATTTCGTCATTCACATACAAGGAAAGTTCTTCAATGTTCAAAAGAGATTTATCTGAAAATTAAATGCTTCATGTAATATAATATTTCATAAAATTAATAGATTCTTTCTTTAAAGTATAGTCTTTGGAGGTCAATGAAAAACCACCCTGTCTAGCTCAAAATAAATTTGTGACCACAAAAGATGAATCATCCATTGCTGCTAGACGAGGTACCTCCCACAATCGTGGTACTAGTCAGCTGAGATGTTTTAATCATATCGAATCATCTTCGCTAGACGGGGCAAATTTTGGATAAGCTTGGTCCTCGTGTGCAAGCGTTGTCTACATTTACTTTCTTTTGTGTATAAAATGCATATGTAATTTTTTTAGCCTGTTACCTGCAAAATCAAAATACATGCTGCAAAGTTCTGTAATGTCTTTTTTCAAATAATTGTGTTTTCCTTCCAATGGCTAAATTAAAATTTGTTCCGACTAGCTGTACCGAGGCGTTATTCCCACAAAATTTCACTTCGCTCAAGCACATCAGTAAATATTCAGCCCGGGTATAAATTGTTAAAAGAGTCATTAGTTTTCACTGCGATTGGAATTAATTCAACTCAATTCAAAAATTTGGAAAAGGTTGTTTTTGTTGTTAACCGCAGCTCAAACAACGTAGACGCGACGGGTTTTCTCATTAATCAATCTTTGTCAATGATAGCAATTCTCAATCATTTGGTAGAATCTTATCCTTGTATAACGTTTTGGGTTAGTACTTGCCTATGCCATGCCTAAATTTGGTTGTCTTGAGAGAAACGACTTCAAGTTTAGTTTTGGGCTTTAAGATGTTAAAGACAATTCATCCTTTCATCCTTTTCTAAAGCAATATTAATGGGGAAAAAGCGTACCATTCATTGTGACGTCTTCGTCGAATTCTTGTTGTTTACCGATTTCAGACTGATTTGATTGTGAATGTGATTTTTGATTGGCTACTTCGTTTGTCATTTTGTCGTTCTCTTCATTTTGTAGTCTTGCCTCGTTGAACTTTTTCTTTACTTTGACAGCTTTGAATTTTGCAAGAACTTTCTGTGAATACGTTGTTGATGTTGACTTGACCTGTGGACTCTTGATTTTTACTCGTTTCTTTTCATAAGATTCATCTGTTATACATTCATTTTTATTGCCCTTCTGATTGTACAATTCTTTCAACTTTGACAACAAGAAGGACGCCTGTTGGCATGCCTTCTGTTCTGTCTTTTCATCAGATAGTTTATTGCCATTGGGTAGACTATGCAAAGGAACAAAATAAATATGGATAAGAATATAGTTACAGCTTAGCTTGGCCAACAGGATTCAACACAGAGGGGCAAACAACTTCCTTTTTTGCTGAGAACAGTAAAAAGTTAAAAGATGGTTACAGTAGGAGTAAGGGAAGTCTTTACAAGCTGTCACATATTTGGTCGTGTATTAAGAAAGATACGAAGGTACTGAACGCTGTACAATGTTACTGAACGCTTCCCAACTTCCCAACTAGCACAAAAGACAAGACCAAGATCTATGGTCTAAATCAATTATCAATTATTAATCATCGCACAACAATTTTGGATGTATTTATATATACCTGGACTACAATAGGATGATAAAAATTAAACAACAAAATAAGACGAACACACTAATACAAACGAGTCTTAGGGAGAAGGAAAACAGAGAAAAAGTAACTTTAATAAAGTTAATTTGTAATTCTTGCAATCACTGACCTACCTTTTGAGCCGATGATGTAGTTGTTCAGATAAGGACTGACGAGGAACCTCACAAAACCAATGATCCAAATATTGCATAAAAGACTGCTTGATATGGCTGCCGACAGGAAAATCTTCTGGTTTTTTTGCTTAAATTAATGAAAACATCCAATCAGTTTCAACATATTTCGTTTTTACTGTATTTTTGATGCTACTACCATGGCAAACTGAATTAGTATGCTACAGTACTCTACACTACTGCATACATTTTATAGGCTTCTAAATATTACTAAACAATATAATACTATTTACATACGCAACTATTCTTTACTTTGCAGTATCATAGATACTTCATTATAATACTTGATCAGCATCATGTCATACTTTACCATACCATTTTACACCACACTATAATGCACTACACGTTTTTTTTATAAGGAACACTTTTATAAGGAACTCGAGGCTGAAAATTCCCAAAAAATTAAGGAACTTTATGGAACTGTCGAGGCTAGGATGAAAAACTAAGAATAATTCTTTTCAAGAACAAGACGATTTGTGCGGAAAAATTACATAATAACAGTATATTTCCCATCTTTCTGCCAAAAAAGACTCCATTTATATTTGAAGTTAGAAAATGAAGCAAGTTTATATGAATATGATGTAAAAATTAGTATTCAAACATATCTCACGACAAGGAACAATATAAGGAACTTCAGCCTCATTTTGTTGAAAAATTAAGGAACTCCAGCCTCAACTCAGACCAAAGGTTCCTTATAAAAAAAACGTGCAAATACTATACTTTAGTTTACTATACTATACTACACATACAATACTATACTTTCATACTATACTTTACTATACTATACTATATACTATACTATACTATACTATACTTTTCTTTACACAAGTGGCATACCACAATACATAGGATTCGAATCTGGGCTGCATGATCAGAGAGCCAACGACGTTTCCACATCGCCGAGTAACTCTCTGAGTCATACAGCCCAAAGCTCTCCTTCAGTTTGACTTTTGGTGTTTTGGCTATGTTGAGCCTTCTTCAGCACCATACATATTTGAACATGATTTGTTATGAATGGCGGGATAGATTTTCCACAAGTGGTATACCATTCCATCTATTGTGGTATGCCACTTGTGGAAAAATCCATCCCAGTGTTCGACATTCATGACAAACTATACTTTTCTATACTATACTTAATTATACTGTAAAAGCTATATGAAGCAAAGCATATTTTGACATGATAAACATTATACGCTGTTCTAATTTCTACAACATTCCATCAATTCCACTGAGGTAGCCACGCATGTCGAATTTGGACATCAAATGGGTGGCGATTCCCTTTCAGCAATGTTGTTTCCCAAACATCTCGATTAACAGAAGGGAATTAAATCCATCCTATTCACGAAGACGATAATTCTTGATAAGCTTCGTAAGATGAGCAAAAATCTCCGTAAAAAGTACAGAAAATTGCAGTGAAAAACTTTCTCTTAACATATTGACCCTTTTTGATTGCGAACGAGCGACGGGAAAATGGGATTATACCTCATTGCAATTCCTGAAAATGCATTCATTAAGGTGTTTGGAAACCTTTGAAATTCGGAAATTTCGGTATAACAACTCATGTAAGTCTATAATAGAAATATAGCATTTCAAGGTGCAAAAGCAAATGTGTTCAATTTCGCCTGTACACATCACTCTTTCTTTATAAGAAATTACTCATATAGAATCCCCTTCGAGAAAATCTCTAAAACGCTAGCTAATTGCGGTCACTTTTAAGAAATGAAACTATAAATCTAGAAAAGCAAGTGCAGCCGTAAGGCAAATTTGTGAAGATATAAAATCAATTCTTAACGAAATTCGGTGTTTTCTCCATTTTTAAATTCGCCCTACAATTGCCTTGCTTTTTTTCAATCCTTATACAAAATTACCATCCAATTCATGTCCTTTAGAACAACAACTTGAGTAGCTATGTTAGAATAGAAATATACAGATAAAAAAATGGTCATATAGGAGGGGCCCGTTACTTCACACATCGGGAGAAATTTGCTCAAAAAGTTCGAGCAGTAACACATAATTATCTTAATACCTGATGACATATTTTGTCAGCATTGGCCTTGAATGTACTGCACTGTATCGTTCAAAAAAAATACAATGGTTGGGTTTGACTGAGTTATTATGCTGAACGAGTTTTCTTTTACATATTCTTGTGTTCACAAAGGTTTTTATGCTGATGACTTGTGTTCATTTGTGTTCCCTCGTGCTATTATTCTGATGACTTGTGTTAATTCTTATTCACTCGTTTTCCTATTCTGATGACTTATGTTCACTGGTTTTCACTCGTGTTTTTATTCTTGTGTTCACTCATGTTTTTATTCTGATGAATTGTGTTCATTTGTATTCATTCGTGTTCCTATTCTGATAACTTGTGTTCATTCGTAATTCACTAATGATTTTATTCTGATGACTTGTGTTCATTTGTGTTAACTCATGTAATTCTCCCGATGACTTGCGTTCATTTGTATTTATTCGTGTTTTTATTCTGATGACTTGTGGTCATTCGTGTTCACTAATGTTTTTATTCTGATGACTTGTGTTCATTTGTGTTCACCCATGTTTTTATTCTGATGACTTGTGTTCATTTGTGTTCATCCATGTTTTTATTCTGATGACCTATGTTCATTCGCGTTCACTCGTGCTTTTATTCTGATGACCAGAGTTCACTTGTGTTCACTTTTTTCCCGACTTGTGTTGTGTTTTAGACTAGAACCCTGTGGCATTACACAATGCTTGAGGTGAGAAGGCTTTTTAATGATTACATCGGTCATTTCTGATCATAGTTGTTGATTTATCAATCTTCCTTCAACCTGAGATTCATCATTTAAATTGCACATTTTTGCACATCGCAAAGGAAAGGTGCTAAATGAAAAACGTAAGAACACATCTTCCCATATTATTTTTCCATGTAAAAATGTCAAAACACTCAGCAAAGGCGTTTCGAATCAATGGGTATTCCAACACTCTGTGGCACCTTAATGGATTCACAGCAACTATAAAAGTGCAAACTACCTACCTCAGTTTCTGCAATATGCTGAAAAACAGGCTAAAAAACCATTGTACATTACTTAACACATTCTAGGTTTACAGGTTTGTAAGGTTAAATCAATCAATTTATTTAATCAATCTAGCCTCAATGTGGCAGCAGTCGAATTTTGCACCACAGAGTGGCAAATATTGTGAGGGACAGTATACCTCAACCTACCTGTTCTTACAGTGTCATCGTCCTTCTCATTTACACATGAATTGATCTCACTTCGAACAATATCTTTTGTTTTCTTTAATTTTCCACGTGCTTCTTCAACAGATAACCCACAAGACTCTTTAGTGAACGAATCACAGGGAGACATAATGGTAATAGAGGCAGATTGCTCTGATAATGAATGCAGACAAGCATCAATGATGTTTCCATTTTCAGGGTGTCGCAAGTCAATGATCTGGAAAAACAATAATCCTGATAACAATACGCATCCCAATCAAAGAAATCCCATGCAACAAACACACATTCAAGTTTCATTGGCTGCTACCTTGATCTAATTAGGGACCAGTCGTTAATTTTTACGCACAAGCTGCATAAGAAGACAGTATCATGCACTGGGAATAGTTGGTTGCTTTTCTTGTTTTTTATTTGTTGCTATCTTTTCTAAAATTTCAAAATTGTCCCTTATGTACTTCCATTTTCGTCTCTACTTCACACACTTAGGTAAATGGGGCTAACCCTTCTCTGATCTGCATCATTGGTGCCTCAACAAACAAGCGTCGGATTGCCCTGTATAAGTATATTTTATTATTATCAATAGGAGATTATCTCCCAGCTTGAAAGCTTGACTGGATCGCCGAGTGGTAAGAGTGTGTGTATTTGTATTTTTTGTTTTAAAAATTAATTAACCTAAAATTCTTTTTTCATGTCCAAAAGTCATCTTAACGAAACTACAATAAATTCTAGAATTATTTGGAATGTTTACATCTAAATTCTTCTCATTTCCACTGCATTAAAATCAGGCTAAAATCAAATTGAAGTTTAACATTAAGATTAAGATTAACATTTTAAGTTAAATTAAGACTAAGTGTAACATTTTACTACAAAAGTCATTTCAGCTTCAAGTTCAACTTAATTTCGATTGTAATCGTGCTAAAATATATACTAAATTTTAATTTATTTCCCAGTTTCATGTTCATTTGATTTTCATTTCAGTTTTGATTAAATCGTTAATTTTAATTTGGGTTTAATTTCAGCTTTAATACTATTTTCATCATTAGGTTGCAGTTTAGATTTCAGTTTGGTGAAGAAGAAAGCTGACTATATGAAGAAGATTAACATTGATTTTAAGTTAAAGATTAACTTTGATTTTAAGAAGATTAAGGTGAAGACTAATATGAAGATGACGATTAACATAATAATGAAGCTTAAGATTTACATAAAGATTAAGATTAACATTGAGCTTCACAATGACAATGAGATTGATTGTATGTTAATATTAAGATTAACATTAAGATTAGAAGTTTAAATTTTATTCAAGATAAAGATTCAGATTCAGATTAACACTGATTTGAAAAATGAGTCTAAGTTTAAAAATTAACATAATGTTCAATTTATGTTCAAATTTTGGTTGAAGTTCAATTTTATGTTGAAGTTTTAGCTTTAATTTAAGATAAAGATAAAGATTAACTTAATTTAAGTTTACATCTTAAAGACTAAGAATTATAGAAAAAGACTCAGTGTATGACTAATATCAAGATGAAATTCAAAATGAAGATTAACATTCAGATACACATTAATTTAAAGTTTAAGGTTAAGATGAAGATTAATATTAACATGCAGTTCATGTTTAAGATTAAGATGAAGATCAATTTAATTTTGAGTTTAAGACAAGAGTAACATTAACATTTTGATTAAAATTTAGATTAAGTTTAAGGTTAAGACTAAGAGTTAGACCAAGATTCAGAATAATACTAAGACTAAAACTAACATTACGATTAAGGGCAAGATTAAGATTGAGAGCAAAAAAGCCGCAAAAATGCACAATCAATGAAAGGCGAGGTCCTAATGGGCAGAGTCCTTGGGAGGCAGTGTTCATCACGAGCCGGGGGTAAAAGATGGGCAAGGGCTAGCCTGTATATACTAGAATAGGAATCGCCATGAAAACCAATTTTGTAATAGTCTGTTTGGGAAGGCTATGCAAGCTTCATATGATTCTCCGCTTGTGGGGTAGGAAAGGCCAAGTTTACTTTGTTTCTCCATCTCTGCTTCACACGCTGGGGTAAATTGGGCTAACCCTTCTTTGATCAGCGTCACTGGTGCCTCAACAAAAAATCATCCGATTGTACAGAAAAAGTGAATTCTGTTGTGATAAGTAGATTCCCTCCGTTTGAAAGCGTGACTAGAAGGTCCAGTGGTAAGAGTCGCTGCCACTTGCAGTTTGTTTGAGGGTCCAGAATTGGAATCCTGTCTAGGGCAAATCTTTTGATTTTTTTTGCTTTGTGATTTAAATAGTCTAAAATTCTTTTTTAATTTCTTAAAGCCACTTCAACAAAGCCACAATACTTTCTGGGATTTTAGATTTTAAGCCTGAGAAGCTCATCATAATTAGAACAAGGGCTGCAAGCCTTAATTGGTGCATTAAGCATGTGGCGCTTGAATCGGCTATCTGTACGTTACACAACAAAAATGATGCTTTATCAAAACACCAAAAATATTGCTTTTATTCTGGAACAGTCGTCGTTCTTAGATTGATAAAGTTAGCTATGACCGACATCAACATTCATGGGCATATCTTTGTTTGACAGCAATTTTCCTTTGTTATTCAGTTGAAATCTTGTAATATTTATCAGAGCAAAGCAAAATGATAAAGTGTTGTATTTTCTACATCCTTTCGTGAACATTATATCAACATAAACCAATAAATAAACAATTTTAGGCAATTTCAAAAAAAGCTACAAAAAATATTACATAAACAGAAAATGATCATGGGGTACAAACAGAGTATAGTTATTGGTTAATTCATAATTTTGGCAAAAGACAATTGAACTTCGAATTTGAAGACAGTCTCAAAATGGCAAACCTGTTGCACCTTGGTGAAACCTGCAGCTGTGACTCTTGCAGGGACGAGTGGCTTACTGAAATGAGATGCATGACCAGTTGAGAATTGCTACATCAAGTTTTTGGAGTTTTAGCAATAGAATCTACAGCAATGGACCAGGCGTTTCAAGCAAGAATGAGATGCTGTGTTGCTGCCAAGGCCTTTCATGCTGCTGCAATGATGATGTATAAGTTTGATACATTGAAATATTTGTTTATGTCTGGTTATTCCCCTGTAAAGGGTCCAGGGATACTGCGAAATGTTATCCATGTCTTGACGCATGACGGACAGCATCGTCTTTTGAGGAATAAACAAAAGCAGAAAACTTCTGATAAAACAAATAAAAATTCAATAAGAAACGAATTTAAAGATAATTCAAACTTTAGAGATCAAAACTTCTGCTTGGCCTTCATAGAAAAATCACAGAAATCAAACATTTGATAGGAAAAGATAAAACATTCTCTCCAAAGGGGAGTCGATCTCCTGCCTCCAAGATACAACATAAAAAAACAGGACGCTTTACCAACTGAGCTAATTTCATCAATTTCAGACCTCAATCCCTCAATGGAAGACAGTTGGAAGATTGTCAAACAGACAGACACCCATGATGCTCATCAAAGAAGGGTTATCCCAAATTACCCCAGCAGTGAGAGCAGCTGTCAAAAAATCGAAGCCTACTCCACTTCTAAGGAATGACTGAGCAAAAATCGATTTCCATGCCAACTGCCATTTTAGTATAGTAGGCTAGCCCTTGCCCATCTATGACCACTGGCTCGTAAGGACCACCAAGTCCCAAAGGCTCAGCAAATAAGGACTTCTGCCTCTAAAGGATTTGCATGAAAGTGGTTATTCTTGCTCTCAACCTTAATGTTCATCTTTATTTTAATATTAATGTTCCTCTTAATCTTAATCTAAATCTTGTTCTTAAAATAGATCTCAATCTTTATATTAATTTGAATCTAATTCATAAGAACTATAATATTAATTTTAACCTTAACTTTAATCTTTGTAATCTAAATTTCAATCTTACTCTGAATCTTTCGAGGGGTTTGCCCTGGATTAAACTAACATTTGTTAGTTGTTTGTCATGTGAATGCAACTAACCCAGGTTCGCCATGGGTTTAAATAAGTCATCTCCAGAGGTGGGCTCGACCCTGGCTAGTTTTAGAAAATTGTAACGTGAACACAAAATTAAGGCGAAACCTGGGTTAGTCTCCATTTAAGCATGTGCATATCTTTAAGCCTGCTACTTCTCAACAACTTTAGCTCAACCAAAAATAAGCCTAAAGCTTCCAGATGGTACTACGAGTAAAAAAAAGAGAGAGGAGCGATGTGGGAGGATAAGGAGGTATTTTTACTAATACGTGTTTTGTCATATGAAACAATACAGGAAGCTCTAGATTGCAGTGCATATAAGAGGTCGATTTTTGAAAAATGGCAAAAAAGTTGGACGTGGAAGGTGGGTACATTCCTTCAAGTAACCAGACAAGAGAAAAGAAAAGCAACTAAAGCAAAGGAACAAGAAGATTAAAGATGACAATAAACTTTTTGGGAGTAGGCAAATTTTTGAGTTTTATAAGAAGCCGGAAGAAGTTATGGAGGACAGGCCTATAACAAGACAGCCAAGTGTATTTGAAAGTAGCAGTGAACAAATTGAAGAGGAATAATATGGGGAGAGCCCACTGCCTTTGGATAATGAAGAATCCAAGAGAGATAGTTTTGAAGACGCAGGTAATGATATTAGTGCACACTAATCGCTGTGCAGTTTTAATGCTACCCCCAACCAAAATCCTGTAACAGCAACTGAATCCACCAGGGAAGGTTTTGTCTACAAGAGAGAAAAGCAAAAAACGTTCTTGAAGTTTGTAGCTTATAAATAAAAACCAACAAAGATCTTAGGAGCTGATCTCAAAGAAAGAGGAGAAAAGGCAACCGAAAGAAATAGAGATTCAAAGGAAAAGAAGAAGAGAAGGTCGAGAACATGACATCATGATGATGCAAAAAATTGGAAATTCGTTCACGCAGATGGCTTCTTCAATCAACAACCTTGCAGCTTCAATGTAGAATTACGCCAATCTGTTGCTTTGTAATATCTAATCAATGCATTTTGAACATTTTCAGATTTGTTTTCTGCATTGTTTATATGAGTGGCTTCATCTTGCAGTTCTAGCTGTATGCAATTTTCTGTCATTGAGAAGATCTGAATCAAACTCATTGGAAAGATCTCACAAATGTTATGGAGTAATCAACATGTGGCAACAACTGAGTTCATCTTTGCAGTGTCAGCTTCATTTTGCTTAAAAAAACATCGCCACCATCCTGTGAGTTTTATGGAAGCATTTTCCACTACCAATAAGGCCCTGCTAAGTCTGTAATACAAATGTGCCTTCTTATCTTCAAGTCTTCCGTTAACTGGAAATGGATCTATTACCCAGATAAGGAGAGGGTGGGTAGCATCCGCAATAATGAACAATGGAACCCTAATACCATTAGTGATTTCAAAATTAAAGAAAGAAACTTCCTTCCATGGCTTTTGTAAAAAAACCTTGAAAATTCTTCATTGTGCACCTTTCCAGGCCAACTAATATTGATGTCAATAAATTTGTAGCTACTATCAACAACAGCCTGTCAAATAATCGAGTACCACCCTTTTCTATTGTAACAGTCAGCATAAAATTTTGTTGGAGCTTGTATAGGGATATGGGATCCATCAATGGCCGCCACACATTATGGAAGTCCCCATTTATCTTTAAATGTTTTACATTATTGTCCACTTCAACCTCTATGGGTTTCCTGATGTACTTTGGCAACAAAACATCATCAACAACCGTACAAAACTCATTCACAATATCACAAACACTGGCCTGTTATACACAGAAAAGATGACCAATTTTTCTATCATCTGCATTTGTTGCCAGTCTCCAGAGTGAAATTGCAACCTGTCTTCTAACAGACATCACTTGTCTCATATTTGTGCCTTCTCGGTCAGAAAGGGAGACAACTCCTCAAACAAAAGGTCTTATTCCCAGGCTCTTATTATCACTAGCTGTTCGTGGAAGATGCATTTGCCAAACAAGTGTTTTCGTCATAAATCAGGTCTGTCGTGACCTTGCTCATAAATACCTAGAAATTCGATTTCAAGAAAAAACTTAAATTCCTTGCAGTCGTCTTCGTTATACTATAGATTATTTCGCCACAAAAAGGTTCAATGCAGAAGCCATGCATTTCAAAAGAAAACCTGCATGCTAAACATAAACTTATGTATGCCCTATTCATGCATCCGCCATTTTCTTAGGACATACAGTAGAATACCAAACTGCACTCTGCACATGTGGTTGCTGAACTAACCTGGGTTTGCTCCAGTTTCTTGTTCACACAAGCCTTGAGCATTTCTCAGTGTGATCACAACAGGGTCCAACCTTGGTTACTTAAACCCAGGGGCCGATCTGGGTAAGTTAATGTTGTGCGAATAGGGCATTAATTTTAAACTTAATCTAAATCTTAATCTTAATTTACATCTTAAACTTAATGTTATTCGAAGTCTTAAACTTAAACTTAATCTGAATTTAGATCTAGAATGTTCATGTTAATCTAGTCTTAAAATTAACTTAACTTAAAATTAACCTTAATCTTGATGATCTTGATCTTCAACATTATCTTTAATATCTTATTGTTGTTTGCAAACTTAAAGTCAGTTTTAAAATCGTCTTTAGTCTGAATTTTAACCTTAATCTTCATGTACATCTTTAATCTCAATGTTAATCCAAGATAAGAATGAAATTTAAAAAAAATTTTTTCCAAGGAAAAGAATAACATTATGTAAATTAAAAATTAAAAATTGAATTAAAAGTAAAATAAAAACGTAATGAGCAGAGTAAGTTAGAATTAAAATAACAACTGCAGCTGAAAAAAATTTGAAATGAAAACTAAATTTAGATCAAAATAAAAAATGAAATCACAACATATAAAAATTTGACAAAATTGCAATATGGAGCCTTTTTCTTTCATTTTTGAGCCAAAGAAGAAAAGTCTGCAAAATATTAGTGTCCACGTTTTAGACCTGAGCCAAATGAAAAGTCTACGTTGCTGACCTCTGAAAACTGCGGACCAATTGACACAGGTCGGCGAGGTCTGTGGGGTCTGCAAGGTCTACAGAACAGACCTGGCACATATGGCAGATAATTTTTAGTTTGTCTTATCACCAGTTTTGAGGATTGCAGTTAAAAAGACAAATTGTTGGATAGAATTACCTTGACTGAAGTGAATCGTGTTTAAATGGAAATTTACAAGTGATTTATCATAAATTTCAATTATTACCAGCTGTTTACAATATTTTATCGGCTGTTTTCATTGGCTTTCACTGTGGGCCCAAGTCAAGCAAGTTGAAAAATGTTTGTCAACATACAAATAATACCTAAAAGGCTTTAGCTGCCAGAAAAATGTTTAAGTCAAACTGAGTCACGTCATTTTGAACCTTTCTACACGTCTTCTCACCACACACTTTTTGAGAAAAATGTCTATCCACCATTTTGTGACGCCTCGTCTTTGTAAAAGTTAATGTGGAATACTGCCATTATTCCTTGTTATTTTATGAATGCTATTTCTTCTCTCATAAATGCAGCTAATTTTTTCAGGCTTTTTCTATAGTTCTCATTAGAAGAACAATCTCACCCAAAACGTTAACTAACTTTTTAGGCCAATTGCACGGTTCATCACAGCTCAGCTCAGCTGGTCAGAATGTGACTCATCAAGACAAAGTGGCTCAGTTGATAATATGCATGTTACACTATGCATTGGGAGATTCAATTCAAATCCTCCTGGAGCAGGCATGGAAAAACGTAAGGGTGGCTCACTTACCCCTGGATGGAAGAAATTGGAAAAAGTCCGATCAGTTCAGCTTTAATTGCCCCAAAGGATGAGCTGCCAAAATTTTTTGTTAATCCTTTGCGATTTTAGTATATAAGACTAGCCCTTGTCCTTCTCTGACCATTGGCTGCAAGAACCACCACCTCCCAAGAACTCTGCCTAAATTGACCTCAACCTCTAAGAGATTGTGCATTTGAGTGGGTAAGATTAATTTATAAATTTACACTAAGACTAAGATTAAGATCTAAATCTTAATATTAATCGTAATTTAATTTTGATTTTATACTAGTCCAAGTCTTGATCTTAATCCTTTAATTCTATAATCCTTTGCAATTTTAATATATAAGACTAGCTCTTGCCCATTTCTGACCACCGCCTGCAAGAACCACCACCTCCCAATAACTCTGCCTAAATTGACCTCAACCTCTACGAGATTGTGCATTTGAGTATATCAATCTTCATTTGAATCTTTATCTTAATTCTTATCTTAGACTTAAATAAAAATTAACTATGAGATAAAACAGAAACTTGAAATACATCTAAAACTTAATCTTAATCTGAACC
>JACTAT010000094.1:164673-224388 GCA_014526335.1 Chrysaora quinquecirrha | reverse complement strand
AGAGATAAGCATCGTGGCATTCTTCATGTTGTGCTGATAAATCGCATACTTGAATCAACAGAAACCTCAGGGGATTCATGTGTTCTGGACTAAGACTGGTAGAACATCGCTTCTTCTATGCCAGCCATCAATACTAAAGGTTTTTGTCAAAAGCTGCACAACACGGTCAGGCAGCAGATTCATTTGATTGTGGCATTAACAACATCTTTGCCCAGTTGGACAACATCGTAGGAAAGCATTAGTTAAATTCTTGTCTATGATTAATAGGAATCCATCACATATTGCATGCATTTATTCGAGGATACTGCATTTAAATAACACAACTCTTTGATTGGGTACATTCCATATGCAAATGAGCTTATCAGCTACTTAATAGGAGGTTCCAGATTACTAGAGCCTTGATAAGTTGTTTACAGTGCAAACACAGTCACCCACATGCTGATAGTAAAGCATGTTCAAGAACAATACAAGGGCATTTCATGAGGAATTCAACACTAAATGCAATCACTATTTCAAAAGCATTTGGCATCGAACCCCCTGCTCCAGAAGAGCAAAATTTCTTTGGAATATGTGCAGATACAATATGCAGTACGAAGAACACCTCCAGCCTATCATTGGAAGTCCTTTCTTCTAAACTCAACAGCTTTCCTTTCGACTCAAGTAAATTAGTTCGTCTGTACAACAGTTTGATTGCCAAGTGAATCACAGTAGAAGCTGCTTGCCAAGAAAAATCCTTGACGACATCAAAACAAAGCTTATTTAAGTAACTGATTCATTAACATTAAAAGTTTGGCGTATATTCCGTCAGTGGATTAAATAGATTGAATAATTGATATTCTAAGAAAATCATTGACAGCAGAGGGGACTAGGGACTGGAAATTTCATCTTAAATCTGTCTGTGAAGTGTTGCCGTATTTGGCTGCCTCTGTTCGTAACTTATAAGCCATTCTAAGTCTGCTTACCTGTAACTGCAAATGATGTTTGAGATAAAAACAACATTTCCAGTTATCTATGAGAAGTACATTGCCGGATTTCATGTCATCGGGATGAGTGATCGTTATTGGCCTGGGCTATCTTCAGATCTTGTCATTGATCCACATAAAGAATCGGATGATTGATATGAGGAGCAGAAATAGGTGAGGCACAATGTGTTATGTGAAAAGGGATGAAAAAGACGGCGCATTTCTTGCAAGGAGCTTTTCCTGCAAGACATAGATCCCATTGCAAACAAAAATTCACTGCGAAGTATCACTGGTGTTGTTTTAGAGGCAACTGCCAACGTCAAACATGCCAAGGAAGTTCGTGACATGATTCTGGCAAATATGGTTGAGAAAAACACTTTTGATTTCAGATTCAATACAAAGACAAAGTTGCCATACAAAGCACATAAAGAACAATGAAAATTCACGGTAAATCGATTCAAGTGGATCCACAGCCTTTATTCCAATGACTTCTTGCAGTAGCAAGATAGATATTTCAACATCAGTCAGATATGAGCAAAAGTTTTACAGCTTCTAATCAGCGATCTTTGTATCGTACGTGCTTATGAGAGCTGCAAACAAGGCGTTATTAGGAAAAGAAATTTGGAATTTTCAAAAGAGTGGTTTTGATGGGACGTTCGAAATGTCCATTATGTCACCTTTGCAATGAGCGCCTTGGCAAAGAGGGGCATCATAAGATTTTGTTATCCAAGATCTACACTGATTTTGTCTCAAAACGTACGAGGAGGTAATAGTGGTAGTTGATAGCTAAGATTATAAGCATAAAACACAACACCCACATATTTATAATTCCATTCAAAGCCAATTCAAAGGGCCAACAGCAACGAACCTGGGATATCAAAAAAAAACTAAGAACAAGTAAAGCTCAGACACATGTAAATTACTCCCAGTTGTTCATTTATCATCTGTTTGCGATACGACACTCGTCTGTATGGAGTCGGTCGGTTGTCAAATGACAGCTTTCTAGCACTAGCAAGGACCTTCCTTTTCGCAAATGCAACAAAGGATGACGAGTTAAAGCAGAAAAAGTGCACTTTCAGCTCTCTACAACGGAAATACGGGGGAAGGTTTGAACTCAGTAAGATATCCCAGGTTTTGTGAAGAGGCATCATCAAATGCAAGCGCCGTTGAGTAACGTCCATTGCCACTGACATCAGATGCTGTACATTTTAACAGTCTTTGGGTATATTTGGTAGAAGACTGGTTAATCAACGACAGTTGTCATAATCCTGAGGATCCATTCTGCAAATTCGTGACTCTAGTAGCACATACCACCACATCAAGCATAATAGCCCGCCACAGTAGAGATTATCCATCACAATATTTTAGCTATTCGGGAATAGTGATATTTGACATTTGGTCTTAGAGAATTTGTGCCTAGGAAATACTAAAGCACTGCCGTCAACTTGTCATACCAATCGCTAATCCCAAATTCCAGGAGAGCAGTAGGACAATTTTGCTAGTTAGGGCAGTTGGCTCGGAGTGACCCGGAGATTAATTTTGAAGTTTAAAATCGATAGCTTTCAGCTAAACATCTGTCATAGATACGCTGATTACGTGCTTAGATTTACCAACTCTTGTGCATAGACACGGGCAAGGAGTTACAAAGAATAGATAAAGTAAAATATACTAAATGTACTAAATGGAGAGTGTGATATATTGCCAATCTATTCTTCGAATTTGGCAAAAATTTAACCAAGTTATTTGTCAAAATTAAATAAAAAGCGGTCCAATATGACCCAATGAATAACGTTTTTGTTACAGTAACAGCCTTTCAGCTAATGTAGTTTAATCACAAATAGGAAAAAGGTTTGAAATAGCAAATGATAAGCACATGTTTAAGAAAAGTTCGTTGTGCAGCATTTGCAAATAAATTCCAAGGATGTTATATGTTAATTGTTTTTCAATTGTTTATAATAGTATACTATCATCATACATCAACTTATCATCATAACAGAAAATGACATGGTAAAACTAGGCTAAGTGATAACGAATATTGAACAAAAATTCACATTTCACATACCTTTTACTTGCTGCATCTCTGCATCATGATCGTATGAGCAATAATAAGACTTTTGCATGTTTTTTAGCACGGAATAATAGTCTTTTTTCTTTATAATCCCTTTGACATTTGCTTCATTTACATCATTAGCTCGTACGTATATCTTGTCGTTCTTCATTTGTTGGCTTGCATCAGCTCCTAATGACTGATTATGATTAAAGCTCCAGTTAATCCGTTTTTCTTCTTTGTTTTTATTGGATACATGTGTTGAATGAATAGTGTTTACATTCGCAGCTGTAATCAGCAAAGGAATCACTGGCGACATATCAAAATTGCTTCCACTGACATCGCTTGTTAAGAAAGAAAAATCTGCAAGAAATAAGATAAGTTACAATTCCAAGTGCAGCAAAATTCCCTTCTTGGGCTTTCTGGACCTGTAATGGATTTGGGAATAAAGTCAACGCCGTTTGATTGCTGGCAGGTTTTATAAAAATTAAACCTATTTTCTTGGCTACTGGTTCGTCACTTTGTAATCATAGAAACAGCGAAAAAAACAGCAAGAATTCCGAAAATTTATAAAATAAACAAGTTCATTATTATCCAGCTACAACCCTAGAGAATCTGTTGTTTCGGTATGTAAAATGCCTTTCGAAAGTTGCAAAAGAATGTTAAATACATCTGATTAGACACATCACAAACCAAGCAAGAATAAAGCCTTTCGCGCATTGATTTTGCA
Source organism: Chrysaora quinquecirrha (assembly GCA_014526335.1). NCBI lineage: Eukaryota > Metazoa > Cnidaria > Scyphozoa > Semaeostomeae > Pelagiidae > Chrysaora > Chrysaora quinquecirrha. The sequence continues at coordinate 220,649 of JACTAT010000094.1, read as the reverse complement.
CATGTATGGAAGTATAATTTGCCACAATCTTGGACATATTTACTAGAAAAATTTAAAATAATAATTAAGCTATTCTAAACGAGCAATAAATTATTGATGAAAGAAACTAAGGAAAACATATTTAGAGAATTTGAGGAATTTATGTTATGATTCTGTAAACTTATTGCAGAAATTGAAAATTACATAAGCAAATAGCGGTTGTCAAAAAAGACCATCTCAAACTGATCACTTGAAGGAAAAAATGTTTGGCTCTACCAGGCTATAATACTAAGGACATTAAATTACGTCCCATGTACGTCTTGATGCGGTTAGCAAGTGGATTTAACTGTCTTCTCCCATCCTTTAAATGAAGTATTATTAAATATGCGCATAAATTAATCAATTTCTACATTGCTTTCCCTTTTTAGTTGTAAAGTAAGTTTTCAATAAAATCAATACAACACGAGTCAAAGTCGAGTTAACGTTCTCTCTGTTTTTGTTCCATTCAAAATGGGCTTGATGCTATTGAATTACCATATCTGAAAACATGAGTTCGTTATCTTTGTAATTTGTAAGGAATACTTCACTGTGTTCGGATATCGGTTCTTGCTGGTTACTCTCATCTTCATGTTTGTGTTGTGACATACTCATATCTTGTACTTGTAATTACTCTCTGGTCAATCTTTGCTACGATTTTCGTTACAGCTCTTTTCACCATGTTTCTGGATTATATTTCGGTGTTAGTTTATCTTCTTTCCTTTGCATGCGTATAATTGTTTTTTTGTAATATTAGATCCTTTGGTGCTATGCTATTATATTATTCTTAAGTCCACAATATTATCTTCAGCTTCTGCATGTTTGTCGATGATAGAATTTGATGGAATTTCAGGTAACTATCCTCTTTTCTTCCGATTAAACGATAATTCACTTGACAATATCTTTTTGGTCACAGGCGTTGTTGATCGATAATTCAGTGAGAAACGTTGCAATCATTGTTCTCGATTCTTTCCCTTTTAGCAAATAAATGGTATTTATTTACTAATAATTAAAACAAGAATGATCTCACCCCGAATCACTGTTGCAGACAAAGCTTGAAAGAAAACGACCGACTGCGCTTTTCCGCACTTTTAAATAATCATTAATGAACAACTTGAAATGAACTCAAAATTAACGTGTAAACCAACTGACAAAATAATTGCTATGTAAGGCATATAAAGTTAAGACAACGAAACGGAATGTTATTTTCTACCAACGTAAAAAATAATAAGGATGAGTAACACTAGGAAAAAAACTAAAGTTAAGAGGAAAAGTGTTATAGGAGAGGGATGACTAACCTAGGTGGAAAAACAAAACAAAGGAAAGGAAATACCTTACGGACATGTTGTATAATGCTTCGCTATGGCGCAAAGGGGTGTACGATTACGCGTGGATCTCAATTTGCAGAATCATGCTATTTTTAAGAATGTTTTATAAGTATATTGCTCAGCCTCAGCTTGCATATTTGTTTCTCATTTTGTAGCAGTTACTTTTCTAGCGATGTTCACAATAGAGAATCATTTTCTCGTTGTTATAATAGATAATAGCCTATTTCCTCGTAACGACATAAATTTTTTTTATTATGTTCTCCGGCAAGCATATTTTACTTGAAAAAATAAGAATACTTTAGCAACATATTCAAGCTCAAAACGAGCAATTCATAAGAATATCGACGCTGGAAAAAAATTATAGTATTCTTATGAAAAAAGAGTGTGGAAGGCATGAGCTCGGTTCCATTAATTTCCAGTCTTATACGAAGATGCGAGTGAAGACTACATAACATGACACGGTATCAATGGAATAAACATGTTACTTCTTAGTTGATTGAGATTCTGCTCAAAGGGCTTACGACACTAAATAGCTTCTAATAATTTAACCCTTTGTTTTCGCGTAGCTATTTCAATATTTCTCTTTTTAGCTTCACCGAGATGAAGAGTGAGATAAGAGAGATTTTTGTCGGGCGGTCACGACATTTTCGCTGATCAAAATAATGGAATGGAGGCAGCAAATTTCAGGCCAGTTTTCGAATTGCAAGTTCACGGTCGACAACTTCGATCGGATCTTACCCATCTTTCAATGTCTCTAGAGGAAAACGACCGGAAGTAAATTTTCTCTCATGTGGTTTTTGAAAGCAAATTTATCTCAGCATAACGAGAAATAAAAATTATTAAAATTTTCGCAAATTATGTACATCAAACCCAATTTGGTTTACATGGTGTTCTGCCTTCCGAATTTATATTAGCCTTATTTGGCAACCCGATAATCTTTGTGTTCCACATTTCCGCATCTCATTTATGCCAAGTGATATTCTTGAATAGAAAAAGGTGATTGAGACATAAATTACAGATGTCACAATTTTAGACTTTTCTCACAGAAGACAGAAGAGCTTTTGTACCTGGAAAAGTTCTCAGGACTTTGAAGCTCAACGCAAATAAATAAAGCACGAAACAAACGTAGAAAGAAAGCTCCGTGCCATAACACTTTCTGAATTTTGAAATTCATAACACAAATTATTTATTTTGTGGCATACATATATACAGTACATACATATTTGGTTGAACTTTTCACGACATGTTTTGGCTTGTCACCAATAATGTCGCAGCATGTAGCCGAGTTTCTTCGCATTGGCAACGTAACGCATTTCACTGTCTTCGCATGTTCTCCTGGAAATTCTCTAGGACCAATTCTACTAACCGCACAAGATGACTTTCGCAGAAGTTCTGTCGCAGCATGCAGCCACTTCAGGATGTCTTAGAACACAGCACTTCCAGGTATTTCGCGTCGCCAGGACAGGTGAAAAATCGCAGGTCTTGCCTTGGCTTTGTGTGTTTGGTTTCAATTTGGAGGATATTCACGCATTTACTCTATACGCAGGCTAGATTTAATCCTATCACGAGGCAGGGCAGCATTTAAAATTTTAAAAATACGAGTGTGCAATACCTTTCAAGGACAAAAGCAGGCTGTATCTTCCTATTGATGAGGCTTCAGAGGATTTTCTGTTTCCACTTGACTGTTTTGAGCTAAATAGCAACGCATCCATTACTGAGTAGAAGGAGACAGATTGGTCAAAGATACTGGAAGTTGAAATGGTGGTATTTGTGCCATTTGTAAACCACATTGAAAATAAAGTTCCAAAAGCAAGAAGGTCTCCATTGAAGGACTTCATAGCCCCAGAAAGAATGCTGTGAAAAGCATCATTTACCTATAATACAAGAAGAGCAAAACATTCAGACAATTTCACAAAGCAATATTAAAAATTTAGAATGAAAGTGTAAAGCCATGAACAGTGTGGTGCAAGTTAAAAAGTGAAGCAAAATTGCTGATAAAACAAAGGAATGAAAAGAGAGGCTAAGATGAGAATTTGTTGTTAAATGTGAGTTATAAAAAGGTTACAAAAAGATAATATTAGATTGTAAGAAATGTCAAGTTGTCAGAAGCAAATGTTTCATTGGTTGGCAGGGGTCACTTGATATATGTAACGAGTCTAGTAGGGCTGGCCAGTGCAGTGGCCAGTTGTTTCAAGAAAAAACCTTGTCCGATCTTCATTCCAAAGTTTGTTTGATAACATAATTTTTTCTTCAGATTCGACAATATTGATTGACTCGCGTCGGCCATTTGGAAACCCAGGCATTGGAATTGGAATGATATTTTTGTGCAGTCATTTTTTGGTGTGGTTATTGAGAAATATTAAGTTTAGCATTTTAACTCTCTTAAAGTTTTATTTTCTTATGGGATTCCTGTAAAATCAATCTCAATTTCGCTTTTTCATACTGTTTTCTGACAACTTCCTCTTCCGCGACTTCTGCTTTTATGACATACTTGCCAACAAGATTTGAAAGCCCGGGGGAGGTACTAAATATAATTTGGGTACGGGCATGTACCGCCCATATGGGCGGGTTTTTGGCCCTGAAATTCTCTAAACATGACTATGATTTTAACCAAAACTCCATAAAAGAGGGTGAGAAATTGAGAAAAACCCAATTGAGAAAAACGTATACTTTTGGATCTGCTATCTGTATACTTTAGGGATCGCTTTCACAAGCGATCCAGCATGGTTCCGATCCAATGAAGGTCCCCTGTAAACAAGCTGGATCGGATCCAAAAGTATCCGGAAAGGGAACGAGGTTCATAAAATTGTAAAATCGAGGGCATTATAACATGGCAGACTGAACTCAGCTTTGTTTTCTTTGCTGTGGGACTCAAAAAAGACATATTTCCTGCTCTTTCATGCTCTTCTTTGTGTTTGTAGCCTCAAATTCGAAGCAATCACTTTCAAATAAAAAAATAAACTTTCATATTCAATTCAATTTTATTTGTAGAAATACAATTTACAATGATAAAATGTACTCTACAAGGCCCAAGAAAAGCAGAGCTTAAAATCAAGCTGAATTTGCAGGAAAATTATAACTATTGGCCAGGCAACTGTGTAGAAACATCTCCTGCTTTGAATGTTTACTTAAATATCTCAAAAGCAAGACCCTAGCAAGGCTTGTTACTTATCTCAAGTCTTATTTTTGAATTTCAGGTGCCATTTTCATTGATAACACCTCTGGTGCGAAGAAAACACAAAGAAAATTTCAGCAGATCCTTTTGGATCCGATCCCATATAAACGCAAACAGTTTTGGATCCGATCCCGTGTAAACACCTCTCAAATAACGGAATCGGTTCAAAATGGATCCGATCCCATTTGGATCCGTCTTGTGTAAACGGGGTCTTAGGATCTGATCCCATACACACCTAGACTTGTTACACAAGTCTCATGTTCGGCTCATAAAATCCAGACCAACGACCTTGAGACATTGAAAGGTTGACAAGTTGCTTAACATCTATATGATCCCAGTTCTAGTAGTGCATTAAAACCTAATTTGAAATTTTCTGACTTTTCTCCCAGGTAATCAGATCAAGGTATGGGTTGAGTAAATACACATTTTCCATACTGTATGTATATCAATATCATCAGTTGCAAAATCAAACGATTTAAGAGACAAACCTTTCTGTTGCTTTTCACTCCAGTATCCAACCAGTATAAAGCAATTTTATTAACATGAACCATTTTTCATAGAGTTCTTTTTCACTAAAGCTTGTTGTAATTCTGGTACAGATGTCAGATTTTCTTTTTCAAAATACTTCACCTTACCACAGCAGCTAGGACAAGGTGTGAAGAGGAAAACAAAGTTTGAGCTTGAGTTATTATCCCCAAAATCTTGTTTGAATTTCTTTTCAATATAGGTATTCGATTTGATTGGAGAGAAGAATTCTGGCCTCTCCCATTGAAATTCTGAAACAATGTCAGCAAGAGCACAAGTCAGTTGTTGTGCAATTGGACATGATATTTTTCTGTTCTCTGTCCATCCATTTACTATCCTTTTAGTGAGCTCTTCTTCAAATATTTCAAAGTCTTTTATTTCCAAATCATAGAAATGATTTTTGCCATAATCAAACTGCTTTCCATAAGAGTCATAAAATTTGAATCCCCAAACTGGATTTGGATCATTCCCATCACCATCACTGTGCTTTCTCAAAAACAAATTTAATATACTCAAAGCAGCAAAATTAACTTTTCGACAATATTCTCCAGGGGAAACTGTATAGTTTGAAACTACAACAGGATTTGTGTCTATCAAAAATACAATTTTCTTTCTGGCCATTATGTCTTGCTCTGTACGAACAAACTGAAGATTGAATTAAATTAATAGTAAGGATACCAGGATGCCATGTGTATTTTATCGTGCACGAAGGGCCATGAAATAAACGGAGTTCAGAATTTAATTTCCGCAGGTAAATAGAGACTAGACTAGACTAGGCCACTAGAGGCACCAGAAAGGCAGCTAAGCTAAGCCTATCGTACTACTGTATGCCTTTGGAGTGAACATTCAAAGTTCAGCTCTATTTCGCTTCTATCGACATGTCTGAAATCACGTCTTCACGTTTGAAATAAATTTTATGGCAGCTCTTTTTAAAAAGGTTTTCAGTTCAGTGGTATTATTTGTTTTGTTCTCCTGATGCCACCCCATGTAATGTCTGTGCAGTACGGTGGGGATGTGCAGTACGGTGGCGGATGTTCAGTACGGTGGGGATACCATGATTGCCGTGGGAGGCATCTTGCAGTACGGTGGGGATGTTCAGTACGGTGGGGGATACCATGATTGCCGTGGCGGATGTTCAGTACGGTGGGGGATACCATGATGACTGTGGGGGATACCATGATTGCCGTGGGAGGCATCATGATTGCCGTGGCGGATATTCAGTACGGTGGGGGATACCATGATGACTGTGGGGATACCATGATTGCCGTGGGGAGGCATCTCGGAGTACGGTGGGGATGTTCAGTACGGTGGGGGATACCATGATTGCCGTGGCGGATATTCAGTACGGTGGGGGATACCATGATGCCTGTGGGGGATACCATGATAGCCGTGGGGAGGCATCATGATTGCCGTGGCGGATATTCAGTACGGTGGGGGATACCATGATGACTGTGGGGATACCATGATTGCCGTGGGAGGCATCTCGGAGTACGGTGGGGATGTTCAGTACGGTGGGGGATACCATGATTGCCGTGGCGGATATTCAGTACGGTGGGGATACCATGATGCCTGTGGGGATACCAAGATTGCCGTGGGAGGCATCATGATTGCCGTGGCGGATATTCAGTACGGTGGGGGATATCTCTGAGTACGGTGGGGATGTTCAGTACGGTGGGGTAAAATATGATCTAATCAACTAAATCATGGTAAATCAGAGACGGGGGCTAAATATTTCTGCTTCAGCAACAATCGTCGAGCCTCTTCAAGCGATATCTTAGCTTCTCAAAGCTCAACGGGATACAAATGGGATACAAGTACTTCGTTTCGCAAATTTTGGTTGATTTCAATACTCAAACTGCTAGCCTTACTTGGTGCATTGAGCAAGTATTGCTTGAATTGGCGGTCCATTTGTTACACAATTAGAATGATACTCAAAACCCAAAAATATTGCTGAAACTCTGGACAATTCATTGTAACTTGAATGATAAAGTTTGCAACGAGCGACATCAACATTTATGAAAATGTCTCTGTTTTCGAAGGAGGTTTCATTTAGTATTTAGTTGAAATCTGGTAAGATGAATATTACAAGTATTTGCAACTTATAAACGCATCCCACAATGTAAAGCTCTTCAAAGAAGACAAATTGTGTGATTGTTATTGGAGCCACAATTGGAGAGGTTACGTTACACTTCAAACAACGTCTTTCGTAAGCCTCAAGGTACACGATCTTGTTTCGTTTTAAAGTTTTCAAAAGCTTGCCAGCAAATACTCGTTAAAATTGCATTTGCCACAGCAAAATTGTGCATGAAATGCTGTACTTTTAAACAGTGAAAACATCTCTTTCACATATTCGCCTTTATTCCATGAGATCCGTTTACTATTAAGAAACACTAACAAACTATGGAAAAGAAATTTTTAAATTTTGATATTTTCGTCAATCTGCAAAGTAGCTCTTTAGCAATTTGGTAATAAAAAAAATGAAACAAGAACGTTTGAGTACTGAAATCAACCAAAATTTGCGAAACGAAGTACTTGTATCCCATTTGTATCCCGTTGAGCTTTGAGAAGCTAAGATATCGCTTGAAGAGGCTCGACGATTGTTGCTGAAGCAGAAATATTTAGCCCCCGTCTCTGATTTACCATGACTTAGTTGATTAGATCATATTTTACCCCCACCGTACTGAACATCCCCCACCGTACTCAGAGATATCCCCCCACCGTACTGAATATCCGCCACGGCAATCATGATGCCTCCCCACGGCAATCTTGGTATCCCCCCACAGGCATCATGGTATCCCCCCACCGTACTGAATATCCGCCACGGCAATCATGGTATCCCCCCACCGTACTGAACATCCCCCACCGTACTGCAAGATGCCTCCCCACGGCAATCATGGTATCCCCCCACCGTACTGAACATCCGCCACCGTACTGCACATCCCCCACCGTACTGCACAGACATTACATGGGGTGGTTAGGCAGTGGACAAATTAGGCGAACCTCATTTAGGGGAGGGAAACTTAAAGTAGGGGAGGCAAACATCAAGTAGAGGAGGCAGCCAACCCTCATTTAGGGGAGGGAAACTTCAAGTAGGGGAGGCAAACATCAAGTAGGGAAGGCAGGGTTTTGTGAGGGAAGTGAGAATTGATATCATGAAGGCAGCTTTTTTGATACTTTTTTGATTGATCACTACTTAACTAGGAATGACAGATGTCATGTAGGAATCAATCAAGAGAGGAGGCGGGACAACGCAGCTACTTTCGAACTGCAAGTTTTCTTTCTTTTCGAAGTGCAAGTTTTCTTATTTTTTCTTTTAGCTTTTCAGGGGATGCAAAATGGATGCAAACTCTTCGAATGTTTATCCAACTGTATCCCCTGAAAAAAACTTGAGAAATCATATTCTTTCATCTTTGAAAGAAATTAAAAGAGATTTAGAAAATTGGCCTCAAGTTCAGCTTGATGTAATTGATCATGCCGTATATAAGCTAGAAATTATTGGTGTTACTGTGATGCAGTGTCAAGAGACATGGCCTGATTTCATTGACAATGAATCGTTGCAATTAATACTCGAGGCATATGAGATTGTCAATATGAAAGCGCCACACGGCGGGGAAAATGTTGTTCAACAGCTAGTTAGTAGCGATCTGAAAAGGGGTAGACCGTCAATTAATATCCCAAAAGAAACTCTTCAATTGTACCTTGAATATGGCTTTAATAAAACAAAAATTGGGCAAATCCTTGGCGTGAGCACCAAAACGATATCAAGAAGAATAGAATTTTTTGGCATTGAGAATTTTGTACATCACTTTTCTGAAGTTGAGGATATAGAACTGGACAAAATCGTTCTAGATATAATTGGTAATTTCCCCAATTGCGGAATAAGACGTATGAAAGGGTTTCTTCTGGCAAAAGGTTTGAAAATTCAATGGTCTAGAATTCGTTCTTCTATGTGGCGGGTTGACCCGACCGGTATTCTTTTGCGGAAATCTCAGCTGAATACCGTTCAACGTCGAAGATATTCTGTCCCAGGGACATTGGCACTGTGGCACTTAGATGGAAATCACAAACTGATAAGATGGCGCTTCGTCATACATGGATGTATCGACGGATATTCTCGACGAATAATGTTCTTGAATGTTTCCTCAAATAATAAAGCCGCAACCGTTCTGTCATTGTTCATCAATGCTATTGAAGAATATGGAATGCCATCAAGGGTTAGGGGAGATCAGGGGGTTGAAAATGTAGATGTGGCCCGTTATATGTTCAGCCATCCATTAAGAGGCCCTTCTCGTGGCAGTTACATTTCCGGGAAAAGTTGCCACAATCAACGGATTGAGAGGTTTTGGCGGGACCTTTTTCAAGGTTGCACATTTTTGTTTTACTATCTATTTTATTACATGGAAGACAATGGATTATTGGATATAAATGATGAAATAGACCTTGCATCTTTAGAATATGTATATATACCCAGAATAAACAGGCACATGAACATTTTTCTTGATGGATACCATAACCATCCCATACGCACAGAAGGCAATAAAACACCTCTTCAATTGTGGTTGCAAGGCCAACAAAATTATTCGCCAGTTCAAAGTGATTTACCAACAGAAACAGATGTAGAACATTATGGAATTGATTGGGAAGGCCCTTTACGACCAGAACGTTCTTGTGAGGATGCCGACGGAGTTGTAATTCCAGAACTTCCATTGACCTCTGCTGGCCATGTTTTCGACGAGTTAAGAGAACAAATAAACCCCCTTAAGGATTCTGAATCAAATGGAATAGATATATTCTTGGAAGTTAAGGAATACATAAAGGGCATTATTTAATTTTCAATTATTCAGAATGGAAAATTGGAAAGTTAAAGCATCTCAACATAACAATACTAAAAGAATAGACTAAAAACAAACATAACGTGTCTAAAATAAAATGTTTTCAATTCAACATATTTCTATGCGTTTCAAAATGTTCTTCAGCATATTTCTAAGTGTTTCAAAATGTAGTTCAGCATATTTCTAAGCATTTCAAATTGTTCTTCAGCGCCTTTATTCAAGGATTTGGGAATCCCCTGCGCTCATGTTTCAGCGCTGTGAGCATTGCTTCGAAAAACTTTTGCTTTGTTGTATGCACTGTTGGCAGCCTTAAAATCGAAAGGCATGCGGATGATGTTGGAAATATACACAAGTCATCATCCGGAAGAAATTCCACTTTTATAGTTGGGTACAAACTAACTAATGGTGGCGTCTCCCACCCTGTCACAAAAGCAAGAAGTGCTCTGACTCGTGGGAGTTCATCATCGGCTGCAACGGATTTTTCCCCTTCCTCGATGAACTCCATGAACCATGTCAGTGTTTGACGTTGTGCAAAACAGACAGGCTCTATTTTCTGTAACATCTGTTTAAGCTCATGTGGTCCAAACTGGCTATCCTTTGGTAAAACAGCTCTTTCATTAAGTTTGGATATTTTAGCATGAATGAGAAGAACCCAAGTGTCTCCAACCCTTGCTTGATTTCTTTAATGATTTCGCTTCTGGAACGAATGATTTCGTTATATATGATTTCCTGAATGAAGGCTTTCCTGTTTGACAATTTTATAGTTTCAGTGATGGGCCAATGAGATGAATTTACAATTTGCCAGTAGGCTTCTTTCCGTTCACCATCAAAAATTTCTTGCACGCATGCATCACTTTTCAAAGAATTGGAATCTAACTCTTCGATTAGATAATGCAAGTTTTCTGTGGATGCATTCAGTGGGACGTCATGCTTACTTAGTTGACTATGAATCACATCAAGTGGTTCATCTATCATGGCAGAAATAATTGCTTGACTAATTCTGGGTATTTTAATAACTGGACCATTTTGCACGACAGTGTGAACCACCATGATGCCAATCAAGCGAAAGAGAAATGTTTTCGTGGAATCCTTTATTGGGACAATACTGCTTATGTTTCCTTCAAACAACCGCTTTGTCACCTCTTCCCATGCCATGCTAAAAAATTCGATTTTCATAGCCCCTCCATCCAGACCATCCTCCCCCTCGAATTGCACTTCAAATGATTTACTTAAAGAATTTGAATCATGACATTTTCTTTTATAAAACTTCAGTACTGTGGCCCAAAAAGCATCTCTTTCAACAGTGAGCTCTTGTATTCCAGGGGATGCACAGCACTTTCTAAATTCACTTAGCAGTGATTGTAAATTGATTGTTGATCTGCAACTGGAAGGGTGGGGCATTTTTTCTATTGCATCAGAGTTTATAGGCTGTACTTCCATGATGTTATTTGCAGCCTCCTCCATAGATGAACATCCAATAAGAGCGATTTCAATTTGTGTATCACTGTGTAAGGGGAAAAGCTGTTTTAACATGGTTTTCCACTCACCAGTCGATGTTTGCGTGTGCTGCAACTCTGACTTGGGCTTTTTATCGAGTGATGTGCTAGCTTCTGAACATTTAGAGAGAAAACTCCCCAGAGGGTTGTATTTTGTGTTCTGTTTCTCTGCCTCCTCATTTCTCCATTGGATTTCATCTAACCCTTCATCACTATCATAACTCTGAGAGACATCCACAGTGTCACTGATTCTGCTTGCAGCTGATGTACAGTTTTGCAGATGGCTGCGCATGGTTGCAAGGGGTACTTCCTTTAGACAATTTCTGCAACTTGATTTTATTGAATCATCAGTGAGAGTAATTACTTTTGACATTGACAGGTCACTTTGGATTGGGCGAATGTAAATGATGGTGCTTGGACTTACTTGCTCTTTCAAGTATGGGACTGTATAGCCTTGACTGGACATCTCAATGGGTATTAAACTGCATGATGTACCCCCTCTTACACCTCTCATAAATTCAAAAGCACCACATTGGCTCTTCAACTTTGGAAAGATGGTCTCCAAAACCTGTCGCATTTTTCCGTGGCCTGCAGTCTTTTCTTGAAAGGTTATGCGCCGTTTCCCAAGGCCTGCTTCTTTTAAGAGAGACAGATTTGATACAGAAGGTGACTTTGTTTCATTTGTTTTTGATAAAAGACAAAAGTCATGAGTCCAAGACTCTTTAGGCTTGATGAAGACAACATTCTGTTGAGGTTTTTGTCTCTTTTTAGGTGGTGCCAAGCTCCTCGAACCACCGCCTCCAATACTGGGAAATGCTCTCCTGTTAAAAATATTTATATCAAAGTAAATTTGTAGTCTTTTTTATTCTACGCAATTGTTTCTAACTCAAATTTTTGAAAATCTGAAAAGCTATTCGGAATTCACAGTCTATATAGTTGAATAATTTCCCGACAATTGATTTGATCTCCCAGAGGAATTTCACAACTTTTGAGGAAGGGCTGCATCAGATAGAGTTTCTCGTAAAAGAATAGAACACATTAATTGACATGATTAGGGTTACTTATAAAAAAGAAATCCAGTCCTGCTTATTCTTAATGTCGGCATTGTCTGCAAAAATACCCACAAGTATCAATAAACGTCGAAATAGCCTATTTTTAGCCCCACCCAACACTGTTGAGTTAAAAAAAAGCCCAGTATGAATAGGGTCGAAAAAATGTATAGAGAAGATATGAAAACTGTTATTTATTGTTCGTACGTTGAAGCAATTTAATGCGTGCAGATGCAGAAAAATCAATGTTGAAATAAAATATGAACACCAAACAACACTCGAGCTGTCGGGCCTAAAATTATTCAAAAAATTAGAACATCGAATCTCAGCAAAAATTATCTGCTTACAAAAGAGTGTAGTGTACAGTGAAACAGAAATAACAAAATGAGAAGATCTTTTTACCTGAAATCGTTATTGCTTGCTTGGGCAGAATTGTAAGAACAAGCAGGCGTGAAGGACTGGAAAGCCAGATGGTTACTCCTTCCACCTCCCCGCATCGGAGGAGTGAAAGGCCTAGTTGGTCTAGGTGGGGGTGTCTCATGATTGCTGCTCTCCTCCAACCTCTCTATTCGTTTTATTGCTGTGTTTAGGAGTTCAGCAAGGTCATTATTCATTTCATTATCTTTGTTTTCATCAGCCCTCTCCATTTTTGCCAAAATGGCTCGATCGCTCAGTTCAGTTCAATGAAAATTCAACGCAAATCAAATGCAGGCTCAAGGTAGCTGTCAATTTCCACTCTGTAACGCCTCTTTCCCCGCGGACGTCAATCAAAGTCCTCCCTGCTTTACTCAGCGGAAAGTGACTTTTTGATGTTTGCCTCCACTACTTGATGTTTGCCTCCCCTACTTGATGCTTGCCTCCCCTACTTGAAGTTTCCCTCCCCTGAATGAGGGTTGGCTGCCTCCTCTACTTGATGTTTGCCTCCCCTGCTTTAAGTTTCCCTCCCCTAAATGAGGTTCGCCTAATTTGTCCACTGCCTAACTCCATAATAACTGAAGAAATGTAGGGGCCCCGGGGGTGAAGCTGCCCAAGATAAGGGACGGGGACTTGTGGACCCCAGTTTTGGGTCATAAATTTCCATCAATCCCCATCGACCCCCAGTTTTGGGTCATAAACTCGGTTCAACTACAGTACAATCTTTTAAGAAGATTCTTTCTATCCCAAGAGTCAGTTTGGCCACAACATCTATCACTTCCAGTTTGAGGGATACAGATTCATCAATTATTGGGCCAAATTGATTGCTGCTTTGTACCTTGATTCAATCAATTTATATCTTGTTTTTACTACAACTTATTCAAGTCTTTTGTCTGAATGTAAACTGGAGCCAATTCCTCCTTCTTTAAGTAGTACAGTTCTCCTGCAGCAATGCTGGCATGATCTCATCTCATGCAGAAATCCCATCTTATAGCTACCCTGCAGCCATCTCATCTCCGATGGCAAAAAACCAATAATACTCTACTGCATATACTATTACTGCATATAGGTCCATAAGGCCTAGTCTCCAAGTAAGTGTCTCAGCAAAAGTAGGTAGATAACAAATAATCCACTTTTTAGTGTGGCATCAAGAATCATCTTTCACCTTGAATAAAAACTAGTTTTCGTTTTTAGAATCAATTAATCAGTCTGTAGTTATTAATCATCAGCTGTGAGAACATTTGGCAGAAAAACAGGTAGACAGGCCCTGGAACGTCACTTTCGAAAATGAGCCATTTGCTATTGACCTCGCTTGACCACATATCACCTCGCTTTCGCTTTCCCGCACTTTCATTTAACAAAATGGACGAAAGGTTGATTTTGTGGCAGATAAGGTTTCTCTTTAGAGGGAGTGAGAAAAAAATGGTATCAAAAGAACTTGTGATATTAAAATAACAGATATGATTGGTAAACATAGGGCAAGTAATCATGAATTGGAAACAACAGTTACAATGTTGACCCAACTCTGGCCCTCTGGATGATTAATTTTGCTGGAGATAAACCTGTCTTTAGACTTTGTTAAAGAATTTGGCTGTTTTTTTGTTCCTGTTATTTTGGTTATTGTAGTTTTACTCATGTACTTTTGAGCAAGATACATTTTTCAGAGCTTCTGCACAATTTGACTGGAATTAATGCCTAGGTGCTTTGCATTTTAAATGTTTTTGGAGTGTGGGACCCCCCAATTTTGAGTAATTTCTCTGTGACAGTTACCCCCAGTCTTGGGTATACTTTCAAATTATCCACCCCAGTCTTGGGTACGTTTGGCTTGGTCACCTACTCAAGTCCCCGTCCCTGATCTTGGACAGCTTCACCCCCGGGGTAGGGGCCAGCAAACAACTGAAAAACTCAAATGCGACAGTAAATATTTTTAACTTTATTGACTGCATTTTGAATATTACATAACAATTGTTTTTTAAACCTGACGTCTTCTTATTCAGCTTTGAAGTCAAGTTTCATTTGAAGTTCTGGGCATTCACAACTTTTTATTTTGGGAGGGCGAGCTAAACTAAAACAGTAAGCGCTAGATATTACCAAATAGCACGTCTGCTTCGTAAATTGCTGAAATCTCATTCGCAGTTTTTTATCTGTGATATTATTGTTTTTAATATCGTTGCAATAAACATGAAATAGTCTAGATGATATAGGTATCTACGGGCACAGATCTGAATCAATCAATTTTGAAAGTTTGAAAAGGTTTGAGCCATCTCAGTTTTGCATTGACTTGACTTGTTTCTTTTTTACTTGACTTGTCCCTTGTTTTTTTTAGTTGATAATCAAATACTCATCTGTAATAAAGTCTAAGCTATTGTATTTTGAACCAAAATTTGATATTTTATGACAATTAGAAACTGTAAATTCTGTTATTTCATCCGCCCCTTTCACTTTGCAGCCTATTTCAGAAAACAGCAGACTGCAACCGAAGTAAATTTTGGAATTGATAATTTTTTTAACCCAGCAAACCAGGATAAATCTATTAAAAAAAGCTAAGCTGCGCTTATTTCAAACCTTTGTTTTCGTAAGAAGGAATTTCGAGATTTTTCTTTTTCGTTTGGCCAAGTCAAAAAGTGAGATGAGCGAGATTTTTGTGAGATGAGAGAGATTTTGTCGGGGGGTCACCACATTTTCATTGAACAAATTCATGGAAGCGAGGCAGCAAATTTCTGACCAGTTTTTGAACTGTTCTTTTATGAGTCGTAGTTGTAGCGGGGTGTTGGTGTGGTGGAGGAGCGGAAGCTAACGACTCAAGCAATAAGTCTATGGTTCTCCTACACTTTTCCCGTCATGCGATAGGCATGCGCGCGCAAGCGCAACCTGTGATGAAGGAGGCAAAATACAATGGAATCCAATCTTGCTATAACTCCCTGTATAGCGAACCCTCTGCATGACCATGACGAATTCTCGTTATTGGGAACCAAATTTTCGATCCCCTGATCACAATTAAGTACCCTCGATAGCTCGCCACAGCAAGCCAACAGCAAAGTTTAAATTCAGTGCCTATTTTAGCGTGGTCTTGGCCACAGTGGTCTTGGAAATCGAAAATGTGTTTTTGGAATTTTCAAAGTGTTGTCTACTTATGATTACGCTCTGAAATTGTGTCGTTTGTCTTACTTCTGTTGTGTTGGTCGAGACTTTAGCTCAACTTGTCCACATTATTATTTATCAGGTATTTCCACACGTCTCGAAACTCGAAGGAAATGAATACACTTTATACCACAGAAAACAAAGCTCATCTGAGCCAATATAGAGATAGTACTTTACAAAATTTTCCTCAGACCATAGCTGTCCAGGTGTGGCAAAAAAAATTTATGGGATTGCGATTCCACTATTATGGACGTCAGATGATATTTGATGATAACTCATAACTCCATTCAACTTTGATAAAATTCTTCTCCCTTTTCTTCCATTGTACTGTAAGATCAGGGCTACATGCAATGCATGTAAAAGCCCTTGAATGGTCACCAGAGTGATTCTAGGAATCCATTTTTCAAAATTTTCTGGGGGAGCATGCACCCAGACCCCTCAAGACTGGTTCTTCTTTGCTCCACTCCGTGTAACAGGGATCTGTGTTACAATACTTTTACGTGTGAAGACACGGAGCCAGGAATACGACAGTTTGTGACATTATCATGATTCAGACTGACTAAAGAATTTACACTACTTACAACTTAAATACATTTATTAACGGAAATAATTACAGAGAGAACAAAGGAACGAAAGAAAGAGAGAAAGTTCATAAATTAGAATTAACATGATAAAGAGGCTATGATTGAGCATGCTGTCCTGCTACATAAAATTGTGGAGGTGAGAGAAGGAAATGAGGGATTGATAACAGCGGAAGATAGCAGACAACTACATACACCCTTGCTGGATTGCTAACTGGATTGCTAACTTTAAAACATGCCAATTTACAGAGGAAGAAATCATAGCCAAGCCTATCAAGGTATCCAGTATGAATAAAGAAGTAAAGAAGAGCGCGAAATAATAGAGAAAAAAGTTGTTCTACACAAATCAAAATAGAGTGGAGGGTGAAGGCTGTTCACGCCCTAGATGTGCTTCAAACATCTAGTCTTTTTTGTGCTGAAACGGGGAATGAATAAATTACGTAAAATTTTCCTGACGATGAGGACCAAAAAGCAACAAAAACATGCTACTGATTTTTTATGCAAAACATCAACTCCCTATCAACTTCTTTCGACCATTCCGGGGGCCATTTGCACGTGAAAACTGTAGGATGGGTCAAACAACCCATTTCGGGTGGGAACTTCCTCTCTTCTCTGTATAACGAACTCCCGCTATTTCTGAACTATTTCTCGGTCCCTATAGAGTTCGTTACAGCGGGATTCCACTGTAGAAGGAAAAAAATTACATGTAGAAAAGAAGAAACTAAAAAATAAAAAAGCTACAGATTTGCAAGGATGGAATTGGAAACATGGACGTACTGTATGAGTTGATGGAGGGGAAGATCTTATAAACAGCATAATTGGGGGGAACTTAGTATAATATTGGTACGGGCGTGTGCCGCCCATATGGGTAGGTTTTTGGCCCTGAAATTCTCTAAACATGGATATTGTTGGAATTATATTAACTACGTTTTTGGAATCATATGAAACTACTTTTAATACTTGGAATTTATTACTGTTTTGTGCAAAGTTAACTGGAGTTATTCGTTGCTGTTTGTATAAAGTTTTATTGCTGATTATTTTTATGAAAGACGTTACTGCTGATTCATCTGCTCAACTGAGGAAAAGAACAAACTGACGGATATACCTTTTAAGGAGCTTGCGCTCCATTGGACAAAATCCAATGTATGACTCTTAGTTTGATTGGTTAAAGAAACTCTTCCTTTTTCTTACATTTACCATAATCTAGGCGTTAGTCATCCGGGTATAAAAGGTGGGATTTCTTTTGGTACGGGGCTTTTTTCTCTGGGTTTTCAAAGATATACAGACGACGAAAAGAAAAGAAAAGAAAGAGACGATATGACGAGCAGATAAGTGAAATCATTCTGTTGTATGTTAGACGTTGAGTATTATTGAAGTTTTGAAGATATTGCTAAGAATTCTGACGTTTTGGAAGTTTTGAAGATATTTCGTAAGGATTTTTGATGTTGAATTGTTAGAGTTTTGAAATTTAAAATATTGTTGTGTTGCCGAAATTACTAAATTATTGTTGCGATACCTTGCCGCCGAATTTGCCGTTGGGAATTTTGAGAACATTCTTATCTGAATCTTCGTATTTCATGGTGGTGAAATCAACCATAAAGGTTGACTCGAAGTCTTTCAGACAGAAGTTTTGATTTGTTTGCTCCGCAACTCTGTTAAATTCATCCTAGTATCATTATTTTGACATGGAAGACACAGAAAAAACAAAGGTGACCATTGCTGCGAAAGAAAGAGGTTTGATATTAATTTTATTTCTTGTTTGAATATATTTTGCAAGAAGAAACTGTTAACGACTATCTACGGTAGGCCTAATGAGCGGGCCATGGTGAACTAAAATCTAACAGGCTCTGTCATTGGCTGATTTGAATTTTCTCATTTGCATACAATAGAATGAGTCAAAAAATTCTGAAAATCTGACACAGGGCATGTATATAGACCTACATAACATGAACATCTTATCATTTGGAATTAAAACCATGTAAATAGGAGTATTGCAAACAACAGACAGCGTAGAAGTGGGTCACCTGGGTCTCCTGGGTATTACATACATGGAGAGATATATAGACAGCAGTGTAGTAGTAGAAGTGGGTCACCTGGGTCTCCTGGGTCTCAGAGAGATAGGTAGTTGTACTTTGAACAACAGACAGTGTAGAAGTGGGTCTCCTGGGTCTCTTGGGTCTAACATACATAGAGAGATATATAGACAGCAGTGTAGTAGTAGAAGTGGGTCACCTGGGTCTCCTGGGTCTCAGAGAGATAGGTAGTTGTACTTTGAACAACAGACAGTGTAGAAGTGGGTCACCTGGGTCTCCTGGGTATTACATACATGGAGAGATATATAGACAGCAGTGTAGTAGTAGAAGTGGGTCACCTGGGTCTCCTGGGTCTCAGAGAGATAGGTAGTTGTACTTTGAACAACAGACAGTGTAGAAGTGGGTCTCCTGGGTCTCTTGGGTCTTACATACATAGAGAGATATACAGACAGCAGTGGAGTACTAGAAGTGGGTCACCAGGGTCGCCTGGGTCTCAGAGAGATAGGTAGTTGTACTTTGAACAACAGACAGTGTAGAAGTGGGTCTCCTGGGTCTCTTGGGTCTTACATACATAGAGAGATATACAGACAGCAAGTAGAAGTGGGTCTCCTGGGTCTCTTGGGTCTTACATACATAGAGAGATATACAGACAGCAGTGGAGTACTAGAAGTGGGTCACCTGGGTCTCCTGGGTCTCAGAGAGATAGGTAGTTGTACTTTGAACAACAGACAGTGTAGAAGTGGGTCTCCTTGGTCTCCTGGGTCTTACATACATAGAGAGATATACAGACAGCAGTGGAGTACTAGAAGTGGGTCACCTGGGTCTCCTGGGTCTCCGAGAGATAGGTAGTTGTACTTTGAACAACAGACAGCGTAGAAGTGGGTCACCTGGGTCTCCTGGGTCTAACATACATAGAGAGATATATAGACAGCAGTGGAGTACTAGAAGTGGGTCACCTGGGTCTGCTGGGTCTCAGAGAGATAGGTATGTGCATTTCAAACAACAAACAGGGTAGAAGTGGGTCTCCTTGAGTCTCCTGGATTTCAGAGAGATGTAGTGGCTCTGGTAGCAACTGAGCAACTGGGCAAACAGAGCAACCAAAGCAACTGGGCAAACAGAGCAATAGCATCAAATAGAAATTTAATATTTATTTGGAAGACTAAGAAATAAGAAATAAGTAAACAAAGAAAGAAGATTAAGCTAAGTTTCTATTTGTTGCTATTGTTAAACAATTCTTAAATTTGGCTGCCAAATTTGAGAATTGTTTAAAATAGCAACAAATAGAAATTTAATCTTTTTTTTGTTTACTAAGAAATAAGAAATAAGTAAACAAAGAAATAAGATTAAGCTAAGTTTCTATTTGTTGCTATTTTTAAACAATTCTCAAATTTGGCCGCCAAATTTGAGAATTGTTTAAAAATAGCAACAAATAGAAATTTAATTAATTTCTTTCTTTGTTTACTTAATTTTATTTCTTAGTAAACAAAAAAAATATTGAATTTCTATTTGTTGCTATTTTTAAACAATTTCAAATTTGGCTTTGAAATTTGTTTAAAATAGCAAAATAGCAACAAATCTTCTTTCTTTGTTTACTTTTTTTTATTTCTTAGTCTTCCAAATAAATATTAAACAAAGATTTGTTGCTATTTTTAAACAATTCTCAAATTTGGCGGCCAAATTTGAGAATTGTTTAAAAATAGCAACAAAAAGCAACTTAGCTTAATCTTCTTTCTTTGTTTGGTGGCCAAATTTGAGAATTGTTTAAAAATAGCAACAAATAGATATCTAATGTTTACTTGGAAGACTAAGGAATAAGAAATAAGTAAACAAAGAAAGAAGATTAAGCTAAGTTGCTTTTTGTTGCTATTTTTAAACAATTCTCAAATTTGGCGGCCAAATTTGAGAATTGTTTAAAAATAGCAACAAATAGAAATTTAATATTTATTTGGAAGACTAAGAAATAAGAAATAAGTAAACAAAGAAAGAAGATTAAGGTAAGTTTCTTTTTGTTGGTATTTTTAAACAATTGTTAAAGTTAAGTTGGTATTCGTTAATTTAAACATATGTATTTTCTTAGGGTTTGAGCTGTATTTTTTAGGAAGTTCTCAAGTTTATTTCACTTGTCGTTGTCGACAGTATATAAAAGATTGCTACTTCGGTTCCCATTGGTCGGCTCGTCCGGCCTAAAGGCCTGCATGCTTCCCAAAAAGTTTATTGACTTTGATTTTATGTGCAGTCCTACACAATATAACTTGATACAAATATTTTCAGGCTTATTCTTCCCGTAAGTTTTCATTTTTTACGTCTTCGCTATCGGTGTTTGTTTTGATTTGCCTTGTGCCTTGTTTTCTGGAGCACGTTTCAGGTTTTACAACATCGAACTTGGCTGCGTGCTGTGTGTGAATCCCATTTCTCCAACAGTTTGCCTGTGTATCTTAAGGGAGAATTCTGATGCGTTTTGTTTATATTTCCTTTCTTTAACTTTGATTTCGTTAGGAATTAAACCTGAACGAAACATACGATCTCGATTCTCGACGGAGTCCTGACAACAACGGCCTAACCTAATAACGGCCGTCCGCCATTACCCGTACGCTGTGTCTGCCAGACCCTCTGATCAGTGGCCAGACCATGGACTCTGGCCTACTATTGGTTGGATATCTAGAGATTCCCAGCAGCAGCCAATGAGAACGCTTGATACCTCGGCGACCGTGGGCATCTCCCTCTCAGTGAAGTAACCAATCACAGAGCCTGTTAGATTCAGTTCACATCTACTGAAATACCCTAAAAAACCTAAAAACTGTATTGAAATATGGAATTAGTTGGTTTATTGCGGATGATATTGGGAATTTCATTCCATAGTGTTGCACCAAAGTGCGTTATGAATCTTTTTTGAAATTTGTTCTAATAGATGGAACGATAACTTTACAAAACGCTTTTGCAGTAGTAGTATCACTGCCGATACTTAACTTTTTGACTTTTGATATAAATCTTTTGTGTTTTACACCACCTAATTCTGAAATAGACATTTGTGCCATTCCAGGTCCAGGACCAGGTCGCTATGCTTTACCATCAACATGCGGCTACACTAATCATGATAGCACAAAAAGGAAAAATCCTTCGTACTCATTTGGTCATCGCCTTGAAGATAACAGTAAGTTTTCAGTCTGCCTTTGAAAATAAATTTTTTCTTGGTTGTTATAAATGTGTCTTCCACCACATTAAAATTGACTACCCTATCTATACCTAGGTTAATAATAGTCCAAATCCCCTTTAAGGCCTTTTACTTGGCCTTGTTGGTTGGGGTTGGATAGAATGTTGAAGACCCTTAATTACCATACATTTAATTCCTTCCCTCTCATCTGACCATCAATGTCTTTTTAAACAGTGTTTACAAAATAATCATCCTCTTCGTCATTCTTTAAAAACATCATCACCAAATTTTTGTTTTCTGAAAAAATTCTTAAAAAGAAAAATAGGCCTACATTAAAAAAATTAGCTAATCGCCAGAAATTTCAGCTACAATTTCAAGTCACTTCTGGGTACACCATGGCATCTTCAATCCTTTTCTCCATGCTTATTCTTCTCTCTGGTTCTTTGTTTTTTTTTGTCTCACTAGTTTTCCTGTTTGTTAAATTTGCAATAGTTTTCCAGGGTGTAAAATCTCTGTCAGTGAGGTATGGTATACTTGAGAGTAGAATGGCATTCAGTTACTATATTTATTTGTTGCAGTGTTCAAAAAGGACTGCAGTCCAGGCCCTGGATATTTCATAGATCCAAAAATTTCAAGGCATGGTTTTGATGGAACCCCTTCATATTCTATTCTTGGTCGTCAAAAGGATCAAAGTAAGTCTCAAGAGTATATCTGGAAAGTATAAAATTGTTGTTAAACTTTAGGCTAATAAAGGTAAAAACCTAAAGGGTACCCAGAATTTCAAAGGTAACAATGTTGATAACAAGGAGAAACCAGTCTTGCTGTTAAGATCAGGGAAACTGAGAATTAATAAGCTATTTTACATCTAAAGTAGCAAGCTTAATGGCTAATTAAAGAAATCGATTTGTGTTATTTTATTCAATCATTTATGTTTAGATAAATTGAACCAAATGCTTATACTGTAGCAATGCCGTAAATGACCAATTAGTGCACCCGGCCAAATAACCACCCCTGCAGAGTAAGTGCCCTGGGACAAGAGTAGGACAAGAGTATTGAGTCATACAATATTTGGAAGGGGCACTTATTTGAAATTAGCAAAAAAATAAACATTCATATTATTGAAATTTTTTTGATAATTAAAAACCAAAGCTGTTCATTCTAAAACATGTCTTTTAACAATTTTCGTCTCCTCAAAAGACAGTTCAAAGTGTGTATATTTTTCCTTAACTTAACTGAAGATTAAATAAGCATCCCTGCCGAAAAAAGCACCCCCTATAAAGGCTGAAATTTTAAATAAGCGCCCCAGGTGCTAATTCCATCATTTTCGGTAATGAGTAGGTATTCATTTTTTTGCAAGTCAACACCAGCCATCTTGGTTGCATCAAACTTGCCTGCCTTGCCAAAAAGAATATTTAAGTGGATTTAATTTTGCTATTTGTTTTCTAGATTTACCTGTTTCAGTTAGTTTCTGTTACAATAATCTATTTTTTCTTCTTAGATACCTTCAAAACTCCATCACCTGGAGCTTATTCTCCGGAAAAAGTTCATCCTCAGGGAGAAAGGCATGCACCAGTTTATTCAATGTCAACAAGAACACGATATAGAAAACGTTAGTTTTTTGTGCACTAAGCACAAAGTCTCAAAAAATTGTCTTCTACTGTATCTTTTTGTTCTGATTCTTCGCCTTTTCACAATAATTGAAGTCTTATGGTTATTTTTTTCCAGGTGATACAACACCAGCTGCAAACTCTTACACTTTGCCATCCTTAATGGGTGCAAAGATACCAAATAAAAAAGCTTCAGCTGCGTTTTCAATGACAGGACGATCTCAGACTGGTTGCTTTTCAGAGGATTTAGCAAGGGCCCCAGGGCCAGGAAGATACAATACATTGGAACCACAAGTAACAAAGCCAAAGGCTCCTGCTTATTCTTTGCTTGGGAGGAATAATTTACCTGGGGGTAAGCTATTTTAATTCCTTCAATTTTTTTCTATTGTCCGTATTTAAGTGTAATCCATCCAAAATCAAATGAAACTTCTACCAACAGGTCTTCCTGTTATATCCAAAATTAAAGAGTTGCTAAGTTTGTGAACTTTCGGTATTCAAAATTTGTTTTAAGACAGAAAGTTCTAGGCCTTATTTGAAGGCTAAGTGATAACCATTTTCATGCAAACTGATTTATGGTTTTCATTGAAATTATACTACACATTTGCAGGCCTTTCTGGCCTGATGGCAAAGTGGTGATTGCAGAAAGTGCCCTCTAATTCGCATGTTCAAGAAAAATTACGGGCATTTTCCGTGAATGTTGGAGAAGAAAATTTACATAAACCAAAGTATTAAACTCATAAGCAGGGTCCGACAATGACCGAAATCTGCATTTTCCATGAGCAAATCCTACAAACGGATAGATATTATCTTTCTTATTTTGAACTCCATCATTTCGAACAGAAATGTTGTCTCCCTCCCGCATGTAATATATTGAGGAAAGCCCCCGCATTTCTAAGTTATGTACAGTTATCAATTTTGGAACATAATTTTCTGTTTGTTCCTGGAATTTCTAGTGTTCTTGCTTACGTTCGTGGTGGCTGCTTAATCAGATGCGATAGTCCAATTGTTTTGTGCCATGCAACCATGCGCTATCATTCTTTGTCTCTCCGCCAGAACGATCTCATCATTGTACTGTAATGTTTCTACAGTTCAAAGATGAGGTGCTTAATTGCTAAAATAGCTGTTTTAGAAACCAAACTTTTTGGCATGGGGGGCAGTTTTAGTCTCCCACTTTCTAAAGTTAATTTTGCAGTCCTTGACGCCTGCATTAGCAAAAATATGGTAACTTTAAATCTTAAATTACACGCATTACAAACCATTACAAACATTGCTCCCATTCAGCATGCATATCTATCAAACAATTAGTAATATCGACTGAGCGTATTTTTAGTTGATGTTTATTAGTGAGAAGCTAAAGAAGGTCTGAAAGAGTATTTTTAATTTTTCTATTACCAGATTCAACACAAAAGCCAGGGCCAGGAGCACACATGCCTGAGAAGGTTAAAGTTAATAGAAATTCAGCACCGTCATTTTCACTTGGAATTCGCCATTCTGAATTCATCACACCTCTCATTGTGGAAATCGCTGACTAGATTAATTCAGAATAGAATTTACTGTAAATAACTGTCAATATTCATTTTGTATTTAAATCTCTTTTATTATTTTACTGTTTGATGATGTTTGGTGATGGTGAATAAAAAATAAAACGCGTTTGTCATTAACTTTGGTTTTAATTAAAGCCTTAAAACTTGGGATCTGCTGAATTATTACAAGCAACACTCACCCCAATCCAGAGAGCCACGACGCAGAGCAGCGCTTATCAAAAACGTTGTAAACAATGAAACAGTGATTTCGCAAATGAATGCATGTTTGGCAGTGCAACAGCTTAAGCACCTGCAGCGGAGGGGGGGGGACAATTATGTATAATTTGGGTACTGAGAGCGTGCGTGTGGCTGATTGATTTTCGTTTTAAAGAACCGTGTCAATTTTCACGATTTTTTGGTACAAAGAACCGTCTCCATTTTCAATATTTTTGTGTATTTTCACATTTCGTTCGAAGCCCCTGGAACGCATTAAATGCAATTATGCGCCGCACGTATCCATAGACACACAGCGCACAGACACTTTTTCTGCCAAACGTGTAACAAAAGATAAACCACAAATGTTAGAAAGTAGACTTTGGTCATCATGAAAATCAGCTATTTGACAATGAGCAGCATTAACGAGTATTTGGCAGAAGTTCTCGAAGTTCTATTTAACCCTTTTTTTCACGGGGTGCGTTTTTCGCCCCATCCCTCTTGTGAACAATCAGTCGTACCAGCTAAGCAGTACAACTTTTATTGGTTGAAAATGACGAAAATTTAATACTCTACAAGTTGACGCAAACTTTATGTCAATTAACAAAGTCACGTGATCACACAATGCCCAAATTTGGACAGCAGTCACCGCAAAAGACGCTAAAGCTAATTATTCTTTTATTAACTGGCTAATTTTATTGAGATACATGAATGAACTCCGCTTGCCAAGGCCTTTCAAATGATATATAACTTGTTCACATTATTCGCATTTTAATAATGTTTTATAACTATGAGGTCATACAGTTGAGATCAAAATTTTGAAAATATGTATTTTTGGATAGAAGAGACATCAGGTAACTTAAATATGCAGAATATATGTACATCAATTGCTTATTTCACAAAAAATCATACTTGGCATAATAATAGCTACTAAGCAAAATAATACTAGCATAATCTCTAGCATACTTAGTGTCTAGTCGAAAAAACGTAACAATATGGCAGAATTTGGCTAAATGATTAAAAACTTTATGGAATATTGCTGAAATGTAGTTTCCTTCTGATATCAAGACCAGACCTTTAGATAACTACACAAATATCGTTCTTTTGTCGAAAAAGCCTTCTTCCCAAAAAATGCGAAAAGGCTGTTGCCTAGCAACGCGTCGCGTGATTAATTAGAACAACGCCCCATCCCATGCGATATCAACTCAAAAATACCCCATGTGAAATAAGCTTAATCAACACTGGTACATTGGTATATTGGCCATTTTAAATTATCTTTTGAATTACTTTGAATCATTATCTTTGTATTCACAAGACTATTTGTCAAAGAATCAACACAAAAGAGTCAGTGCATTGTTCATTGGCGAAAGACAAGGATGTTATCTGAGATAAAGGAAGATAGAGCATGCCACCTTTAAGGATGTGGATTCCTTTTAACTAGATTTTTTCGTCCAATCCAATCGGAATATTCTCGGAGTTATCATTTGCATGATAAAATGTTTTCGTGCAGAATGAAGTCCTAGTTGGGCTTTGGATATTGTTCCAAAATTTATTTTGACTCAGTTGTTGTCAGAAGGCTGTCTTATTGTATAACTAGATATTTCAGTGGAGAAACGAGAGAAATGAGAGTGACCAACTGCGTCATGGCAATGTTTGCTAAATTTAATGAGACGTGACTCAGTTTTTTGTCGAGAAGATTCTGGAACTTCTTTGCATAATTAAATTTTTAAGTGGAAGAATCAGAGTATTTATTCTATCATCCGGGACATTGTCCCGAAGCATGTGCCCTTCCCATCATCCATAGCAGGATCCCTTCAGGGGTGTAATTAACTGAGATTAAACCCATTGGCTTGAATCTATATATGTTGATGACACCATGTTTAAAGAAGAGTATGATTGTAACGTTTTCCTCCAAAAAAACGTCTTGCATCCGTCTTGAAAATTTACTTTCGAAAAGGAGCAAAACAACTCCTTGCAGTTTCTCGACGTTTTTGTTGAAAGTTCTGCTACTTGATGTCTCGCCAGTTTATATAGGAAACCGACCTTTAGCGGCCTCTATATACTAGTTCTCTAGTTCATCAGGCACTTATGATTTGCTCTAAAACTCGGCTGGATTCAGAATTGGATGAAATTTGGTTTATTTTTATTGAGAACGGCTACCCTTGAGACGTTATTTTGGATTGTTTTCGCAAGAAGATCGCAATTTTTTCGGCTGATAAAAAGTATAGTCCGTAAAAGTGCCCTGTTTACCTAAAAATGCCTTGGATAGAAAACGTCACATTGCGAGTCGAAAATCAAGTAAAAAAGGCCATTACTAACTGTTTCGCTGCTGCCAACCCTCGGTTAGTTTTTAGCACTCACAACGTTCTGTGGAGGGATATCATCAGTACAGTGGAGGGTGTTCAGTAGGGTGGAGGGATATCATCAGTACAGTGGAGGGCTTTCCAAATTTCTGCACGAGTCCGAGTTGTCTAATTCAAAAATATAGAAGCAAATTTGAAAGTTTCGATCTTATGATCTTCAACAGCAAACTTCATCATCTTTGTTATCATATTCAGTGCTGACAAAACGTTCGGTGTCAGATTTGTATCCCTCAATACGATCCATGTCGAAGGGCCATTCACTTTTCAAAATTGTGTATGAGACTTTTGGAAAACAAAAGGATTTTTAAGGGATTTCAATGAAAACATTAGGTTTTCCAGCCCGATTGAACGAGATTTTGATATATGTAGTAGTGAATTGCCTCTCGATCTATATACAGTATATCACTCATTTCATTATGAAAGGGCTGGTTGAAGAGAAAGGTAGCTGTGTAATGCAGCTAAGAAATAAGCCAAAATTTGGCAGGCTATTACTAAAAGCAGGAACAGGCCCGGAATATCAGCGCAGAACGGGGAATATCAGCGGGAACGCGGGAATCACCGGGAAGGAGCGGGAATGCACCGGGAACGAGCGGGAATCAGCGGGAACCGGGAACGAGCGGGAATCACCGGGAACAGCGGGAACGAGCGGGAACGAGCGGGAATCAGCGGGAACGAGCGGGAATGACCGGGAATCAGCGGGAACGAGCGGGAACGAGCGGGAATCAGCGGGAACGAGCGGGAATGACCGGGAATCAGCGGGAACGAGCGGGAATCAGCGGGAACGGGCGGGAACGACCGGGAATCAGTGGGAACGGGTGGGAATGACCGGGAACAGGCGGGAACGAGCGGGAATCACCGGAAATCAGCGGGAACGGGCGGGAATGGTGGGGAACGGAGGGTTCTAAGAGTCACAAAAGATCGAAAAATAAATATAAAATGACGAAGATTTATAAGCTAAATGCCTGCCAAATCGAATCGTCATTTTAGAAAACTAATTAGGAAAAAAGAAGAAATTGTAAATATCACTGAATTTAGTTTGAAAATTTTAAAATCGAAAACACAAAAAATGCAACAATTTTAGGATTGGAAAACAACGATATTTTGATAACAAACGTTTACATGTGCGTAAACACGAGATCTTGAAGTGGAGTAAATCAAATTGCATAACCGAAACAACATGATCGCCTACCGGAAGCAGGGGGAAGCCGAGTAACTTGAACTTCTGTAAACTTGTTACACAACACATCAAATTCAGCCTCGCGACCCCACAGTACAGTTGAAAACGAGGGCAAATCACTCCAAAAATCTCGTCCACTTTTGAAAAGGCTATTGTTATTTTGAAAATCCTTTAATAATTTTCAGGAAATTCTATTGTTCTTCTGTGAAAATCCCAAAAATCTCGTCCAGTCATAAGGAAAGTGACTTGCCCCTCGGTGGAAAAATAAGGAAATGTGCGATTGGAGTACGAGTAGCGCAGGAATGACCTGTGTAATACAAGGGGGATTGCTGCAAAAAGGTGATTTCGTGATCATAGGAATGCAAAGTTGTGCCAAGTTTAGCGGAAGGAAGTATGAGAAGTTGAAAATGAATGAATACATAGCCTGAACCGAACCAAAATAAAGGGCCTATAATTATGATGTCTTCTTGTACTAAAATAGGTACCAAACACATTCGTAGACTTCAAATTCTAAATTCTACAACATTTTACTGATTATACGTTTCTGTACTGTTGTAATTCTTTCTTCAGGAACTGTTTTGTTCGAAAGCCCCCGAACCATATTCATAAAATCTTTTTTCAAATTCACAAAATTTGGGGATTTTTATTTAACATAAGAAACGCTACCAAATGTTTCAAGAGCAAAGTTTCTTATAGAAAAAAAGAAAATAACTGCATTTTTTGCACAACAAACTCCAGAATGTAAAGTTAAACTACGTAATAAATTCCAAATATTAAATTCAATTACGATCACGAATTGTCCTAAAATTTCCAAGAAGATTTTGTTTTCATTCCTCATTAGGTAAATAGGTATGTTTTTGTTCTCAAGTTGAGGCAAAAATCATGAATCAATTAAAACCTTTGTGTTGTGTCACAAGTTTACAGAAGTTCAAGTTACTCGGCTTCCCGCTGCTTCCGGTAGGCGAGCATGTTGTTGCGGTTATGCAATTTCATTTACTCCACTTCAAGATCTCGTGTTTACGCACATGTAAACGTTTGTTATCAAAATATCGTTGTTTTCCAATCCTAAAATTGTTGCATTTTTTGTGTTTTCGATTTTAAAATTTTCAAAGTAAGTTTAGTGATATTTTCAATTTCTTCTTTTTTCCTAATTAGTATTTGAAAATGACGATTGAATTTGGCAGGCATTAAGCTTATAAATCATTGTCATTTAATATTTATTTTTCGATCTTTTGTGACTCTTAGAACCCTCCGTTCCCGCTCGTTCCCGCTCGTTCCCGCCCGTTCCCGCTCGTTCCCGCCCGTTCCCGCTGATTCCCGGTCATTCCCGCTCGTTCCCGCCCGTTCCCGCTGATTCCCGCTCGTTCCCGGTCATTCCCGCTCGTTCCCGCTGATTCCCGGTCATTCCCGCCCGTTCCCGCTGATTCCCGCTCGTTCCCGCTGATTCCCGGTCATTCCCGCTCGTTCCCGCTGATTCCCGCTCGTTCCCGCGCGTTCCCGCACGTTCCCGGTGATTCCCGCCCGTTCCCGCTGATATTCCCCGTTCCTGCTTTTAGTAATAGCCGTGGTTTGTGTAATGTTTGTGTAGAAATAATGTCCAGAAACTATTACACTTGAATATGTCCACATTTTTTCTGCTGAGAACATGATCCTGCACATTAAACAGCTTTGGAGAACGAATTTCATGAAGTTTTCGAAATTTCGAATTTTTTGAAGTCAAGAAACTCAGAATCTCTAACTATCCTACTGTACACGCTTTTTTTATAAGGAACCTACTTCAAGGCCTAGTTCTTAAAGTTCCTTATTTTTGGACCTCTTTTGAGGCAATTGTAGTTCAAAAAGTTCCTTAATAGTTCCTTAATTTTAACTGCACATACAGTGGTCTTAACAATAAAGGAGAGACATTTGCATGTGAGCAAAGCTCGAGACTACTCAAAGAAACATTGGATACATGCTTAACGTACAATTTATGTGATTTTCGACTGCAAATAAATGGAACCGGATTTCTAATTCTTGATTATTTGCAGCAATAAAAGCATTTAACACTAAAAAATTCCTTAATGATTTTCTCTTTAGTAGTATAAGTTATTTAAATTTTCGGGCCCTCTGCATGTAGGTTCCTTATTAAGTGGTTCTTTATGAAAAAAACAGCGTGTGTTTGAGGTTTGAAGTTTTGTATTTCGAGCATTTAAAACGACATATCAAATTTGTTTTATAGCTAACCGATAGTTTTCACCGAGATGAACAATTATAACAAAGAAAATTCTATTGATACAAGTTGTGTTTACCACATCGAGTGGCAATAGAGGTTTCCGCAAAAGATGGCCGCCGTTTCTGTCAACCCCTTGTTTTTCATAAAGTTTCACGAAGGGAATTCTGGGAATAATTTCCTTAGTTACGAATTCAACGTCTGCAGCTATGTAAAAAACGTAACTAAGGAAATCATTTCCAGAATTCCTTTCGAAAATCTTTAATGAAAACAGTAGGCAAAAACCGGCGGCCATCTTTTGCGGAAGCGTCTATTCGTTTCTTTATTAAAATCTCGTGGCATTTAGCTGGAAAACCTATTGTTTTCATTGAAATCCCTTAGAAATGCTATTGTTGTCCTAAAATTCTCTTACTCCATTTTGAAGATTGAATGGCCCTTCGATATAGATTGATTTGAGGGATACAAATCTGACAGAGAAAGTTTTATACATAGTTGTAGAAAACTCGGACTCGTGCAGAAATTTGTCCTCCACTGTACTGATGATAGTCCTCCACTGTACTGATGATATCCCTCCACCGTACTGAACATCCTCCACTGTACTGATGATATCCCTCCACCGTACTGAACATCCTCCACTGTACTGATGATATCCCTCTACCGTACTGAACATCCTCCACTGTACTGATGATATCCCTCCACCGTACTGAACATCCTCCACTGTATTGATGATATCCCTCTACCGTACTGATGATATCCCTCCACAGTACTGAACATTCTCCACTGTACTGATGATATCCCTCCACCGTACTGAACATCCTCCACTGTACTGATGATATCCCTCTACCGTACTGATGATATCCCTCCACAGTACTGAACATTCTCCACTGTACTGATGATATCCCTCCACCGTACTGAACATGCTCCACTGTACTGATGATATCCCTCCACCGTACTGAACATTATCCACTGTACTGATGATATCCCTCCACAGTACTGAACATCCTCCGCTGTACTGATGGTATCCCTCCACTGTACTGATGATATCCCTCCACAGTACTGAATATCCTTCAGAGTACTTCTGGTATCCCTCCACTGTACTGATGGTATCCCTCCTGTCAAGTACTGGGCACGAGTAACGTGAATAGACGTTTTTCCTGTTGTTCTTATTCTTAGTTTTAGTTGTAGCTAGCCACATTCATGTTCAGTCACGTTTTCAATTTACAATTGTATGCAAGGTTGTTGTGTATATATTTATGTATCAAATACACGACTGTCTCTTTCTGTGCTTCACAATTTGGTGCCGTGACCAGATCGTCTGAGTATTGCTGAGTTTATTCATGGTTATTCGTTAGTTCGTCATTTTTTCTCGTGTTCATTCATTCAACCATGCCGCCGAAACAGAAAACTCCGCTCGAGAAAGTGAAGCAAGACAGAAGACAGCTCCGTCGCACGCTTACGAAAATCTACAACGAAGTTTCTGGTTACTCGACAATCCGTTCATCTCAAACGAAGAAATGTCAACGTTCAAATCTACGTTCGAAGCGCTCAACGAACGGTTCAAGGAATGCAGCGACTTGGACAAAGATATCCGAGAAGTTGTTCTGGAGGAATTTGAAGATGAAGCTGATATAGATGCCTTTTTCAACGAAGTTGACGAGGTAACATCCGTCAACCGAGGTAAGCTAAATAAGCTTGCATTTGTAATCGCTAAAAGTGAAAAACCAGCGTTACCCATTCCTCTTCTCACTCAAACTCCACCCCCAACAACGCCGTTACGTTGTAAGTTAACAGACTTAAAGTCTCCCACTTTCGACGGAAAAATCACGGAATTGCTTGGGTTTTGGGAACGTTTTCAATCTCAAGTAGGCAAATCGCAAGATCTCCCAAAATCCGCTAAATTTACGTCCACTGTACTGATGGTACTCCTCAACTGTACTGATGGTATCCCTCCACTGTACTAACGATATCTCTCCACTGAACATCCTCAACCGTATTGTTGATATCCCTCAACAGTACTGATGGTATCCCTCCACTGTACTGAACATCCTCCACTGTACTGATGATATCCCTCCCCTGTACTGATGGTTTCCCTCCACAGTACTGAAAATCCTCCACCGTACTGCACACCCTCCACTGTACTGCACATACATTACCCAGGGTGATTTTCACAGTTCTTAAAAGGACTACCGCCTATTCTTAAGCCAGATTAATCACGCACTAGCTAAGTTTCTTGGTGATTCTACTAGTAATGTTAGAAGAATCTATAAGTTGGTTGGTGGTTGATATTTTAAAAACATGCATTGGTACCTTGATTTTCTGTGCAAGAATTGTTGCTCAATTGCAACTGTTCTATTTGTCGTACTTTCTATCATTGGTATCATTATACGTAATGTGGAGGTTGTAAACACAAGGTGGAGACCGTAAAAATTAGGAAGATTTCTTACCCTAAATTTGAGGTCGCAGGAAGGTTTGACGCTTTTTTCCGCAAGCTGATTGGTGTTTCAAACACAATGCAAATTCAGCTTCACTTTCCAATTGATGCATTTCGATCCTCATCTTGGTTTACATTCCGCAAGTCTTTCGGTCTGTTTCGACGTTCAAAACTCTGGGGAGTGTCAGACGAGAAAGGCTGTTAAGTATGTCCAAGAATGTTTCAGCTGTTTCTTGCAATTTTGTCATATAATTAATTAATAATAGCTGTGTCTTGATCAATTATTTTTGATATGCAAAACTCATGTTTGAGTTTCGTTTTAAGAAATGCTCTGCAGATACACGTATTACTTTTTATAAGAAGCTAAAAACTTGTTCCAATACTGAAAGTTTCTAAAAATTTTCAAATTTTGAGTACTGAAAGTTTCTTAAGAGTTTCTTGAATACCCATATTGGCAACGTAGTTATTCTATCTGAATGATGTTCAAAACCCATTTATCGATCGTATTTGAATACCTATGGGTTTCCTGTTTGTCTGCTTGTCACAGATATGCGTTATTGCAGACAAAATCACGGGAATTAAAAGAACATTTTTCGCTGTTTGAGGTGAAAAGTTTCCTACGTAAAAAAACCCAGTAATGGAATTTTTTTTAATTTTTGGCCATTAGAGAGTCTGGGTTTCTTATAAACAAAATATGTGTACGATGTTGGTAAGTTACCCCAGTTGGTAAATTACACATTTTTTTATATAAGAACCAGGAAATTTTGATTGAGGCTGGCTGTTCTTAAATTTTTGCCGCTTTTGAGACTGAAATGTTCTTAATCTGTTCTTAACTCCTTGGTTACTTATATATCTTTTTTTCCCAATGAATGTCTGGGGTGGTGCTAGGTTTGTGTGAAAATGCAGCATTTTTGTCTATTTCTTTGTTTGCTTGATTTTTACATTCAGTCTGACTGTTTTACTAACATGTTCAGCTGATATTCTTAGGGCTTTTGAAAAGGCCAGCGTCAGCTTGTTCTTAATTTGTTCTTATAATCTGGGCAATATCTAGGCTCGTGTTCTTATGAAATTGTTCTTATAAAGAAAAGAGTGTAACGTCTTTTATTTTCTTGTAGATAAATTTAAAACAGAATTACTGTTATTGGGTGAAATATTCATTTGGGAACCAAGAAGCACGGCTGTTTCAGCCTATTCCATGTTTGTTGATCTTCACATGCAAGCTGTGATGTACATTTCAATACATCACAAGCTGTGATGTATTTTTCGCAGAATAAGCAAACATTATCGGCTTGGCTAAGTTTAACACAGGGGCCCTATGGGTATGTTCGAAGAACGACTCTGGTTAATTACAGCTAATTTTTGTCAAATGATGCAAGAATGTTGTCGCTATGCACAACGATGACGATAACGATTTTGACGATAATGGTGATGATTTTGATGATGATGACCACAATGATTATGACGCTGGTTGTTGTGGTGGTGGTATGGGTGGTTCTGGTGGTTGTGGTGATAGTGGTAGGCCTGGTTGTGGTCGTAATAGGGAAGGTCGTGGTTATGGTTGTAGGGGCGGTTGTGGTGGTTGTGACAGGGGTGGTCGTGGTGATGGCTTTAGGGGTGGTTGTGGTGATAGGGTTGGTCGTGGTGATGTTGTAGGGGTGGTTGTGGTGGTGGTGCCTTTCCTTTAGACCTTGTTACAGCCACACCACCAATGATGGTGATGGTAATCATGATCATGATGATGATGAATGATGATGATGATGATGATGATGATGATTATTATTATTATTATGACGATTTTCATGGTCAGGGATGATAATAATGACGATGTGTTTTGAAAAATGTTTTGAAATTGCCGCTCTTTGCCAACACTCTGATGAATGTTGAGCATGCGTGAAATGTCATGTACCAAACCAAGGTGGCAATTTGCCAGTTCCATAACGTAAACAAGGATGAGTCATGCAATCAAGCTTGTGTGAGAAGAACAATTGTCACATGACCTTGGATTGACAAAGGGTTTGTGGGGCGCCATTGTGAACAGTCAACCGCAAACTGCGCATCAATGGCGCAAACAATGGCTCAAATGAAATTCTTGGGATACTTAGTATTGCTACATTTTTTCCATTGTTCAAGCGCTAGTTAGTGAGTTAGTGACACTCAACCTCACACCAATATGTTCGAGTTCTGATCATCATCATCATGACTCTGGTTGTGATTATGATGATGATGATGATGATGCTGATGATGATGATGATGAAGATAATGATGACAATTTGCTTTGAAAACTGTTTTGAAATTGCCGTTCTATTATCGACGATGAGAATGTTTGAAATGTCATTAATTGAACCAATGTGGTAATTTGCCATCGAATATCGCGTAAACAAGTATTAGTCATGGAAGCAAGCTAGTATCAGAAAAACAATTGTCACATGACCCCAGATTGCAGGCCGCCATTGTGAACAACTAACAGCAAATTGCGCATCAATGGCCCAAAGAATGGCTCTAATGGCATTCTTGGGATGCTTAGTATTGTTACATTTTTTCAATTGTTCAAGCATTGGTTAGTGAGTGAGTGAGTGAGTTAGTCACACTCCACGTTCAACCATAGAAATGCTTCGCCTGGTCCAATGTGATGCTGCAGCGCTTTCAAAAAACAACTTCTATTCGATCTTTTTCTTCGACAGGTGTTTCACTTCCGGGACAGGTATAATCATATTATGGCACAATCAAGGACGCCTGCGGTGGGGGGCAGAAGGACTGCCCTCCTGCCCTTATCCAAGGGGAGCAAGGAGGGGCAAGATGTGCCCTCAGCGACAACAATTATTTTTAAAATAGCTTTAAAATTGTCTGATAAATATTGTAGAATTGTAGAATAGAAGAAAGGCAAGAAAGGACCATAATATACTGATTTCATCATTTGTTTCTGGGTCGAGGGGAAATCAATGTCAAACTTGTCGCTCGTAATTTTTAAAAAAATAATGAACAGAGAAAATCATTTTCGGAAACCACTAGCAGCATCTTATTACTAAACTTTTTTACTTTAAATGCAAAAGAATTGCAAAATCGAGTAAATCTTAAACAGTTTTGTTGTCAATGAAAACATTTAAAGGGCGTTTCCCACGTTTTCCAGGCTTCTGAAGGGCGTGGTAACTTAAAATTTTCTTGGGGGCTAGGCCCCCAAACCCCCTCAGTTGCCCTTCTTCAAACCTTTGTCCCCCTTGCCCTCCATATGTACAGGCGTCCCTGGGCACAATTTGTTTTAAAACAACCCCAAAACTGACGTAACATATTCTGATTATGTTAGAAGCGCAAAGTAAACCTAAATAGAAATATCGGTTGTCTTTTTGCAAGCGAATCGATAGTTTTATAGACTGATTACTTGAGTCCGACTCATCGCAAACAGCAGGAACAACAACAACAACCATATAGCTGTTTGCTCAGAGTGGGACTCATAATCTTTCAGCTGAAAAAGTGGACAGCGACTCCAACTTTCTGGAGCCATCGCTGATTGGTTAATCTTCTTCTCCTACCTTTTCCTCGATTTCATGTCAAAGATTCAAGCGACTTTCGGCCACAGTTTTCACAAAAACAAATTTGGAGCAGTTTTATTAGGGTTTTATTATTTCTGAAGAAAGTTCAAATATTGCAGATAGGGAGAACGACAAATGGCTTTAAGTGTACACATTATTTGAAATAATGTGTATGTTGTTGTCAATGAAATTTAGGCTTTAAACAGAACCGAGGAAACAGATTTTTAATGTTCCCGAGATGAGATTTCAGGTTTGTGAATTCAAAATTTTTTTTTTGTATGAAAATATTTGGGTACTGATAGGACATTTAATGGAACAGTAAATTTGTTAGTTTCAGCAGAAACCTTTAACAAAAGTAGTAGTTCAACGGAAAAGTTAAATTCAAATGTTTCACTCAGTTGCCGAGCATTTTCGTGTCGTCAATAGATTAGAAAGCAAAACATGTCCAGATAATTTTCAGATAATTCCTAGTTCTTTCCAACTTGATCATTTTGTTCCTGAAAAGATTCATTCGCCTGAAAATCGGTACTTTTATCTGTTTTCTCCTTTGGAAATCAAAACTTCAGCCAAAGTTTTTCCATAAAATAAAAGATTTAATGCTTCATCCTCGGCTTCACCTTGAGAGAAAATTAGTGATTGAAAAATTGTATAAAACATTTCTGCATTTGATCGCTGTAATGTTTAAATTTTCTTCTTAAATATGCTAAATCTCAACCTCGTAGTTTTCTTGAATTATAATTCATCAAATTTTGAATGATGGAGTCTTTTACTTAAATTTCGAGTTAATGAATTATTATAAAACTAGCCCTGGTACCCGTCGATGCCGGGTTGAAGTTTTTTCAACTTTTCCAAGTGGAGACTTTTCTGGGATACAATTCATTCACATGCTTAATTTGACGTATTAACTGTTTCTTGTATCAATCGACTCTTGTTTAGCCGAATCGTACAACTAATAAGGACCACGTTGATTAATTTGACGTCAATTAATACTCACAAGGATCGACCTCAGGAAGTGGGCGGGTAGTGCATTAGCCCTTGAACTTCCTGAATTAAAACTACCCTTTAAAGTTTACACTCAACTAACCAGGCTCAAACCAGTTTCGGAAGAAAAGCTTAGCTCACTAAAAGCCCGTAAGCGATGTTGCTCATACCTATTGTGGCACACCCATCGACCTCACGAATTTTTATATGCATATGGAACATTGTCAAGCGATCAAATCTCTCTGCAACAACAAACAGATCCTGATCACAAAACCTGATAAAGGATCTGGGGTCGTTATTTTGAACCAAAAAGATTATATTTCGAAAATTGGCGACGAGCTCAACGATGAAAATAAATTTGATAAATTTAGGCAATGTCGAACAGCATGATAAAACGGCTAAAATAGAGAAGAAACTCCAAAAACGGTTGCTTGAATTAGTCAAGAAAAAACTATTGACTCAAGATATTTATGATATGATTCGGCCAACGGGTTCGCAGCGTCCACGGATGAATGGTCTACCTAAAACTAACAAACCTAACGTCACTCTTAGGCCTATTTTATCTATGGTTTGTTCAGCTCGAACACGAGTTTGCAAAATGCCTTTCGGAAATTTTTTGCACCTGTGCTTCAACTTTATTCTAAAAATTGTATTTCGGATTCTTTTTGTTTTGCTAATGTTATTCAAAACCCTCAATTAGACCCGGTAAACTCTTTTATGTGTTCCTTCGACATCACGCAGCCTTTTTACTAACGTTCCTTTGGATCAGACTATCGGGATTCGCGCTAGGGCTCTATACTGGGGTGAACTTGTTTTAGCTCGCCGTTCCCCGAGAAGGTGATGGAGTCTGCTACCAGGTCGGTAGAGTTCAGCTTTAACAATGATATGTACCGACAAAGGGACAGAGTCGCGATGGGGATTCCATTGCAACCAGCGCTATGTCTTTGTTGGTTTCTACGAACGTAAACTTTTCGGCTCTACATTAAAACTGATTTATTAGCGGTATGTTGATGACACTTTCGCCATTTTCAAGACGAGTCCCATGCAACGTTTTCCTCCAAAAACTTAACGCCTGCAATCGTCTCTAAAATTAACTTTCGAAAAGCAAAACAACTCTTTGCCGTTACCCGACGTTTTTGTTGAAAACACTGGCACCCGATTTTTTACAAGTATACATATAGGAAACCAACCTTTGGAGGCCTCTGTATACGTTGGGATTCCTTTAGTACAAAACAGAGGAAAATTAACCTCATCAACACTCTAGTTCATCGGGCACTCATGACTTGCTCTAAAATCGGCTTTATTCGGAATTGGAAGAAATACGGTCTATTCTCCTCGAAAACGGTCACCTTGAGGACGTCATTTCGGATTGTTTTCGCAAGAAGATCGCAAGTTTTTCGGCTGATAAAAGTATGGTCCGCAAAAGTGCCCTGTTTACCTAAAATGCCTTGGATTGGAAACGTCTCATTGCGATTCGAAAGTCAAATTAAAAAGGCCATTACCAAGTGCTTCGCTGCTGCCAACCTTCAGTTAGTTTTTGGCACTCGGAAAGTTCTACCATCCATTGAAAAGGACTGCGTGCCTACTTCACAAAAGAGTTTGGTTGTATATGAATTTTCGTGCCGGTGTGATGCCAGGTACGTAGGTCGTACTTCCCAGAATTAGGTGATAGGATAAAACAGCATGTAGGGCCCATATACACTACGACTTAAAGACCCCGTTTACACGAGAACGGATCCAAAAGAGATCGGATCCATTTGGGACCGATCCCGTTTTTTGACGGGCGTTTACACGGGATCGGATCCAAAACTGTTCGCGTTTACACGGGATCGGATCCAAAAGGATACGCTGAAATTTTCTTTGTGTTTACTTCGCACCAGAGGTGTTATCAACTAAAATGGCACCTGAAATTCGAAAATAACAGACTTGAGATAAGTCACAAGCCTTGCAAGGGCCTTGTTTTTGAGATATTTAAGTAAACGTTCAAACCAGGAGATGTTTCTACACAGTTGTCAGGCCAATAGTTATAATTTTCCTGCAAATTCAGCTTGATTTTATGCTGTAAAATTCTATTTCTTAATTTTGAAAAGCGATTGCTTTAAATTTGAGGCTGTAAACACCAAGAAGAGCATGAAAGAACAGAAATATGTCTTTTTTGAGTCTGACAGCGAAGAAAACAAAGCTGA
Source organism: Chrysaora quinquecirrha (assembly GCA_014526335.1). Lineage (NCBI taxonomy): Eukaryota > Metazoa > Cnidaria > Scyphozoa > Semaeostomeae > Pelagiidae > Chrysaora > Chrysaora quinquecirrha. Next base: position 180,692 of record JACTAT010000094.1, on the reverse strand, counting down.
GTTCAGTCTGCCATGTTAAAATGCCTTCGATTTTACATTTTTATTAACCTCGTTCCCTTTCCGGATACTTTTGGATCCGATCCAGCCCGTTTACACGAGACCTCAGTGGAATCAGAACCGTGCTGGATCGCTTCTGAAAGCGATCCCGAATGTATACGGATAGCGGATCCAAAAGTATACGGATCCATCAGGTCTCGTGTAAACGCAAGACCTATCCGAATGCTTTTGGATTCGGATCCATTCGGATCCGACCCCGTGTAAACGGGGTCAAAATCTTTCTTACACGGCAGGGTGCAGAGCAAAGAAGTGTGAATTCCAGAGTTTCCGACCTAACTTTTCTGCACTGAAAAATTAACGCCTGTCAATTATTCAGACCCTTGGTGACGGTTTTGATAATTGGATTTTCTTAAAGTCTGCCCTTTGCACACTAGACCTAAAATTCTGCCAAAATTCTACCAAACAGTGGGGCGCATTTGCTAATTATTCAGTTCCGACCATAAATTTCTGATGCACTGAAATAGCCTCTGTCAATCATTTCGACTTCTGATGACAGATTTGATAGGGTTCACCGTAATGTCTGAGAAGAGAATTCTTTCTTTCTTTCACCCTCAATGCACCATCAACTTGAATTATATTTATTTTGAAATGGCCTATTTTCGACATTTAGTGAATGACATGAATTAAATTTAAGAATCTTAGTTCTCCGACTTTAGCTCTTCAGAATATTGTTGAATAAAGAACCTTAATGCCGCTTGTTGCATTGTAAAAGTGATAGTCTAACATAGGCAGATAATACCAACATCATTCTTTGCATTCTGCCCTGGCCGCTTTGCTCCAGCAAATAGAAAACGATCATAAAAAGCATGAAAAACTCTTCATCCAACATCTTGTTTCGAGAAGCAAGAAATGTCGCGTCAGGTCAAGAAATTAATCCGTGATGACATTTGGCAGAAATAAGGGCAGCTCGGGAGCTGCCCATATTTAATTAGTCCGCCTGTTTCATCCTTACTAGCATTTATGGATAGCAGAAAATGCAAAAAAGTCCTTGCACACTAGGAAAAAAGGTGTTAATTTGTTAATTCTTACTAAAATTTGGAAAAGTACTCTAATGTGCAAATGCAGTGAGGTCATCACGCTTCTTTTTCCTCTTCGATGAGTTCCAAGCTACAAAATTGGAGGAAAATATCACATACGGAGAGCAAGAACAAAAAATAGATCAAAAGATTCAGGCAAATATAGATCCAAAAACACAAGAAACTCCAATTTAAATACAACAATGCAGACACTGACAAACAAGTTAATGGAAACAACACTAATTTTGCTCAAAACAAACGGAACAATTTGAGACTGAAATGGAAAATAATAATCCAAAATGGTGTAACTTTTGCCTAAATATTGCTAATATGTCTTAAAAGGAAATCAATAAAAAAACAATAAAGCGTCATACTCTTTTCTTGATGAATTTTAATGCCCTTTTGTCCTTTTGAACTTTCAATAATTCCATGGCTCTCTTTTCGTATGGTGCAAAGCCAACAACCTCCTTTACAACATCTCTGATAAACTTGACTCTTTTATTCAAATGCTAGAAATTAACAGTACATTGCAATGTGATATCTCAGTACTGAGTTTCCTATTTTAACATGTTTCTTATTACAAAAAAAGAGTGTACATGTTCTTGATTTGATAGGTAATAAAATGCAGCTTCAAAGTCAATAGTACCCTCATTTTTCTATTGATATTTTTCTAGCTGTGCTGCCCCACAAAACATAACAAACTCAGGCCTCGCCAGGAAGATTTTAGTAGGTGGGCGGTAATCGCTCCCCTCAAAAAATTCAGGCGGGCGGTTTTTTATCTTCCTTAAGTGACTGTTAAAGGGTATAATACGGTACAAAACGGAAGAAAACAAAGTTTTTAAGGAGAAAAATACCTATTTAAATTAATTAAAAGCAATTTTAAAATTCGAAACAAAAAAGAAATAAAAGAATCTTTATGACGATAAAAGTACATTCAGCCTTCAACTGTGACCCTTATGGTCATCAAAAGTCGTCAACAGAACTTAAAACACGAAAAGTCAAAGGTGATAAGGAGATTAGTCCATTTAAAGATTAACGCCGGAGATTTCCTGTCTGTCTGGTAATTAAGAAAGAAAAGCGAAGGTGGGCGGATTTTTGCGTTATTTGATATCGAGGGGAGCGATGACAGCTCGCCTCGAGCATTCGAGGGGAGTGACGAGGCGGGCGCGGGCGATCGCCCGCCTTAAAAGGCGAGGCCTGCAAACAAATGCCTCAATTTCCCTCAAATAAAGCCACTTTTCAAGATGTGCTCAAGCTCTAATTATGCTCTAATGAAGAGAATGCTCTCTTCAGAACTTATTTTATTTCTGTCGCCAAACAAAGTTCCCAAAAATGTCTTTGCTGCAGAAAGAGCTGAAGGCAGACAACAGAAAAGCTCACAAAAACAGAAAACAACGAACAAGGATAACAGGAAGGAAACTCTGTACCACCACTAGGAAATCCGGGACTGACAGCCAACTGCAATCTTCTATTGTTCTAAGAAGGCAAATACCCTCCAGTGTTGACGGGCTTTTTTGATGACAGTACTTAATGGTCCTAAAGGTCTTAGGGGTCTTGCATCCTTGGGTCTTGTTTTTACGTTATGCCAATATGTTCACAAAAGAAATGATTTCCAACGTTTCATTTTCAATCAAACTTTTTCAATAAGAAATTCTTCAAATAAAAAACAGAATCACATTTCTTTCCTGAACCAGAAGTATTTCAGCTCTCAAATTGCCAAGATCTAATTGGTGGGGGGCAGGGTCAAAAGTTTTCAACAAACTTTGTCAGAAAACTCTTGAAATGCAGTGCTACGGGCACTACAGTTACTACAGTAGAAACTTACAAGCTGAGGCAATACATACTGTGTTACTATGTAAGGTTGGTACCTGGCCTAAGGTACCGAAACACATGCAGTTAGGCTCATATCGCATGAACACAAATTCGTATGCGGCCTATATGAATAATTTTTCACCAGCCGCCCCATTCTCAAATGCTAGACGCGTTACGCTCTAATTGGAGCTCATCGGTGACATAGGCTGACTGTGTTAAAAGCAACACAGAGTGTACAAGTGAAATTTCATACAAAGAAAGTTTTGGTGAAATAAGTAAAAATAATGACACCAAAGTTTACGTAAATCATAACAAGTGGCAGGGTCCTTATAAGAGCAGGGATTTGGAAATCTTTCAAACAATTAATTAGAAGGAGGCAGCAATTAGGCACCTAAGAGTATGTTTACCAACAACAAAATTTGGATATCTCAACCACACACCCAATGTTTTGCTCTTAAGATATAAAGATCCAAGATGTTTGGCTGAGGACTTATCCCAAAATTTGCTTATGTTATTGTTCATATACATGTTGATGATCAAGATCTTCATGATCAAGGCTTCACGATCAAGGTAATGATCGTGATCATGATTATAATGATGATGCTGATGAAAGTGACGATAATCACAATGATTATTATGAATATGGTAACAATTATTATGCAGATAATGATTGTGAGGATGATGATGATGGTGATGTTTATTCACAGGATGATGGATGGTATTGATGATTTAGTGATGATGATAATAATGATTATTACATTAAAGATAATGATGTTGGTGGTAAAGATGTTAATAGTAATGTTAATGGTGATGTTAATGATTATGGCATTTTGACAATGATAACCGTTAAGATGATAATACACATTAGTTATTTAGGCTCTTAGTAATTTCTCTAAGGGTCTGCTTCTGTAAATTGTTTTTTATTCAGGCTTCGCCTTTTAAGGCGGGCGATCGCCCGCGCCCGCCTCGTCACTCCCCTCGAATGCTCGAGGCGAGCTGTCATCGTTCCCCTCGATATTAAATAACCCGAAAATCCGCCCACCTTCGCTTTTCTTTCTTAATTACAAGACAGACAGGAAATCTCCGGCGTTAATCTTTAAATGGACTAATCTCCTTATCACCTTTGACTTTTCCTGTTTTAAGTTCTGTTGACGACTTTTGATGACCATAAGGGTCACAGTTGAAGACTGAATGTACTTTTATCGTCATAAAGATTCTTTTATTTCTTTTTTGTTTCGAATTTTAAAATTGCTTTCAATTAATTTAAATAGGTATTTTTCTCCTTAAAAACTTTGTTTTCTTCCGTTTTGTACCGTATTATACCCTTTAACAGTCACTTAAGGAAGATAAAAAACCGCCCGCCTGAATTTTTTGAGGGGAGCGATTACCGCCCACCTACTAATATCTTCCTGGCGAGGCCTGTTTATTTGATCTTTAATGGTAAAAATTGTCTATTCTGGAAGACTAGCTAATTTTACCTTTGATGCCCACAATGCAGTCAAGTTTTTACCTTGACGCCCTCAATGCAGGCAAACATTGGCACCAGTTTAGCTTTGGAAAGACAAGATACAGCTCAGCTGTCCTTTACCTTGCAGCCTGATACACAGGCAGCCAGTGTTACCGAACTAGCATTGGCAAGACAAGATTATTTCTTTCCAAGAATTCATCTCAGGAACTGCAATCACGTGACCTCCACTGCGCAGCAGTGGTAACCTGAAGGTCTAGGAAAAATGGATGTCACCTGAACTTTTGCTAGAGTCAGATTTCCCAGAAACAGAGGAGGACTGATACCTCAACAAGTGCTGTTACAATGAATATATGGTGAATTGTATTTGAAATGCCAATTAAAAATCAGCTACGCCAGGTCAAAAAAGATATTTGACTTATTGTACTTCCAAAGCTTCCTAGTCATATGGGTAGCATATCTTGAAAGTTTGGCTTCTCTAGCTATAGCAAGTCCCAAGTTGTTTCAAGGTTTGAGGTAGCACAACTTTGAGGTAAATGTATATGAAAAGGAGTTGAAAGAAAAAGACATGTGCTAGTACATCATGACTTCTTGTTGCTGCAGCATCTTACCCCTTTTCTTCTGGCAATTCTAGGCTTCTGGACGTTTTTTGTAGTTTTATGGCCTTTGTGCAACCCAACAGACATCTCATGTGTTGGAGCCATTTTTTCCTTGAAAAAATTAAATCTAAAAATTACTTTTTTGTAAAGATCTTCTAGTCAGGGCTGTTAGCTCTGAAATATTGGTGAATTGTGCAAAATGTGATACAAGCATGAAACTTGGCAAGAATACACAGTTTGATACGCTGAAAAAGATAGAATGCAGACCCCTTCCGAAAAATGCCCCTTGTTCTATTTTTAGACTGGGGTACTCGGTACCATACCTCTACAAGGGTTTCTATTATAACTATGTTGGGAATTAAGATATTGCAATGAAACTTGGCAAGAATACACAGTTTGATGCGCTGAAAAAGATAGGATGCACAATCCTCCCAAAAATGCCCCCTTGTTCTATTTTTAGACTGGGGTACTCGGTACCATACCTCTATAAGGGTTTCTATTATAACTATGTTGAGAATTACGATATCGCAATGAAACTTGGCAAGAATACACAGTTTGATGCGCTGAAAAGATAGGATGCAGACTGCTCCCGAAAAATGCCCCCTTGTTCTATTTTAAGACTGGGGTACTCGGTACCATACCTCTACAAGGGTTTCTATTATAACTATGTTATGAATTACGATATTGCAATGAAACTTGGCAAGAATACACAGTTTGATGCGCTGAAAAAGATAGGATGCAGACCCCTCCCGAAAAATGTCCCCTTGTTCTATTTTTAGACTGGGGTACTCGGTACCATACCTATACAAGGGTTTCTATTATAACTATGTTGGGAATTACGATATTGGAATGAAACTCAGCAACAATACACAGTTTGATGCGCTGAAAAAGATAGGATGCAGACCCCTCCCGAAAAATGTCCCCTTGTTCTATTTTTAGACTGGGGTACTCGGTACCATACCTATACAAGGGTTTCTATTATAACTATGTTGGGAATTACGATATTGGAATGAAACTCGCAACAATACACAGTTTGATACGCTAAGAAAATTGGATGTAGACCCTTGAAAAAGTGCCCCAGTTTTAAGACTTTAATACTCCGTTCCACTCTAAAAACGTTTCAATCGAGGGCAATTCACTCCTTGAAAATCTCGTACACCTTTGCTGGAAGTCCTATTGTTTTCTCGAAAATCCATTGAAAGTCCTTTTGTTTTAGTGGAAATCTCGTCGCCTTTTGCAGAGTGAAATGCGCCTTGGTTTCAATTATAAACTGTGATATACTACGTTAATATATTACAGTAGGAACATTCCTCCTATATCTATATGCTTCAATGCCCTGTCAGACTAGCATACCTAGTTTCAAGCATCTCTATTTAAATAACTATTAATAAGATTTTTCCACAAGTGGCATACCACAATAAGTGGGATTCAAACCTGGGCTGTATGACCAGAGAGCCAACGACGTTTCCGCTGAGCTATAGAGCTCAATGAAATCGCCGAGTAGCTCTCCAAGTCATACAGCCAAAGGCTCTCCTCCGTCTGACGTTTTGTGTTTCCGCTATGTTGAGCCTTCTTCAGCCACCCTTCAATAACTATTAATTATTTACAATTATTTATAAACTTAAAACATACTTGTATGAAATGATAATAATAAATTAAATAAGAAAGAGACCTAGAACCAACACCTTGCTAACGCCTGCGTTACTCATTTTCAAGTAAATTAAATAAATAAAGCGCATTTGGGGCTACGGCTGGTATGCTCCGTTCATCTAAGGCGCAACCATGTTCTCGCCTAAGAATATGCCCGAAAATGATTTTGCTGTTCATCACAATTTTGAAGTTTTGTACAACGCAAAGACTATTCATGTGACCTCTGTGAAAATTTATAAACTTTCAGCATACATACCCTCAATCAATAATATACAGCGACTCTCATATCGACCAATCTCCTCAGACCGTTTTCTTTGACGCGAGAACACGGGGTGCCGGAGCATACTAGTTATCCCTCCAAAATTATCTTGAAGGAGAGTAGCTGCTGAATCTGAAGTGAAGGGGCTGGTATGGGTTAAATATAGTTACATTATGATATACAACATTGCATCAGTTTTTATACACCATACTGTATACATGAAATGTGTTGCAAGGCGTTTAGCGTGGGTTGGTGCTAGGCAATTATTTCTTTTTGATTGTTAATTATTATTTCATACAAAAATCCAAAGTCTAAAAATAGAATATGGGGCATTTTCCGGGGTCTGCATCATGTCCTCCTTAGCGTATCAAAATGTTTATCTTATAAGTTTCAATGCAATATTGTAAATTACAACATAGTTATAATAGAAACCGTGAGGTATAGTACCGAGTACCCCAGTCTAAAAATAGAATAAGGGGCATTTTTATGGAGGGTCTGCATCCTATCTTTTCAGCGCATCAAACTATGTATTCTTGCGAAGTTTCATTGCAATGTCGTAATCCCCAACATAGTTATGATAGAAACCCTTGTAGAGGTATGGTACCGAGTACCCCAGTCTAAAAATAGAACAAGGGGGCATTTTTCCGGAGGGGTCTGCATCCTATCTTTCTTAGCGTATCAAACTGCGTATTGTTGCCAAGTTTCATTGCAATGTTGTAATTCCCAACATAGTTATAATAGAAACCCTTGTAGAGGTATCGTACTGAGTACCCCAGTCTAAAAATAGAACAAGGGGGCATTTTTCGGGAGGGGTCTACATCCTATCTTTTTCAGCGCATCAAACTGTGTATTGTTGCCAAGTTTCATTGCAATGTCGTAATTCCCAACATAGTTATAATAGAAACCCTTGTAGAGGTATCGTACTGAGTACCCCAGTCTAAAAATAGAACAAGGGGGCATTTTTTGGGAGGGGTCTGCATCCTATCTTTTTCAGCGCATCAAACTGTGTATTGTTGCCAAGTTTCATTGCAATGTCGTAATTCCCAACATAGTTATAATAGAAACCCTTGTAGAGGTATCGTACTGAGTACCCCAGTCTAAAAATAGAACAAGGGGGCATTTTTCGGGAGGGGTCTGCATCCTATCTTTTTCAGCGCATCAAACTGTGTATTGTTGCCAAGTTTCATGCTTGTATCACATTTTGCACGATTTTTCACTCTACAGCCCTGACTATTCAGGGTTTCACCATCTTTGTTGTTCATCAGTCCTATCTTAAGAAATATTTGAAATAGTAAACAGTTTGATAATTAAAGATGATACCGTCAACCGGGGTGACTTCGGACACTTTTTGGTATATTTCTATGAATATTACAAAAACTAATCATATAATTCTTTTAACTCTTTGATAAAAGTAACAAAGGTCCAAAGCAAATTTGAAAAGTGGTGTCTGTTATTTACTCGATCTTATCTCCTTCGCGGTAATTGAAGATAAAGTCGTCCGAAGTCACCCCGCCTACTCTGGGGTGACTTCGGACAGACGTAATGTTTTCGCATTGAAAAAATCAAGACATATTTCGCAGATGAAAAAGGCTACAAAAAGTTGCCAAAAGAGTCAAAAGGAGAAGATCTGGCAAGAAATTTTGCAGAAGGTTCCATCTGTTCGTGAGAAAAGACATCAAAACAAATTCGCTCAATTTAGGCCCATTGCGATAAATTTGCGAGCCGGTTCTTTGAGAGTTTCTAGACTGAGTTGATAAATTTCCAGTTAAAGCAAGAGTTTCACCCTCGAACAACTTAAAAAAACTTAATTCACGATTTCTTAATCTTCTCAAGTGCCACCACAAAGCAGAAAGCAGAAACAATATTTTTGTCCGAAGTCACCCAGCAGTCCGAAGTCACCCGGTTGACGGTACAGGAGACGCTCCTTCAAGGGAGGTGCTCTTTTGAGGGAGGGCGCTCATTTAATTTCTCATAATTTTTCTCAGAAGATTTGTTCTAAATTCTGTGTTTTCTTATAAAACTATCTAACCATCTGAAACACTAACTATCACTCTAACTATCTGAAACACTTAAACTTACAACAAATAACGTGTATACGAAGCTTGTTAGAATAACCTACAATCATAGCAAAAATACTATGTCACAAGTGCTGAAAAAACTTATCTTTTGAATTCCCTCTTCCCCCTAACCATAGTAATTAGTAATTTCTATGTCCAAACATCAATGTTGTGGAGTTGCATGAATTAACAATAAAAACGACACGACATTTACATTGGGGGAGGGAGTACTTCTCAGCGTAGCGAAACCCATTTATGACAAATTTCTCGTCTGTCATTGTAGAGACAACAGGAATCGACTTTTCAATAACCTTGTCTACGGCCGACCGTAATCTATTTTTGGGGGTTACTTAATATGTTTTGGGTACTGGGAACGTGCCGCCCAAAAGGGCATCGTTTTCATTATTTTGGTATAAACATGGATCTTCATTTTCTTGAAATAGTATAAATAAGGGCATCGATTTTTCGAAAATATCAGCTGTATAAAAGACGGTCTTCTTTTCGCTTTTTCAGTTAGTGAAGTTTGATTCCAACTGAGATATTATCTCTATATACTAAAATAGGAATCGGATTAGCGAAAATTTTGTGAGAGTCCACCTGGGAAGGCCGTGCGAGGTTCCAAGACGCAATTTTCCCACGATTCTGCCGCCCGTGGGGTAGGCGAGCCAAGTTTCCTTCGTTTTTCTGTCTTTGCTAAATTCTCTGGGGTAACTGGGGCTAACCCTTTTTGAAGTGCGTCATTGGTGCCTGTTTTCACCATCGTCCGATTGTTTTCTGTAGGAGGATTATCACTGCAACGCAACAAGTCACTGTAGCACGGTCGGTAAAGAGGCGTGTCTCGTGAGCTGAGATGCAGAGTTGGGAGTTCGACTCCCCTTAGGGGCGAATCTTTTCCTTTCGAATTTTTTTATTTCTGTTATTTTCGTGTTGGAAATGTTTTCAAAAGGCTGAGGAGACGTCTGGTAACTAAAATTTGCTTTTGCTGTGATTTTTAAGTTCGTTAGACATATTTTTTTTAACGTGTTTTGTTGTTCCCTTGCATGAATTCAAGAACCACTAGGAGATTGTCGCCCACCAAGTAAACGGCTGTGTAGCCGAGTGGTTAAACGCTCGCTCGGTACCCGGAAAGATAGGAGTTCAAGTCCTCTCAAGGGCAAATTTTCAGTGTTTTTGTTTTTGCGATTTGAATATTTTACAATTTTTTTAATAACTAAAAGTCACTTTGACAAAACAAGAAGGCTTTTTGGAATGACCCAAATCTTTAGATCTATTTTTACTCAAATCTTTTCAATTATAAATTTATTTTCAATTTATCTCCCAACACTGACACTAACTTTCATGTTCATTTGGATTTTATTTCCATTTTAATTTCATCTTTCATTTAATTTAAAGTTTTATTGTAGCTGAAGAATTAAAAATTATATTAAATTTATTTTAAATTAAAGATTAATTTCAATTTCATTAATATTTACATTAAGGCCAATACCATTAGGTATACCAACGGGGGGTCCAAATCAATGTCGGCAATTAATAAACGTAGTTTCATCCTATCACAAGTGAAATTGTTTCTTCAAAAATTAATAAATAGGGGGGTCCTACTAAGGCCCTGTGGGTGGGGGAAAAACTCAAAATTAATAAACCGGAGGACGTTTATTTGGCATCAAAGAGTATGAAGATGAATTAAGATGATGATAAAGTTTGACATTGGCATTATTGCATGTGGCGATAAAGAACAACCTAAACATTAAGTTCCAGTTTCAACGTTATTTCAGATTTACATCAAGATTAACATCAAGCTTCAGATAAAGGCTCATTTCAAAATAAACTTTAAGTTTAATTTCAAAAATGAAATACTGATACTTAGACCAAGACTAACAAAGACTAAGACTAATATTAAGATGGAGTTCAAGATTAACTAAGACTAAGATTAAGATTAACCTTAAGATTAAGGTTAGAATTAAGATTCAGATTTAGATTCAGATTTAGATTCAGATACAGATTAAGATTAAGATTAAGATTAAGATTAAGATTAACATTTAGATTAACATTAAGGTTAGCATTCCAATTCAGGTAGAAGTAAAGATTAAGATTCCATTTAACTTGAGGACTAATATTAAGACTAGACTAACATTAAGATTGAGATCAAGATTTTGATTAACAGAAAATATAGCCACCTCAATGCACAGTGTCTTTTAGGTCGAAGCTCTTATTGGCGGAGTTCATCAGAGGCGGTGGTCCTCATGAGGCGGTGGTCTTACACGGGCAAGAGCTAGTCTCTACTATCCTAAAACAGGAGTGGTCATGGCAACCGATTTTGTCACAGTCACTCCTCCGAAGTCGCACGTCCTACGCCTTTCCCGCTTGCTCTCTGCTCTGCCGCCCGTGGGGTAGGCGAGCCATCGCCCTTCGTTCTTTCCAAATCTGCCGTCGTTTCGGGGGTAATTGGGGCTAACCCTCCTTTCATGTGCGTCACTGGCGCCAGTCGAAATTGAACAACAATCGCCCGGCAGGCCGAAATTTTACTTGCAGTTTTCAACTAAACTTGCGTCGAAATTCGTTTCGATTTTTCGTGTTTTCGTTTAGGAACACCGTTTTCTTACGAAATGATTAAAAATTGGAATTAATTTAACTGTTTTCGAGCTGAAATAACCGTGTTTTGGTTTTCTGTGCTGCTGGGCGAAGATAATTTCTTTGTGTTTCTTTTCACTGCTTGATTCTTTGGTTTGTTGACAGCTCGATTAAACTTTGTGAAACAAAGCAAGCCTACTGTGCGTGACCGTGACCCTTGGCACGACTTCCGTCTAACAGGAAAATATAGTTTTGTTTTGACGGGTTTCGTTTTCAGTTTTCTGAAATTTCTAATTCAAATACAAGTGTGCTTTGGAAGTTTGCTTTAAACCGTGCTGGAGATATAATTTAGTTTCTGGATTTCAATGAACAAACATGAAAATGGTATGTTTTTTTGGTATTTAAATTGTACCGTTTTCAAGCTCAATACCAGCTTGAATTTTTTAGTGCGTAGGGGTCTTCCCCCTCTTCCAAGGCAACTATAGTTTTGTCTTTATGAAAGTCTTTTCCATTTTTACCTCACTAAGTTTATAAGGCGAAAATCGTATCAACGTTAAGAATCATCAGAATGAATAATACGTTTCCGAAATATTTAATGCAACTAAAAGGGTGCTTTAGAAGTTTGCTTTTTACGGCACTGGAACCCTAAATTTCATTTCTAAATTTCAATGACCTAACATGAAAATTTTTTGGTATTCAAATTGAGCCGTTTTCAAGTTCAATACAAGTTCGAGTTTCTGTGTGTAGGGATCACAATTTTGTGTCGGTTCGAATTGACATTGTTTACATCTTAGTTCCGTAAAGCAGCATTCTCTCATCAAAATGCATTCTCTCATCATGCTATCATCGCGTTGAGCGAGGGGCTTTTCACTCTCCAAAAACGTGTAGGAGATTTGCATGAAAACAAAATGATTTCTCAAGGATTTTCATGAAAACAATCGTATTTCCAGCTAAAGTGTATGAGATTTCCAAGGACTGAATCACCCCTCCGCATTGAGATTGAACAAGTAAAGACATTTACAGACATAACAAGTTTTTTAATGTATTCATGCTCATTCTTGTGGGATATGCTTTGTCCAAATTCTTCTCTAGGATATGACATTACCTTATTTCAAAATGTTATTGAAAACATGAAAGTGCATTTCACGGTTAACAAAGCCTTACTAAAAGCCCTTTCAAACGCAGAGAGGAAGAATGATGCTATCAAAACCTGGACTAACGAACTGCTCGAACAACAACACCGAGGAACGGAACTTGAGAATCGGCAAAGGACCTTTGACTAACACCATGGACCAGGACCTTCACTGGGACTAGGAAACAACAGGAAGGACACAGCAATGAAACTGAAGGAATGGACTAACCACAATGAATAATTTGAGGACTAAGGAACATTATAGTGGACTAAGTACCCTGCACTAAGATCAAGGAACAGCACTTTAAGTGAGAACAGGAAGCAGCAGCCTGGACTAAGACTAAATAACAGAATATTAAGTGGGACTGGGGAACAGGACCTTTGACTGGAGAGGGACCCTGGGAATAAGATCAGGACCCATTATCAAGACTTAAGGACCCTGGACTTAGGCTAAGGAACAGAGCCTGAAGTGGCAAAAGAGAACAGGACCAGACTAAGGACAAGGAACAGGACTTTAAGTGGGACCAGGAAGCAGGACCCTGGACCAAGTCCAAACAAGAGAACCTTTCGTGGGGCTGGGGAACAGGACCTTTGACTGGAGAGGGACCCTGGGAATACGATCAGGACCCATTATCAAGACTTAAGGACCCTGGACTTAGGCCAAGGAACAGTTCCTTAAGTGGCAAAGAGAACAGGACCTTCAACTAAGTCTTATAACTAATGCATGAAGAGGATTATCACACCTTTTTTATCAGAGTCGTTTCGGAAAGGCCGTGCCAGATATCGACGTGCCGTTTTCGCAAGACTCTGCCGCCCGTGGGGTAGGCGAGCCAAAACTACTTCGTTTCTTCGTATCTGCTGCAGACGCTGGGGTAATGGGGCTAACCCCTCTTCTTTGATCTGCGTCACTGGTCCTACTTGAAACAATCGCCCGGCATGAACAAATTTCAGTCGCGCATTTAAGCACACTTGCATCAAATTTAATTTCGATTTTTGATGTTTTCGTTTCCTAACAGGTTCTTCTTACGAAATGATTGAAAATTAAAATTAATTTACCAGTTCTGGATCCAAAAAGACGGGTTTTGGTTTTCTGTTTAGTCATGCGAAAATAATTTCTCTTTTCCTCTTGCAACTTCTTCGGACTGTTGACAGGTGAATTACATTTTGCAAGAGTACAACAATGTAAGCGTGCTGTGTTGACCGTGACCCTTGGCATGACTTCCGCCTACTTGGCAAATACTTTCTTTGTTTTGACGGAAGCCTGGTAGATGTATTTTCAGTATTATTCGTTTCATTGTTTTACTTTCGTAAGCAACTGTACAGTACATTACATTACTGACTGGTGACTGCCCTATTGAAGTCTAAGGTTATGCTTACTCAAGCACCATCGATCTTTGTTAGCATGCAGTGCAGGTACGTTCTCCTTTCCAATAAATCGAAATGATAGTGATTTCAAAAGGCTTCAGCTAAAATTTGCTTTAAAAAGCGAATTGTTTTCATCGGGAATGATTTAGCCTAAATTTCTCCGTTATAGAATAACCTTTCAGTCACTGTTTGCTTTAGGAAAAATAATTTCTAATATTATTTTTTCACTGACACATTCGTTTGTCTGTTGAAAGTTGATTTCGCTTTGTTTACGGAAGTCGGGGTACAACTCTGTGCATGCCCTTTGCATGACATCCGCCTCTCTCACAAATAGTATACTGATTCTCTTTCGATGTTTTTTCCTCGATGATTTCACTGTACTTCCACTTACCGAGCAAAGAATTTTACTAAGTTTATAATAAACAAATTAATTCATTGGGCCACCGCTTGAAGTTTACATCTTAATATTAAAAAATAAATTCCTGTGACATGAGATCTAGGTAAAAGTTTTACTAAAACTCTGTATAATAGTGATACATTGGTTTCCGTCACCTTACTTGAAAATGATAAATTTTCAGGCTTTTAAAATGTATTCTTTAAAGTTGTAGTTTGTTTACATCTGTCTATAAGTCAGTCAGCAGCATTTTCGTAAGCGCTGTGACAGATAGAACAGCATGAATTAAGAACGTTGTTAAAACCTGGACCAAGGAATCGCATTGAGGGGCATGCTGTGGAACTGGCGGAACATGAATAATGAAGACCCTCGGGAACAACACCTAGGAACCGGACAGGACTGAGGAGCATAAACAATAACAAAACTAAGGAAAAGGACCTTGAAAAAGGATTCAGGAAACGATTCAGATTAAATCAAGATTAACATTAAGTGTAACTTGATAAGTGTAACTAAGATTAATAAAATTTTCATAGACTGAGCCCCTTGGACTAAGACCAAGGAACAGTTCCTTCACTTGGAGTAAAGGGACCCTTGACAGGGAGCAGAAACAGGACCAGTTATTATGGACTAAGGAACCCAGATTAATACCAAGGAACAGGATCCTGGACTGGACCAAGAAAAAGACCTACGACTAGAAAACAGGAAATAAGTAGACAATTGATCTGCAGGCAGCAGTATAGATGAGGGCCATGCAATGACTAACAACTTGACTGCACAGACCTTTAAGATAGAGGTTCTTATGATGCAAGGGTTGTCACCAGGTTGTGGTCAGAGATGGGCAAGGGCTACCTCATGCCCTGGACAGGGAGTAGAAACAGGACCCATTATGGCTTAAAGATCATGAACTAATACCACGGAACATAACATTTAGAGGGAATGGGGAACAGGACCCTGAACTAGGGTCAAAAGAAGGACCTAGGACCAGAATAAAGGATCTAAGTAGAAGTTACGTCTGCAAACAGAAGTATGGGTAAGGACCATGGAATCACTTGAATGCACAGACCTTATAAGGCGGAGGTTGTTATGAGGCGGAGGTTGTCACGAGGCGGTGGTCAGACACGGGCAAGGGCTAGTGACACTAAAGTTGAAGTTAACCCGGTTTAGATTTTTGTAGTGTAAACAGGGCTTATGGGTAAGCATTTTGTTGCTCGGGCGGCTAGTCCCTATACGAAACTTAGTCAAGTACTCCCCGGGGGTCGACACAGGGGTGGCGCTAGCCTTTGCCCGAGAAAGGGGTAGTCTCCCCGACGAGGGGGCTTATAACGTAAAAACATAATGTTATCTATATGGTTGACCAGATTTCTTGTCTTCATATCGTGTTTGTCTTTATTGGCTCACGACGGTGCATATCTTTGAATCTATTGACAAACATTTCCCGATTAATTCTGCTTCTCCTTTCAGAGGCAAGTTGCCCGAAGGCCAATTCAGCCAACGCTGAAAGTGCGCAGCCTCAGGGGATCTGGGGGTACTCCCAAAGAAGAATTTTGAATTCTGGATGCCCTTAGATGCGATTTTCAAGCATCTGGGAAGCATAACTCTTTAAGATAATCACCCATTTTGGACAAGAAACGCTAGACATCGTAGT
>JACTAT010000094.1:140956-163951 GCA_014526335.1 Chrysaora quinquecirrha | reverse complement strand
CGCTTCGTGCAAGCCCAAGTCAAATTTGTTTACTCGTAATCAAACAAATAATCTCATAAACGTTAATCACGCCGTGTATAAACAATATTATTTTTGTTTATTTAAGAGTGTTTTGTTTATTTTTCATCCTATTTATGTTGAAAACTTTTGTAAGAGGTTATCCTACCAATCAACCGGCGTCCTACTTTTATATAAAACTTTCGTCATTATGTTTGCATTTCCGTTTTTTCTTATTTCAATGTGTACTTATTAAGTAAAAGTTTAAATAATCATCAAACATCATTATGAATAAAATTATCAGCCAGGACACAAATTGACTGACTGAGATGATGTTACCAAGACTCAAAATCGCCCTACTCAGGATTGAAAGTTCGTCGCTTCAAATCGCGCCAGGACATTTTGCAACAAGCCACCTGTCAATTTGTCTGAAGTCAACGAATGAGCACACATAATCTAGCATAGCTGTCGGAGGGGAGGCAGGAATTAACTGCAGGTTCATATCCAGGGTTGGTGCCATAACCTTCCGACAATGTGCAAGAGCTTCCAAAAGGGGGAACTAATCAAACATTTCGTCTACCAACGTTCCTCAGGAGGCTGTAGCACTTTGCCTCCTATAGCGCTGGAATAGAATGGAGGTACATTTGAGAAGTAAAGTGAAAGGGAGGCTGAGTTGTTCAACACAGTAGCATTGTTTTTCAACTCAGATCAACCTCGTCCCCAGGCCCCAAATCGAATTTCCTCGAATCTCAACCGTCAAATCGATTTGGGCCCTGGTACCGGCCAACCTCGTCCCCAGGCCCCAAATCGAATTTCCTCGAATCTCAACCGTCAAATCGATTTGGGCCCTGGTACCGGCTAGACTTGCTTCCCAAGTCCCTAACTTTCGCTCACATTGAATTGAATTGATGTTGTTGTTGTTCGCTACAGTCAGGGACTTGTTTCCTTTTATCATCTGAAAGTGGCATAAAATTGGCGGCCCGCACCAAAAAATTGGTGCACCAATCAGAGAACAGCATTTCGATAATAAGCATTCTGATTGGTTGATTTAGCGATTTCAACCCGCAAAGAGGCATTTGCCGTTTATTTTTCTGAAAATGTGACCCCCCAGGATTACACGAGAACTTTTGTCGGCAATGGAGGGAAAACATCACCACAGCTTCGCAGAAAGCAACAAATTTAGTTACTGAATCTTCTTGTTGGGAGACTTCAGGAAGGTCTTGTTGCATTCAACTTTGTTAGAATTGCTTTGTAAATGGACTCTACGCTGCTCACATTGGGTGTGAAAAAGAGAAATTTTTCTTCTGTTTTTGTACCGACTTTTTGGATTTATTCACGGCAAGCACAACACAGGCCGAAGAACTTATTTAAACCGGCAAACAACTGAACTGTACGTAAATTTTTTGAACTTCAATTATTATTTGTATGGTACAGAACATTTGTAAATCTTTCTGCTTGCATCAAGTGGAATTTGATTCAGCATTCTTATGTTTTGTCTGAGTTTTGCACTTATATTTGAAATTTCTCTGAATCTGATTTTCTCAATTTTGAGTTGATGGGTTTCCCGGCTTTCCACGCCAAAAGCGGTACAGTTCACTACTCTAAAATTTTATGAGTGTGCATCTAGACTATTTGTAATCTTATGTTACTTCACCAAAATATATATTCACGAATCAAAGGTATACACATTTTACAGTAAAGCTGAATCAAATTTGAAAGTGGACTGGCGAGTTTTCACACCCCCATTTGAAGACTAGATAGATAAAAATCATGTTGAAGTAGACTATTTGGTTTGTTTAGTAGCCCTAATCAATCGGATTACCAAACTGTTAGTTGGTACATGTTAAAATCATGTTAAGAAGAAAGAATTGCAAACCGAAAGTTTGTTGTTTTATTTTTATGTTTTCGGTGTCATCCTGCAGTTTGCTCAAAATATTCAAAAGCAAGTCTGACCTGACTCAGAGTTTACATGATATGATGGTTTTTTTCAACAATAGCAGAAAACGACGAGCTGTATATATTTTTGATAGGCCTGTATCTTAAAACCGACAGGTTAATATTAATAAGCATTTTCATAGGAATTTATTGCAAATATTTCTCAGCTTTGTCGAGTCGAGTTGGAAACACAGCGAGATGAGAGAGATTTCTGTCGGAAACACAGATTTCTGTTGGAAACACAGTGAGATGAGAGAGATTTCTGTCGGGGGGTCGTCACATCTTTAGCCGAACAGAATAATGGAAATGAGGCAGCAAATTTCAATCCACTTTCGCCACACGAAAGGGAATGAGTCGTTAGTTTGAGCGTCCAGCAATTCAATTCAATAGCGATAACTACGACTCATGTAGTAAGTCTAGGTACCGGCCACAAAAATCTGCCAAAATGCTGGCAAATTTGGCCTAAGCATCAAAACATGATGAAGATTCTGAAAGCAGATGTTCTTAGAAAGGAAACGCAAAGAATTTCATTGATAATTGTCAGGCAAGATACAATATCTCATGTAGCATCATTTTTTGGTTTTTATAGATGTTTTTCACATAGTTTTCGGCCTATTTTGGTGTGAAACTTTGAAGAAAATGTGACGTCATTTAAAATATCTATTATTTGAACAGCCAATCAAATTGCGAATAGACAAGGCCGATACCAGGGTCGAATATGGACAGCGGAGTTTCACGTAGAGGCCTATTCGCCCTGGGGACGAGGTTGAACTCAGATTAGATCCGATTAGATCAGGCGGGCTTAGGCCCATGACATCATCATTCACTCATATTATTGTAACCTTGGCAAACGCGAGAAAGAAATGAAAGCCTCAAAGTTCGGCTGTTTGATTTTGTTCAATGATTTTGAGTTGTAGTGAGTGATTGGTGCAGGTTTCATTTTGAGCGCCCATCAATTCAATTCAATATGAAGATCCGGTTTGGACCTGTTGCTATGCAACGCAAGTAATTTTTTATCCAATATAAGCGGAGTATTGTTTTGGAAATCCAGCTTAAGGGCAGAGGTTTACTTAAATGAAATCCTTGCCTATAGCTTATTAACTATTAATGGTAATGCCCCGAAATATTTTTTGTAAAGTAAAGAAAGCTGATTGCTTCAGTTTGTCTTTGCAATTTTAGCTCAAACTCCCACCCTTATCCTATCCAAACAGATTAAAATAAGAATCGATAATTCAATCGAAATATAGATTATATCGGAAAGCGGACGTAGATGGTATATTTGTTCTGTGTAAACTGTGAAGAATATGTTGCAATGTTTCGAGCTTCAGTACAAACGAACTGTAGTGTAATAAGTGAATGGGCTTTTTGTTTGATGAGCGGTGTGGGAGAAATCGTGACAAAATCTTGGCGTTATAAAAAACAAGGGCAGAAAGCCGCGGCTAAACTTGCGACAAATGGCGGGACGTGTAGCCGTTTTTTTCCATTGGCGATGCAACGCATTGCATTGTTTTCGCGCGCTTTCTTGGGTGATGAAGGTGGGATAGGTAAGGAAAGGAGGGCTGATGAGGGCTAGGTAAGGAAAGGAGGGCTGATGAGGGTTTGGTAAAAGAGGGAAGGGTGGTGGGGGCTAGGTAAGAGAAGGCGGGGTGTTGAGGGCTAGGTAAGGGAAGGAGTGGTGATAAGGGCTAGGTAAGAGAAGGAAGAGTGATAAGGGCTAGGTAAGAGAACGAATGGTGTGAGAGCTAGGTAAGAGAAGGAAGGGGTGGTGGGTGCTAGGAAAAGGAAGGAGGATGATGAGGGCTAGGTAAGGGAAAGAGGGGTGGCGAGGGCTAGGTAAGAGAAGAAGAGGGGGATAAGGGCTAAGTAAGAGAAGGAAGGGTGGTGAGGGCTAGGTAAGAGAAGAAGAGGGTGATAGGGGCTAGGTAAAAGAAGGAAGGGTGGTGAGGGCTAGGTAAGAGAAGGAAAGGTGGTGAGGGCAAGGTAAGGGAAGGAGGGGTTGTGAGGGCTAGATAAGAGGAGGGGTGGCAAGGGCTAGGTAAGGGAAGGAGAGATGGTGTGGGCTAGGCAAGAGAAAGAGGGCTGATAAGGGCTAGGTAAGAGAAGGAAGGGTGGTGAGGGCTAGGTAAGAGGAGGAGGGGTGATGAGGGCGAGGTTGGGGAAGGAGGGCTGATAAGGGCTAGGTAAGAGAAGGAAGGGTGGTGAGGGCTAGGTAAGGGAAGGGTGGATGGTGAGGGCTAGGGGAGGGAAGGAGAGGGTGATAAGGGCTAGGTGAGAAAAGATAGGGTGGCGAGGGCTAGGAAAGGGAAGGAGGGATGATGAGGGCTGTTTTCGTGATACGTTGTGGTTGAGAATTTTAAAAAATTTTAAAACGTGAAAGTAACCATAAACAATGTCGTGAAACGTGAACGAGTGTCAAGCGTGGAACATGAAAAACCAAGTGCCAAAGCTAAGCTATAGTTTCTTCGTGAAATTCGATGTCCGTTCTCTGAAAAGCATGCTGAACGACCCCTTCACCCCCTCAAGTAGGGTAGCATAATTTCCTTCTGAGGTCGAAAGGCCTATCGTTAGATTACCACCACCTACCTATCGTCGACTCTCTGTTCATACAGTCCTCGTTCGAGTCACATCAATTATGATATGCCTTAGAATGCCTTAGAATTGAATGCCTATGAATGCCTTAGAATGTTATGCCTAAGAATGTCCTAAGTGTCCTGGTACGGGTCCAACTAATTGTGGTTTGCCTTAGAATAACACCTACCTATTGTCGTGACGACGGATCCGCAGAAGTACAGTGACGAATAAAACGTCCATTCTGAGCCTCCGGTGCTCTTAAGAATCGCACGGATAGTATCAACGGTCGATTTGAACTCTGCCATAGTTAAATTATCCGCCGATTTCAGCTTCAAATCATTATAAACTTGTAACAATCTCTGCGCGCTGTTATCTTTGCCTTTCTCGAGCGCTTTGAACAACACCGCACCGATAGCTAAGTACAGAGCCAGGCTTGTTAATAACAGGAGTAGTTTCTTGTGCTGGTCGACTTTCATCTCTCCTCATCTTCACACGTAGCGTAATTGCTATCGCTGTATTATAGGGAGTCTTTTAACTCTATCTGTGATATACACATCTGTATTGGTTTTCATAAGCTGTTTTCTACATAGCTGTCTTGAAATGGCCGACTTAGATTAAACATCATCATACGTTTGCTTGCAAATGCGAAACAAAAGCAAACAAATACTACTCTGTAATCTTCGTTATTATTTTCGCGTTTTACTGGATTAAAACTTCAAATATATGCAGTTGAAATCTTTGAAAGAACGCCCGCCTAGCTTTTAACTATGCCACGACACTACGTTTTGTTAATATCAAAGTCAACTCATAATGACTGACAGAAATATTTTGTTTTTTCACCGAGGCAAGCGTGAATATAAGTTTTCTTAGATGACGTCATTGCAATTTTTTTTCCTTGTCGTCTGTTTTGTCTGTTTGCATTTATTGTGAACCTGATCGTGCTAGCCTCATTGACTCTACTGGCGCATGGTTTCCAGCTGCATCTCCAGTAGGCGAATTTCTACGCAGAAAGGGAAAGATCTGATACACGTTTTTTTTATAAGAAACCTAGCTCGGGGCCTAGTTCTAAAAGTTTCTTAATTTTTGGTCCAATTTTAGTTCTAAAAGTTTCTTAACAGTTTCTTAATGAATTGAAATAAATTGCAGTAAAAACGACAAAAACCTTCTGTGAGATACACGGAAACCAGTATTGCTTACAGATGCGAGAAATCGCACAGAATTAGCCACGCTGGTGCGAGAAATCGCAAGGAAATGCTTGAGAACTAATTACTACCTCCACAAATGTGAATCAGTATGTTGGAAAACGGACGCAAAAATTTCTACAGTTTCTTAACTTCTTCCTCCTAGTTCTAAAAGTTTCTTAACTTTTTGGGTGTCTAGTTCTAGGTTTCTTATAAACCGGTTTCTTATAAAAAAACGTGTAGTTCATGTATAAAGTCTAATCGGCTAACGATCGAAGCATTTTCACAGGCTCGTAAGATTTCCTAATCACTCGAGCATCGCAAGATCGTAAATTCAAGTTATAACCATTTGATCGTAGCTATCACTGTTCTTGTAGAATCCTTGTAATAGCAGCTTACAGTGCGTAACCCTTAAGGAGTCCCCCTTGTAACCTTAAGAGATACCTCCAAAAGTGGCTTTATGTCTTTGGTTTTTATGCCTTAAAAGATCCCCCTTAAATCGTTTTAATTCAGCACACATTGCTGAATCGTGACAATAATCACGAGGATCTTGGTAGAAATAATTTCTATCCTTGTTACACATTTTTTGATTTATGTCAATACTTATTCGAAAAACTCGACATTTGTTTCAAAGTTTGTTTGATTTAAATTTTCTATCGTATTTGCTTATGCAATCAAAGAAATCCACATCCTGGCAAAGGCTTTTAAAATTCTTTTCCGGGGATTTAAAATTGTCATGATTCTAGTCTTGGTTAAACACGCTAGCAAACCAATAATCATTACTGTGGTGGATAATCACTACTGTGGTGATACTTTTTTGTACTGTGGTGGTAGTTTTTCTGCGTACTGTGGTGGTAGCTTTTGCGTACTGTAGTGGTAGCTTTCTCGTACTGTGGTGGATAATCAATCACTACTGTGGTGGTACTTTTTCGTACTGTGGTGGTAGTTTTTGCGTACTGTGGTGGTAGCTCTCGCGCACTGTGGTGGATAATCAATCACTACTGTGGTGGTACTTTTTGCGTACTGTGGTGGTAGTTTTTGCGTACTGTGGTGGTAGCTTTCGCGCACTGTGGTGGATAATCAATCACTACTGCGGTGGGTTATTATGCTTGATGTTGTGGGTTACCATGCCTGTCGTGGTGGTAGTTTTTGCAAACATTTTATGTACATTAAGAGCTAAGGACATCCAAGTGAAGAAGTAGATATCGCGAGCAGACAAAGGAGCTTGGGACTAGTTATTTTCCCGCGTCTTAATGTTCGCCCAATGCAGCCACTGTAATGTTTTCTAAAGAACGCACCTGGCCTAAACTTTTTATCAAAACATGCATAACTCAAAAATCATTTCTGCCAATAAACTCATAAACCAATTCCAAAATTAAAAAATACAGTTGACATCCGCTATCTCGACTGCCCGCTATCTCGAACATTTGCTATCTCGAACGATTTTCCATTTCCCCTCGTTTTGGTATAAGTGTTTGTATAGAAAAATCATCCGCTATCTCGAACCCCGTTATCTCGAACATTCGCTGTCTCGAACCATTTTCGATTTCCCATGGAGGAAAACCTACCTCTTTATCTCGAACTTTGCCAAATTTTCTGCTGAACTGGATAAAGAGACAGCTAAGTGATATGCTGCCCATGTATACAATAGATGAAACTGTTCTCTTTCGAGATGAGCTGCATCGCCATTATCTCAATTTCACCAATAGTAGGGATGAAAGCAGATGAGCTTTGAAATACCAGACTTGTTTGATGAAATTTGGGATCAGTAACACTCCATGTTAATAGGGGTTCCTTTTCTGACTTGAAAGCTATAATTTTTTATATTTATATGGGGCATCCGTTATTTCGAACATTCGCTATCTCGAACAAATTCCAATTTCCCTTGAGAGTTCGAGATAGCGGATTTCAAATGTATTGCTCTTTTAAAAGTTTTATCGACTTTGCCAGAGCACGCCCCGGCTGCGGAAACACCTCCGCGATTCCTCGAAATAAGTTTGCAAGCTGAGGCTCTCAATGTGGGATATGTTTTAAAAACAAGTTGTATTTCTACGGACAAAGTTTTATTTGCCCTTTTGTTTAACGGAGCAATATCAAAACACAACCTTGTTTTTATTCTTCAATAATTCAAAGGGACATTTATTTCTGTGATATTTGATTTTTTTTCAATTCATTCCTATTTCATAAAGTCAAAAGTTTTGTTGTTAAATCAATACATAACTGTTATTTGTTAATAAATAAATTCCATTTTCTGGTTTTATTCTTATTCTCAATATATTTTTCTTGCTTTTTGATGTTATATACGTCCAACATCAATAGCGCGCTTTATGGGGTGCCGCAAGTGTTTGCACTAGGACCTGTGCTATTGTTTTTTGAAAAATGCTATTCCAATTAAACTATCAGTTGTTTTGAGTTGTTTTGGTGATATACTCTCTGTAAGTAACTTGTTTACTGTCGAATGAGTAGGATTTCTTTCGTATTCTGATGAAAATGAAAATGAAGTACGTGTGGGAAAGTCAGGTGTCCCAAGGATCTCCCCTTATCTCCTTGATTCTCGCTGTTTTGAGCAATCATGAAAGACTTTAAAGATGAAAGGCTACAAATGATGACATAGCACCCTCATCACTAATGAGTTTGCTCATCAATGCTATGATTGTATAGGAGGAAGGGGAGCTAAACTTTGCTTGTGTATTACAGAATGGGTGATGCGTATTTTCTGCTATTGTCAGTATATATTGTGAAGGATTTTTGATCTTATGAGTTTCTTTGATTTTGTGTTCTCTAGAAGCAGGCTTCTTAAAATAAATTAGTTTCTTATGATAAGTACACGTTTTTTTATAAGAAACCGGTTTATAAGAAACTTTTTATAAGAAACCTAGAACTAAACACCCCAAAAAAGTTAAGAAACTTTTAGAACTAGGAGGAAGGAGTTAAGAAACTTAAAAAATTTTTGTGTCAGTTTTCCAACATACTGATTTCACATTTGTGGACGTAGTAATCAATTCTCAAGCATTTCCGTGTGATTTCTCGCACCAGCATGGCTATGCTTTGTAATACAATAATATTAATAATTTGCTTGCTATATTCACGTTTTTTATCGTTTTTACTGCAATTTATTTCCACTAAATTAAGAAACTGTTAAGAAACTTTTTGAACTAAAATTAGACCAAAAATTAAGAAACCTTTAGAACTAGGCCCCGAGCCAGGTTTCTTATAAAAAAAAACGTGTAGCTACGTGCAAGCCTGTTTCCTATTAAAGATGAGGATTAGGAATATGTTGGAAAGTAAGGTGCCCCAAGGATCTTCCCTAAACCCCATGATTCTTTTCGCTCCTTTTAGCAATAAGAGCAAAGACGTTTTAGCAACAGCTTCAGCCAAACAGAGTTAGGCAAGAAAGCGGTTTCTTATAAAAATACGTGTAATTGCAATCTCTTACCGATGGTTGTGACAACTGAGCCACAGAAATAAAGCGATGAATAGAGTGTCCAAGTTTCTCCAAAATGTGAAATTTCAAAGACGTGCTTCACCTCTTTCATAATGAGAAAGAATTTCTCAAATGTTAAGTTCCTCCCACCTATGTGCTCTTCCGCGTAGACTTTTTTCAGTAATTCGGTCGTTCTGTCCGGCCCTTCTTCAACCTTCCAGAATATTGCAGCTCCAATGATAAGGTACAAGAACAGTGACGTCAGAAGTATCAAGAGTTTTCTCTTTTGGCCTTGAGCCATTCTTCAAGAAATGCAACAGTAACTGCTTAGTAGTTGGTTTTTAACCTTCCTAAACAATCATTTAAGGGATTGTACATTCGAAGTGCAGGGGCGGGCAGGGGCACTCCTTGAAAAGGCGAAGATTGAATGATTTCCAAGGAATTTCTAAGACAAAAAAAAGAAAAATTACACTCTTTTTTACAAAGAAACTAAGATTTGTTTCAGTACCCAAAGTTTCTTTTAATATTTGGAGAATTTTGGTACTGAAAGTTTCTCAGCAGTTTCTTAGGGATCAGAATTTCAAGTGCCAAAACAGGTAATTGACACTTACATTTGACAAATAGAAGAAGCGAAGAAGCAACGTTTACATGAGGTTTTTCTTGTAAAAATAGGCAACGTGTAACAAAAGGTCGTTTCTTGATGCCATATTTCTAATTCTAAAGATTGTTGAGTCTTGTGAGTTTCTTATCATTTTGGGTCGAGCAGTGAAACTGAAAATTTCTTAGGCCTAATCAATATTGATCACAGTAGGTACTGAGTTAAACGAGCTTCTTATACAAGAGAGTGTAGTAGATAGTGTAAGAGATTTCCATAGATTTCCAAAAAAATTGAAAATTAGGTGGTAGAGAAATTTCGACTTCAGGTTCAGATTCGAATTCAGCACCTTCTAGTGCTTACGGTGTTGATTCTATAGCGATTAATAGTTTGAACATTTATAAGGGATTTGACCGTGTAAAATAATTGAGGAAACTTTGTACCTCAACACTAAAAAGAAGGTGCTAAATCTGAATTTGAATCTGAAGTCGAAATTTCTCTATGACCTTATTTTCAATTTTTTTGAAGACGAGGTCCATAGTTGAAATGGTCTACTATTCACAAGGAGTGAATTTGGTGCCTCCCGATCACATTTCTATTTCTTACCGTCTTTTGAATTGGCCAGTGTAGTTATCTCGCTGGCTGTGCCTTTATACAAATTCCATTTTTACATTCATTTTCTTCGGTTTTAAAAGTGCTTGGTTGTTTTCTGGCAAACGCAATGTCAGCTCCTTTGTAGTTTACAATGAAGTAGAAAATATTCAATCATCGATTCATGTTATGCAGTAGTTTCTCATGATACAAGGTTTGCTAAGATGTTGTCCAGAAGTATATAGATTCTTGAAGGAAAGAAATCTATCAAGTCCCAGCTCAAAAACATAAGTATATTGAAATTTGAAGGTTTTCTAAAATCACTCACAATCTATCAAATCGAATCGAAATAGCATAGCTTTCTTGCTTCATTTGAGGACTAAGTATAACTCTCATCTGACAAATTTTCTTTTCCCAATAGGCTTTGATCGTGTCCCCTAATAACAGCAAAAATAAACACTTGTCAAGGAAACGAATAGAAACAATAACATGCAATTTCAGTTTCAATAAATAAAAACAAATTGAATTTGCCTCATACAATCAAGACACCTAATCATATTGAAAATAGCTCCATAGGTTGCCGAAGTATTACTGTTTCTCTTTGTCAAGTATAAACCCAAGAGATGCTTATTATGTTATGAGTCATGGAGCGTATTGTTTCTTGAGCAAAGTTAATTTGCGATTTCATTATTGTTGTTGTTGTTGTTGTTGTTGTTGCTGTTGTTGTTGTTGCTGTTGTTGTTGTTGTGAGCAGTTGGTAAAGGCCTTAGATTAGACTTATAACATGTGTCCCATAGCTCATCGAAACCGAGATTATGACCAATCCAACATCGCTCACACTGGAGCTTCACTCCCTTCGCATTTGTAGTCTAAGTGTATCATTCTTTTCAATAGCGACAACTAGACGTATTCCACGAGTCGCAGTTATAACCTTAAGTTGTTGTTGTTGTCAGAAGGCTGCTCAGTATAGCGAATAACTGTGGTCTAGATTATATGACCGGAAACTCAGACTTATGTAATAAGTCTAAGTGAAATCTGATGAAGGTGAAGGTGAAATGTGAAATGTTGTATTTAGCACCGGTCGCTAGGATCGCAGAAATAGGTTAACTAATCGAGAACTCGACCCTGGCTGTGACGCTTCCGTAGCTCGGGCTCGAACCCTGACCTTGCAGAGCTTTTGACACCACGAGCCGGCTGGATTAGACCACAAGGCCACAGCACCCAGACCATACCTACGGGTCTATGAAGGGAAATATCTCTATTTAATAGAAACTGCACCTTATGTTTAGTTTTTACAAAGATCGACGGGTACTATCTTGCTTACTATCTTGCTAACCAACTAACTAACACGCTAACAAACTAACAAACTAACCTAACTAACTAACTAACGAACGAACGAACTAACTAACTAACTAACTGACTAAATCAGTAACTAACTAACTAACTAACTAACTAACTAACTAACTAACTAACTAACTAACTAGCTATCTAACTAGCTAACTAACTAACTAACTAACCAACTAACTAACTGACTAACTAACTATAACTAACTAAGTGACTCACTAACTAACTAACTAACTCAGTAACTAACTAACTAAAACTACTTAACTAACTGGCTAACTAACTGGCTAACTGGCTAACTAACTAACTAACTAACTAACTAACTAACTAACTAACTAACTAACTAACTAACTAACTAACTCACTAACGAACTGACTGACTAACTAACTAACTGAGGGGCAGTTCACTCCTCAATAAGTTGTACGAGATTTTTATGAAAACAAAAGGATTTCCAAGGGATTTCTGTGAAAACAATAGGTTTTCTAGCAAAGGTTGACGAGATTTCAAGGAGTGAATCGCCCCTCGTAACTAACTAGAAGCTAGCTAACGCGCTAACTAGCTAAGTAACTTGCTAATAAACAATCTAACTAAATAACGAAGCTAACTAACAAGCTAACCAACTTACTAACTCCTAAAAACCTTCTATGCTACTGTGTTTTTCACACCTTCGATCCGATCGACGCAGACGGATCCCTCCCGTAACGTTGCCCCGATAAATATCAAAGGCTTGTCATGATAAGCGGTGATTATCATGTCTAATGGTGTTTGCTCCACCAACTATATTCCTAGAAAGCTTCTATCCTATTGTGTTTTTCACACCTTCGATCCGACCAACGCAGACCGAACTCTCCCGTAACGTTGCCTCGATAAATATCAAAGGCTTGTCACGATAAGCGGTGATTATCATGTCTAATGGTGTTTACGCCACCAACCATACTCCTAAAAATCTTCTATCCTAATCTTCCTAAAAATCAACCTAAAAAACTACTTACCAGCTAAAGTCACACTTTACATAGCATTGTTTGCCCAGCTATACTTCGCGTATACGCTATGTTATTCTTGTCGTCTAACTTTTCAAATAATCTGATTAATATTGCAGTTCTTCTATTAAACCTGTTATCATCCTATATCGTGTATTACTCGAATGAATTTAGCAGCTGGTGTTGTATAGAAAAACTGACATTAAACAAAGCAGCCCAGTCCGAGCGAAAGGCATTGGTCCTGTGTATTATATAACTTTTCTTTAATTGGTTTTTAATATAAAAGGTCTTTTCTGTTCAGTATCTTTCGATCAAAATTTCACATAGGTCGAGGTAAAGGGCAACCCCTCGGGAAAGGGATATGACCTATGCATGGAGTAGGCATTAAACAGAATGTACCACCGAAATTGTACAAACCCACCTACTTTGTTTTTTCGAAAAGATCCTTTCCAATATAAAGGATGATTATACATGTTTTTTTATATAAGGAACCTTTGGTCTCAGTATAGGCTGGAGTTAGGCCTACTTAACTTTTCGGCAAATTGAGGCTGACGCTGAAAGTTCCTTATACTGTTCCTTGTTGTGAGATATGTTTGAATACTAATTTTTACAGCAAATTCATATAAACTTGCTTCATTTTCTAACTTTAACTTTAAATATAGATGGAGTCTTTTTGGCAGAACGATGGGAAATATATTATTATTCTGTGATCTATTTGTACAAACCATCTTGTTCTTGAAAAAAGTGTTTCTTAGTTTTCAATTTGACGAGCCTCGACAGTTCCTTAAAGTTCCTTAGTTTCTTGGGATTTCTCAGCCTCGAGTTCCTTATAAAGGTGTTCCTTATAAAATAAAGGTGTCAACAGAATATGAGTTTTTTTTTCAATAACAAAATTTTTTTTCAATAACACTAGGAAAATCCTTAATGCAATATAAACATATGCGTGCGTTCAAATGGTGTGTTCTTTCGGACTTTTAAAAAGAAGACTTCGAACGCACTTTCTTGAGAAACGGAAGCCATTAGAGAAGTTGATTTGAAAAAAATTTCTTTGCAAAGTCTTCGAAATCTTCCAGCTCTAGAGTCAGGAGACCCAGTCCTTCAAAATCTCCGATTTTCCCAAGAGTTGTCCAAAAAAGGCTTACGATCTTTCGAAAGTCTCCGTAAAAAGAATACGCAGAAAAAAGGTCCTAAAAGAATGCGCTCTAATTCCTTTTTACCTGAAATTCTGTAATTCTTGAAATCAAGCAATAAAAATTGACCAGGAAAAACTTTTTTAAATGTCTTCAGAGTCCAAATAAATCGGTACCAGTGAAATTTCTTTAAGAATCAGAGCAATTATGATATAACAGGTCTTCCTGCAAAATTTGCTTTTTTATTATGTTTACCTATAAAATTAATGTTTTTGTTCATTAATTCATTCATCCATTAATTCATTCGCTAATTAATTCCCTTATGGATTATCTCAACCAGTCAATTTCTGTCATGCAGCTCTTAACTAATCAAAGCTCTCAAAACTGAAAACTTCGGAAGCATAATGTATTGGTCACGTGGTTTAAGCCATTCTTTCCTGTTCATTCATCGTCGTGTCTGCTTCGGCTTCGGCAAGATAGGCCTAAAGTTTTATGCGTTTTACAAAGAATATATAATGTTCCGAGTTCCAAGTTCCTTCTACTCAAAAATGATTACTTTCAAAGGTTTGTTGTTAGTTCCTCTGAGCCTGTTGTTTCAGTTTAAAAGCACAGGCGCGGACTCAGTGATAAGAGACGAAGAAGATTATTTGGATACAACAATATATTTTGCGTTAAGGCCCATTTCGGCATTTCCACTTCGTTCGCATTCGCTGTTCGCTATTCGTTAGCCATCAAAAAAGGCGACCGCGAAGCAATTTTGATTTCAGCTGTAAGTCAAGCTCAAGCTTTTGAAAAATTTTTACTTTGGTTAGGGCCTAAAATTGGTCACGAAGGTTGTATCCTGTTCGCAAGCGAGCGGGAACGAAGTGGAAATGGGCCTTAACGCTAATGTTAGGCCCAGGCCAAACTTTCAAACATTGTTTTTCAAACATATAAGATTTTGCTTTACAAAAAATGTTTGACAATTTGACAACATCTCAAAACAGTGCTCGTTAAACATGTTTTGTTTGATACAAGCACTCGAGAAGTTTTTGCAGTTTTCTTCAAGAAGGACTTCTGTTTGTCAAAGAATGTTTTACGACGTGGCTCAACGTTCAAACATTGCTTGTTAAGCAAAATCTTATATGTTTTACAAGCATTGTTTGATTGTTTAGCCAGGGCCTTAGGGTCAGGGTAAACTTAGAGACCTGTCGCGCGCAACAGTTTAACCGCAACTTTAGTATTACGGTACGGTAGCGTTGGTTAGCGCTAGTGTTGACGCGAGGCCCTGGCGATTGAATATTGCTTTTCAAACATTTTTCGTGTATCAAGCAATATTTGATTGTTTGGCACGCCCCGAAACATTGCTTGACAAGCAAAATGAGTGAAACCTGTTGCGCAATGTTTTTGAAATAATTTTTACATATATTTTGCTTGACGCAAGCGAAAAAAGTTAGACGGGCAAATTTTTTGACGTGACCAAACGGTAAAACATTTTTCCCAAGCAAATTTCAAATTTTTGACAAACAATGTTTGATCGTTTGTCTAGGGCCTTAGGACTATCTAGTGTTGGCGTAAAGTTCGTTTCTCTGTGAAATTTTGTCAGCTGAACTGCATCTGTAACTTGTAATGTAATCTTCATTAACTTTCTTTCTTTTTCCTGTCAGGACATTGGCCAAATGTTGTATCAAATTTACATATGCATCGACAAGAATCTAAGCACAATTGACTGCCCAGTTTGCGAGCGTAGCTGCCGAAGTTCCGAGAAACTTGTCTATCATCCTCTTGAGAAAGAAACTGCATTCTAGTCAAATATTTTTGGTAAGTTAATTTTTATTTCATAGTTTATCGTCAAATTCGCAAGAAACAGCGGAATCATTTTTGGACATACTTAAAACCTTTTTTCGTCTGACACTCCTCAGTGTATAAAACCAAAACGTCAGACCGAAACAATTAAAATTGGTGTATATACCCAAATGTTTATCGTCAAAAATCTCTTACGCCCTTGCCAAACAACCGAACATTTTCGTTGAAAAGTATCTGGAATTCGTTTCTCAAACAAAATATTTCACAGTTTGGCGTCTAAATCGCAAATCATGCTTCTCAAACATTTTAAGCAGACAATGTTTTTGAAACTTCATGAACATTGCTAAGCAGGTTCTACTTGTCGAACATTGTTTTGTGACGTGACAGAACGGTCAAACATTGCTCTCAAAATCTCAAATGTTTGACCGATAATGTTTGACTGTTTGACCAGGGCCTGAGGATTCATATAGCACGGTAACATTTATTCGAAGAAACAAAGTTTTTCCGGCGTTTGCCATGTCGCAAGTCCTGCCTAAACGTGTTTTGTTTATGAAAGCTGACACTTTTTATGAAATTTTCACGAACATTGCTAAGCCAATTCAGCTTGTCAAGCAATGTTTTATGACGTAACTGAACACTCAAACATTGCTTGTAAACCAAAATCTCGAATGTTTGACCACCAATGTTTAACTGCTCAGCCAGGGCCATTGGGGTTT
The DNA here is from genome assembly GCA_014526335.1 of Chrysaora quinquecirrha. NCBI lineage: Eukaryota > Metazoa > Cnidaria > Scyphozoa > Semaeostomeae > Pelagiidae > Chrysaora > Chrysaora quinquecirrha. Next base: position 147,705 of record JACTAT010000094.1, on the reverse strand, counting down.
TATATAGCACGGTCACATTTATTTCATGAAAAAAGCCTCGACGTTGTTATTTTTTCATGAAAACCATCATTTTGACTTTCATTCCATAGGACTGTTTTCTTCGTGTTTGCGGCGCTATTTTATCAAAACAAGTTTTTGGGTTTCGTGAAAGAGTTTGTTTCTTTGTTCTAGGACACAGGAGGATCAAGCTTAAAATAAGTTCACTAATTGTTGTTGAATTTAAAATTTATACATAATTCAAACGCTTACTTAAATACTTTCTATCAACCTTCAATTAGTTTTGTATTTCAAAATTCATAAGTTTTATTTCGGCCTTCTTAGTTGTGGCCGCATAAGGAAAATTATTTTGCATTATTCAATGATTTTGGACGGTTAATTTTCTAAATACGATTCGCAGAGCGGATAAAATTTGTTTTCTGGTTATTTGCTTTGTTTGAAAGTTACAGAGCGCGATTAACTGCATTAAGACCCCGTTTACACGGGATCGGATCCGCATGGATCCGAACCCAAAAGTATTCGGATAGGCCTTGCGTTTACACGGGACCTGATGGATCCGTATACTTTTGGATCCGCTATCCGCATACTTTCGGGATCGCTTTCAAAAGCGATCCAGCACGGTTCTGATCCCATGGAGGTCTCGTGTAAACGGGCTGGATCGGATCCAAAAGTATCCGGAAAGGGAACGAGGTTAATAAAAATGTAAAATCGAGGGCATTTTAACATGGCAGACTGAACTCAGCTTTGTTTTCTTCGCTGTCAGACTCAAAAAAGACATATTTCTGTTCTTTCAAGCTCGTTTTGGTGTTTGCAGCCTCAAATTTGAAGCAATCGCTTTTCAAAATTAAAAAATGAAATTTTACAGCATAAAATCAAGCTGAATTTGTATGAAAATTATAACTATTGGCCTGACAACTGTGTAGAAACATCTCCTGGTTTGAACGTTTACTTAAATATCTCAAAACAAGGCCCTAGCAAGGCTTGTTACTTATCTCAAGTCTGTTATTTTCGAATTTCAGGTGCCATTTTAGTTGATAACACCTCTGGTGAGAAGTAAACACAAAGAAAATTTCAGCGGATCCTTTTGGATCCGATCCCGTGTAAACGCGAACAGTTTTGGATCCGATCCCGTGTAAACGCCCGTCAAAAAACGGGATCGGTCCCAAATGGATCCGATCTCTTTTGGATCCGATCTCGTGTAAACGGGGTCTAAGGACTATAGAGCCTAGCGCTGAGTCTTGTGGAATGTCATGTTCTCTGTATGCCGTAGCTATAATGCTTATTGCTAATTTCGCATGAAATGCCTGGAGTGCAATCTCGTTCTAAAGCTAATTAAATATGATAGGACACAGTACAAATCCTTGGGGCATCCCGGGTTATAAAGGATCAATGAAGTAATTCAGCATCAAAGCAAGAATGTAGCCTCATTAAATCAAATAAGAAAAGAGAAATTACCTGTGTTTTAGGCACGTTAAGTTATGCAGTAAAGTACATATCATATTCGTATGTATACATTTTTGACACGATCGGTTATGCATTAGAAGATAACATCATAGAACCTATAACTGAGCCTTGGGGTACTTCAGTAAGCATTTATAGTAAGAATACAGTGTCTTTAGATAAAATAGGATAAGACCGAGTGACTTAGTCTTTAGGCACGCTCGGTTGTTTAATAGTAAATATCATAGAGCCTAATACTGAGTCTTGAGGTACTTCGCTTCAGTCAGCAGGCATTTATAGTGAGAATACAGTATCGTTAAATCAAATGAAATAGGACCAAGTATTGAGCCTTTAGACACGCTTAGTTATGCAGTAGTAAATATCATAGAGGCTAATACTGAGTCTTGGGGTACTTTGCTTTAGTCACTAAACACTTATGGTATAGTAAAAATACAGTCTTTTTAAATCAAATAGGAAAGGACAACGTAATGACCTTTTAAGCCACTTGGTTATGCAGCAGTTATACCATAGAACCTATTGCAGGGCCTGGAGGCTACTACTGGGTTAGACTTACTACATGAGTCGTAGTTTTCGCTGCCTTCACCTCAATTCAATTCATTCAGAAAAATGTAAAATCAAAAAATAGTTGTTGCTGTTGTTAATGAGCGGGCTGTGTTGCGTAGGGGGGCTGGGAGCGAATCTACGACTTTTGTAGTGAGTCTACTACTGGGTTAGAAATCTGCTCTTTCGTCATGTCGATCTTCGTGCTTAATTTCAGTAGAGGCTGCACCCAGGCTATTTTAAATGTCGACAAGGGCAATGGCACTTATAAATAGTCCGGTGGCCAAATGCGAATTTCAAGGATGACCTTGACATCGAGTACATATGGGTTTTTATTTTATTTTCTGGTTATATGGTGAAAGAAGACTCGAAAAGCCAAACTTGCCCTTCTAAGTGTTGGGCAAATTTTTTATGATCCGCGGAAGATGCGTCATGTCCAAGGTAAAAATTCATCGAAAAATTTTATAAATTGTCAAAACATGGTATTGTTTGGTCTCATTCGAATGGAAATTGACTCTAGATTCCAAATATAGTATCAATATTAGTCTCCGCATGTAAAAATAAAAATATATTGCTCAAGGAATTGGACTTTTATAAACAAAAATCAAAAAGTAAATGTTAAATTAAAATGTTCTTGAAAAATTATCGTTAGTTAGTTAGCATAGCTTGTATGTTAGTGACTTAGCTAGTTAACTTTAGAAGATAGTAAGTTAGTAAGTAAGTCAGTTACCATATTAGTTAGTTAGTTAAATTTAGTTTGTTTGTTAGTTTGTTAGGTAATTTATTTGTTGGTTTGTTAGTTAGTTAAATAGTTAGTTTGTTTTATTAGATAGTCTTATCGCTAGTTAGTTACGTAGTTACTTACTTAGTTGGTTAGTTAGTTAGTCCGTTAGTTATTTAGTTGTTACTTAAGTAGCATAGCTTGTAAGCTAGTCAGTTTGTTAGTTCGCTGCTTAAGAAGATTTTAAGTTAGTTAGTAAGTTAATTTGTTAGTTTGCTAGTTAGTTAGGTTTATAGTTAGTCAGTAAGCTACTTAGTTAGAATACCTTGTAAATAAGTCAGTTTGTTCGTTAGCTACTTTTGAAGATAGTAAGTTAGTTAGTAAGTTACTTTATTAGTTAGCTAGTTAGTTAGGTAACTAGCTAGATAGTTGTTAGTTAGTTAGTTAGTTAATTAGTTGATTAGTTGATTAGTTAATTAGTTAGTTAGTTAGTTAGTTAGCTACTCAGTTAGTAAGTTAGTCAGTTAGTTAGTTATTTAGTTAGTTAGTTATTTAGTTAGTTAGTTAGTTAGTTACTTAAGTAGCATAACTTGTAAGTTAGTCAGTTTGTTAGTTAGCTATTTTAGAATATTGTAAGTCAGTCAGTCATTTAGTTCGTTAGCTATTTTAGAAGATAGTAAGGTGGATAGTAAGTTACTTTGTTAGTAAGCTAGTTAGTTACGCAACTAGCTAGATAGTTGTTAGTTAGTAGTCAGTTAGTTAGTTAGTTAGTTAGTTAGTTAGTTAGTTAGATATTTAGTTAGTCAGTTATTTAGTTAGTGAGTTAGTTAGTTTGTTTGTTAGTTAGCTATTTTAGAATTTTGTAAGTCAGTTTTGTTCGTTAGCTACTTTAGAAGATAGTAAGGTGGTTAGTAAGTTACTTTGTTAGGTAGCTAGTTAGTTAAGTAACTAGCTAGATAGTTGTTAGTTAGTTAGTAAGTTAGCTAGTTAGTTAGTTATTTAGTTAGTTAGTTAGTTGGTTAGTTAGCTAGTTAGTTAGTTATTTAGTTAGTTAGTTACTTAAGTAGCATAGCTTGTGAGTTAGTCAGTTTGTTAGTTAGCTATTTTAGAAGATAGTAAGGTGGATAGTAAGTTACTTTGTCAGTTAGCTAGTTAGTTACGTAACTAGCTAGATAGCTGTTAGTTAGTTAGTGAGTTAGCTAGTTAGTTAGTTATTTAGTTAGTTAGTTAGTTAGTTAGCTAGTTAGTTAGTTATTTAGTCAGTTAATTACTTAAGTAGCATAGCTTGTACGTTAGTCAGTTTGTTAGTTAGCTATTTTCGAATATTGTAACTCAGTTCGTCAGTTTGTTCGTTAGCTACTTTAGAAGATAGTAAGTAAGCTAGTAAGTTACTTTGTTAGTTAGCTACTTAGTTAGATAACAAGCTAGATATTTGTTAGCTAGTTAGTGTTAGTTAGTTAGTTAGTTAATAAGTTAGTTAGTAAGTTTGTTATTTAGTTAGTTAGTTAGTTAGTTAGTTAATAAGTTTGTTTGCTAGATTGTTAGTTAGTAGACATAGCTTGCATGTTAGTTAGTTAGTTAGTTAGTTAGTTAGTTAGTTAGTTAGTTAGTTAGTTAGTTAGTAAGTTAGTTCGTTAGTTAGTCAGTCAGCTAGCTTGTTAGGTAATTAGTTTGTTTGTTTTTAAGTTAATAAGATTGATTAAGTTAATTAGTTGTATTAGTTAGTTAGCTAGCTAGTTAGTTTCTAAGCTGCATAGTTACTTAGTTAGTTAGTTAGTTAGTTTGTTAGTTAGCTAACTACAATGCCTGCCAGAATTACTTGGAACGCCCATCATATTTGTAGGCTTAACTAAGTAACTTACAAGATACGCTAACTAACTAACTAAATAACTAACAAACTAACTATTTAGTTATCTTACTAACTAAGTTACTAACTAAGTAGTTATCTAACTAATCAACTACTAATTAACTGACTAACTAACTTAGTATCTTCCAAAGTAGCTAACTAACTAACTGACTAACTTACAAGATAAGCTAAGTAACTACTAACTTACTAACTAACTGACTTATTAAGTAACTAACTAACTAACTAACTAACTAACTAACTAACTAACTAACTAACTAACTAACTTACTATCTTCCAAGGTAACTAACTTACTAACTGACTAATTAACTAATTAACTTAATAACTAACTTAATAACTAACTTACTATCTCCCAAATTAGCTAACTAACGAACTGAGTAACGTGCAAGCTATGCTAACTAACAAACTGACTAAATATAATAAATATAAATATAACTAAATATTACTAAATATAACTAGTTACCTAACTAATTAACTACCCTTTGTAACTAAGTAACTAACCAACTTAATATCTTCGAAAGTAGCTTACTTATTACCCGACTAACTAAGAAGCTACGCTAGATAACTAACTATCAGACTAACTAACTAAGTAACAAACTCAGTATCTAACTAACTAACAACTAATTAACTATCTAACTAAATAACAAACTAACTAATTACCTAACCAACTCGCTAATTACTAACTTACTTACTATTTTAGTATCTTCCAAGTAGCTAACTTACTAACTTACAAGCTATGCTAACTAACTAACTAAAGATAATTTTTCAAAGAGCATTTTTCTTAGCTTTTCTTTTTTTTGATTTTTTTTTATAAAAATCAAATGTCTTGAGCAATATCTTTGATCAATATATACAGAATCTAACCTTATTGCCAAATTCGGAATCTACAGTCAATTTCCATTCGAATGAGACCAAACAATACCATGTTTTGACAATTTATCAAAATTTTTCCATGAAATTTTTGCCTTGGACATGACGTATCTTCGGCAGGTCGTAAAAAAATTTGCCCAACACTTGGAAGGGGCAAGTTTGGCTTTTTCGAGTCTTCTATGACTATATAAACAGAAAATAAAATAAAAACCCATATGTACTCGATGTCAAGGTCATCTCAACTGGCCACCGGACTAATAAGTGCCGCTAATCATTCTGGTCCTGTTTCTCACTAACGCACGTGATGGCACACTTTCAGATGTGAAACTTATTTATAAACCGAAAAGCGACAGAAAATGAAGCTTCAATTTCATTCCTTTTTTCAATCAATAAAAAAATTCTAGCTTCAATACTAAAATATGAAAGAAAACTCAATACTTTATTTTTTATTTTTTCTAGTTTTTCCATGACTAAATTTCATCTTTTTACTATTTTTCCCGTGTTTATCGTGATCAGTGTTGCTTCGTTTTAGTCCAGATTTTTTATTTTGTTTTCGTGACTGGTTGTTCCATGATTTATTTCTACCTTCCCATGCAGCTTGTTTCCTATCGCCTTTTTTATTACCAATATCTTCCAACAAATGAGCGAACTTAAAAGAAAAGCGAAATAAAATATTAATCGCTTTGATAACATACTAAGGGAAGTCTGAAGTTTGAAGTTTGAAGTTTGTAAAAGCAAGCCAAAAAGATCTTAACAGCCCTATGTTTTTCAACCTTAATATCTGTTCCAGGGAAAGCGATAACGGCATGAAAAACACAATAGCAATTGGCTATGCAAAAGAAGTCCCTCAGCGCTGTGTAGCCACCATTGTCTATCGACTGAGATCTGGTCATGTTTTTCTCATCATCAGAAATTCAGAATGGGCGGTTCAGTTTGCCAGCCCAATGCTAAAATGGCCTTCGCTTCTGTAGGGTTGACGAAAGAACGAATTTTTTTCCGCAGACCAGCACACTATGTCCATGCAGACAACCACAGCCCTAAGACACTAGTCGAGAGCATGAAAGGAGTGAAAGAGAGAGAGGAACAAGTACGTAAACCAAGCAAGCATGGAAGGTTGGTGGGATGAAAATCTGTTTGACAAACGCTTTGAAACGTCCCCGTTCACAGTCCCTGTTAGTTTCAATGATATGCACAGACCGCGGGCGAAAATTCCGCCAGTTCACCATAGCAACATTGCTGTATAACAAATCGCTTTGTTACAGTTAGCTATCTCGAATAAGATGGAAACTGGAATTT
>JACTAT010000094.1:0-100103 GCA_014526335.1 Chrysaora quinquecirrha | reverse complement strand
TATGAGCAACAAGGGAATTATGAAGAAAACTGGCAAACACAACATCAACAAGAAATACTCCACATAATAAAAGAAAATATTAAAGAGGAAATAGAAAAAATGAAGGTGGAAATCATAAATCAAAATCAAAATTTTCACATGCAACAAAGGATGATTTATCCAGTATATCGGACAAACATACAAAATCCACATGGTTAAACTGTAAAGAGCAACAAAATAAACAAAATGTAACAGAGAAAGACAAATTTGTACTAAAAATGAATAAAAAGAAAAAAAATGACAAAGGATTGAATAAAAAGAATAAACAAAATAATACTAAAGCGCAAAATAAGAACAAAAGAACAAGAAGAAAGAAAACAATAGAGAAAAAATTACAGAAAACTTTAATATATATGGTGAATGTAAGAGGATTAAAATCAAAAATTGAAAGTCTAAGAGATATAGTGGAAGAAACAAAACCAGATATAATTGGATTGGTAGAGACAAACCTAAAAACAAATGAGACGTGTAAACTGGAAGGATATAAAATCTTTAGAAATGATAGAGAAAAAGATGGTGGAGGTATAATGATTGCAGTCAAGGAAAGATATGAAAATGTAACGGTTGAAGTCAGAAGGGATAATGATATTGAGGAAAGTTTGTGGATTACAACTGGAACAGTGAACAAAATCAGAATTGGTATTATTTATGCTCCCAAGGGAGATAATGCAAAGAAAAATGAAATTAAAGAGATATTTGATAGAATAGAAGAAGAAGTGGAAAAGGGGAAGAAAGAAAACCAAAGGATAATTGTAATGGGAGATTTTAACTGCAAAGTTAGAAATAAGATCAAAGGGAATAATGAAGAGGTGTCAAAAGGAGGAAAGATAATGTTAGAAAGGCTGGAACAAAGTGGAATGGAACTGGTAAATTGCTGGAATAAAAGTCAGGGAATATGGACTAGAGTGGAAAAAAATAAAAAATCTATACTAGATTACGTGATGATAGAAAAAGAAAATATTGAAAGTTTGTGTGAAGTTATAATTGATGAAAAAAAGGAATTCACCCCATTCAGGGTAATTAAAGAAAATTCAAAGATTAGAACAATATATAGTGATCATAATGCAATGATGTGTAGAATGAACTGGCAAGTTGGAGAAGAACATAAGAGGAACAGAAATAAGATAAGAGTAATGACAAAAAGGAGTTATGTGAAGTTTGGTAAGAGATTAGAAGAGGAAAGAGTCGACAAAATATGGGATAAAAAAGGAAACCTGCAAGAAAAATACGATGAATGGACGGAAAAGGTAAAGAATTTGAAGACTGAAAGTGAGATGAAAATAACAGCAAAAAAGAATGGAAAATCTACAAGGACTCTAATAAGCATCAAAAGAAATCTTAAAAAGCAGAGAATGGTAAATATAGTAGATAAAAGGTTAATAAATAAAAGAAGAAAATTGATAACAAAGCACATAGCAAGTGAAACGCAAAGGAAACATGTTGAGAAAATTAAGGCAACAGTCGAGAATTTAAGAAGAAATGGGGGTGGCATGAAAGAAGAAACCTTTTGGGAATTCAAGAAGAAACTAGAAGGAAAGAAAGAAGAGAGTAGGTCAGTAATAAAAGATCAAAATGGAAACATTAAAGAAACAAGAGAAGAAATTCTTGAAGTGTATGAGGAATTTTATAAAGATTTATTTAAGAAAAAGAAAGTAAAACGGAAAGGAAAAAGAGCGGAGGAAAAGTAAAGTTGAAATTGAAAGAAATACAGAGAAAAGCAACAAATCAAAGCCCAATTAGATTAACAGAGGAAGATGTAGAAAAAGGGGTTAAAAAGTTGAAAAAGAAAAAGGCAGAAGACGCAGAAGGGTGGAGAAATGAAATGCTGATTAGAGGAGGACAAGTAATGATACGATCTCTGACAAAAATGTTTAATTGTATACTGAACGAGCAAGCGATTCCCATGCAATGGCAAAAGATGAAGATTAAATCAATTTATAAAAATAAAGGTTCAAAGTTGGAAATGAAAACAGAAGAGGAATATTCTTGACAAATGTCATAAGTAAGCTGTTTGAAAAAGTTCTTGCAGAAAAAGAACAGAGCTCAATCAAAACTAGCAAGTATCAGAATGGAGGGAAAAAGGGGAGATCGGTAAAAGACAACTGGATTACCTTGCTGTCCATGATAAGCTTAAATAAAAGATTGAATAGAAAAACTTATGTATTATTTGCGGATGCAGAAAAATGTTTTGATAAATTGTGGTTAGAAGATTGTTTGGTTGATATGAAGAAAGCAGGACTAAGGGAAAGAGAAGTAGAAATGATTTATAAGATGAATCAAATAGCGAATATTAAAGTAGAAACACCAAATGGGGTAACAAACGAGTTTGAAGTAAAGAACATCGTAAAGCAAGGAACAGTATTTGGACCGAAATTATGTTGCTGCAGCACAGAGAAAGTCAACGAAATGAAGAAGTTTCCGGCATCAGTAATATCACCTGAATTGTATATAGGAGCCCTAGCGTATGTAGATGACATTATGGCGGTTGGAAATAAAAGAACGGTAGAAATTGCTGGTGAAAACTTAAAAGAAATGGAAGAAGATAAAAGTTCACATTCAATTTAGACAAGAGTAAATATATGGTAATAAACACAGGAAAAGGGACAAAGGAAGAGCTAAGTATCGAACTAACAAAGGAAAAGTTAAAGAAGCAAGTGAATATAATTATTTGGGAAACTGGATAACAGCAAACGGAAATTTAGATCGACAGCTGAAAGAGATAGAAGGGAAAATGACAGGAATAGTAAAAGAAATAAAGAGAATAGGAAATGAAGATAAATTAGGTAAATATAGCACAGAAGCCCAACTGTTAATGTATGAAAAGACAGCGATTCCATCAATGATATATAATCTAGAATGTTGGCCAAATATGAGAGAAAAGGACTGGGAAAAGCTGGAAAAGATACAAGCGACATCTTTGAAAGCCATATTGAGATTGCCCAAAACAACTCCGTACTGGGGTATATTAAAAGAAACTGGTATATGGACCATAAAGAAAAAAAATTTATATGCTAATTTGATGTTGTATCAAAATATTATACATTCAGATGAAAATAGGTTAGCTAAGCAAATAATAAAGGAACAGGAAAGACAAGACTATAAAGGAAGTTGGATGTACGAGTTAAAGGAAATGGCGAGAGAAAATGGAATAGAGCTTGAAAAAGCTAATAAAATAAAAAATCTGAGTGGAAAAAGATGATAAAAGAAAAATTATTGAAAAAATAAGTGAAGCGTCTAATAGAAAAGTGAATGAGCAAAAGAAACTAAGGCATCAAAGAGGTGATAAATTTGAAAGAAAGAAATATGTATCGGAAAGAGGAATTAAGGAAGTAGCCGATATGATGAGAACAAGGTTAGAAATGTGGGACATTGGGAATAACTTAGGAAAAACAGACAGTGCATATATTGTAAATGTGAAAAGGAAACAGTAGAACACATTACTGTTTGTAAAGAAATCAAGAAAAAATGAAGAGAGAAGCGAGCTGCGGTTGGGTTAAGAATGGAAATATCAATGATTTGAAAGACATAACGACATTCATAAAAGAGTACATCCAAAAGAGAGAAGACGATGTTGAAAAGGACGAAAGAGTATATGAAAAATAAAGAAAAGAAAAAGAACAAAAAGTAGACTAAGAATCATTGTTAAAAAAAAAAAAAAAAAAAAAACAATAGCCTCGCATTCTCCGGTTTGGAGATAGTGCTTACTGGGAACAGTAAAGCGTAGACTCACTACACGAGTCTCTAGTTTACGCTCCCCTTATTTTGATTTGTCACTCCAACAGAGACTCATGTCCTTACAGCTCTGGAACTGGCAAAAAAGAGTTGCCTCGTTTTCATTTTACCGGTATGTGGAAAAGTCGGAATGCTACCGACCAGGGACCTTTAAGGCTCTCTTGCCTTTATTCGAGAATTAATCCCAATTTTTATTTCAAATTCTGTTGTAAAATTCCATAGCGAATCTAATGATGTTTTCGGCTTGTTTTGTATCTGTTTTACAAGACTCACAACTTGTCTTTAAGTCTGCCGACACTTCGGTTCAGAACTCTGATGGGCCTAAATTCGGTGAAACTAAAGTGGGTCGAAAAACAATGTTACTTTGAGCAAAAACTCGATTTCTTTTACCTTGAAGCCAGAATAAAAGCTTTTCTGACTCCCAAAATATTTTACTGTTACCAGCTTGGCCAAAACGTCACTGAAATCGGGTCGGTTGGGTCTTGATTTCGGCCGCAGCAACTTAACATTTTCCAGACCGGTCCGAGCAATCCAGACTACGGCCTCACTCTGGAGTTTCAGGATTTATAGGCATTTGATTGGTTGAAAAAACAATACCTATTGTTTTTGAGGCAAATGCTGCAATCTGATTGGGACGCCAATTTTTTGGCGCGGCTTGCCAGTTTCAGAGCTGTAAGGACATAAGTCCCACACTGAGCGATTTTAGAAAACAACAACAACAACATCGAGCGAAGTAGTGGGACTTATGGAGTGAGTCTAAGTAAAGCGGGCGATAAAAGATTCAAAGATTCAACAACAACAACAATTGGAGAAACAGGAAGAATTCAAAGCATGTTTTCAAAAAGACCTTCCTCATGATCACAAAACTTCCTCCGGCGGATTTGCCAGTGCAAAAAGAAGCAGTTGCTTGAAAATAACATTGTAAAATGGCTTGGATATCATCCACAATTTTGTCTTTTGGCCTGGTTGCTCTCAGTTGTAACATTTTTGTGCATTGTTTTCATTTTGACATGGGAAAGAGCTCCAATGGTGTTTGTTTCATGGAAGAATTGGAGGAGGGCATAACGTTGAGAGGTATACCTAGTAGTACATGCAGACATATGGGAATGGGCCTACCCTTTAAAGCGCCCGAGGCGCTTATCGAAAATGTCATCTCAAAGTCGAGGAGGAGCAATTATTTGAAATTTTATGATACGAAGAAATTAGCGTTCTTTAAAAACTTATAAGTTTTGCAGGAACAGGAACATAGCAAAAGGTGTCTTGGATTCCTCCCCATCCCATCCCTTCTGTCTGGGAGGGCGGGGGTGGGGCGGCTTGCACTTGCATACTGTAATACGACATACCTCATCTCGGCACAGCTCTATCAAAGGAGTGTCTTGGACCAACCAACCTGATGGGCAGCTTTATCTAAGGGGGTTCTTGTTTGAGGGAGAGTGCTTATTTGAGAAAATACAGTGGGTGGCTAGACCTTTCAACGAAAAGGTCAGCAGGATCAAAATTTTTTTAAAATAAATCTAAAGAAATCAAGTTTGTGATGCTGAAATCATATAAAACATCCAAAACTTAACCTTTACATTTCAGACTTCACGCCGGAGATCTTCCAAAACTTTACATATTTGCCCTTTTATGTTTTTATTGTATATTATAATCGATTTTTATTGAGAATGAAATGAATATTTAAAAAAAAAACTTAACCTAGTCACAAAGTTTCAAAGTCCTAATAAACACTAGGCTCATAAAACAAATAATGCAAGTGCTTAAGATAATAAAACTTTGCACCCAGACTTGCTAATCCCATACACCCCAGTGTAGATTCCATGTAATGTAGCCTACGCTGGAGATCTCAGGCGTGAAGTCTGAAACTTAATTGGCGTGCTGGCATGGATTTTTCAAAAAACAAAAGCCTAGACACTTATTTCAATTATTAAACAATAGATCTATTGTTTCTGTTTGTGGAAGTCCGATTTGGTTGGTGTATTCTCCGGCATGGCAGTAACATGGAATGCACCCTGGCATACACCCCAGCAAATCCCTAAGTGACTGGCATCCTTCTCTTATGTCCTTCACTAGTTAATTAAGAGATGTGAAGAGTTAAGAGTTAATAGCAACTGGCAGTAAGCAACACTACCATCATATTTTTCTAGGTGCATATAATGTTACATACCATGGACAAAATGTAAATGAACAAGATGTTCGTAAAATGAGATTAGAAGTATCAAGAGCAGACCGCCAAATCATTTTAACAAGAGACTACAGTGGAATTGGTACCTTTGCTTTCCAAGCTGAGATGGCAGGAATGTACGAGATGTGTTTACATAGAGCACATGAAACAAATGCAGAAATTGTGGTTTGTAATTAACTGTTTATGAATTATGCAAAACAATATGCTCCTTCACAGTGGCACCAAGAGGGGAGTAAGCTGCAGTGATGCCTAGGAGCCTGGACCCTGTGGGGGCCTGTAAATAAATTTTCAAAGGTTTTTTAACTTTCATTGCAACATTGGAGCAACTTGAATATATGTTGAATCCTCATTGAATATCATAAAATATCGGTCCTCTATAATAAATATATTGCTAAGAAAGACTGGATGACAAGCTGTTAAGAAAGATTGACAAAAGTAAAGTAATGTTAAAGGAGCCTTTGTACTGAAAAAAGGCTGGTAAAGTGATGAACAATAAACATGTAAATACTATTAATTCTCCATTCTAATTTGCTTAGCAACAGCCCAGCTCTGTTGGGAAAGGGTGTCTAAAAGAAGGGTGTGGCTCAAAAGGGCGAGGGCACAAGGTTCTTTAATCCCCTTCTATCTATTCTATATTGGCTATCTCATTTGTTTGAATTACATTGTTATATCATTATACAGAGAATTCAATTGCATTATGATGAAATTTTCAAAAATGAGGAGGAGCAGCTTAGGCGAGAGCGAGAAGAAGAAGAAAGAGAGATTGAAAAGGAAAAGGAAAAACTGAGAAGAAAGAAAGGAAAGAAGGAAAGAAAAGAGGAGAAGAAAGAAAAAGAAAATAAAGATGAGAAAGATGATGAAGAAGACGAAAATGACGAAGAAAATGAAGGAGATATTGATCTTAGATTTGGAACTGAAAAAGCAGTTAGACACGTAATTGATGTATACACAAATCTTGAAGAAATGCTTCGACGATCACTGGTAATTCAATGTTTGAATCAATAAATCTGTTTGGACAGTATACACTTTTTTATAAGAGCATTTGGCTTCAACCTTGGCCTGCATGTTTCTTATACACTTATTTTTCACCATCATATCATCCCCTACCCTTCATGAAAGAAGAAACCCTATGTGTGGTCAATACCCAGGTGGGTACTCATTATCTTTCAATACAGGGGTCCATGCCAATAATTGGGGTCCGAAACCTTAAGCTTATTCAATCTTTGGGGTCTGTGAATTATAATATGGACAAAAATAAATATTTGGGGTCCATGTGCGTTTTGTTGTGATTCATTGCAATTACCCAACAACTGCCAAGAGCTTATAAATTGTCAATTGTCATGAAACTGATGGCTAAACCAGAGAAAACATTTTAGGTGTCAAAAAAAGATAGCAATATTTGGGGTCTCCAAAACATTTAACTCAATATTTGGGGTCCCCAAAACATTAGACTCAATATTTAGGGGTCTGCAAGGAAATAGTGGCATGGACCCCCTGTATTGAAAGTTAATGAGTTCCCCCCTGGGGGTCAACAGTCTACAATCTTTGACAAAAATATCAAATTTCAGTTTGTAGAATATTTGTTTCTGTCTTGCTCTTATCTGATCTGATCAATAGTTGATTCTTTCCTTTTTTTGTTTTAGAAAAGAGAGAAAAGATTTCGAGATTTGAGCAAAACGACAAATAACAGAGTTCTTTTGTGGGCATTTCTTCAGCTTTTGGTCCTTGGTGCGACTGCATTCTGGCAAATGAGGCATCTTACTAAGTTTTTCATTTTTAAAAAGTTGGCATGAGCAGCTTTCAAGTTAGTTTTTTATCTCCGTACAACATTAGATTTTACATTAATTAATACTGATAGAAACTTATGGACACAGTTTCCTATATTGATGTCTAGAAATTGCGTTTTTACAGATGAACTTCACTTCTAAGTATTTAAGCATGTAGTTACCTATTGCGCTGTTTTTTTATTTATCGTCATACGCCTGAAACAAAATTTTTATTATTGCAAGTTCCTTTCCTTCGAATTCAGTCACAAACTTTTGTTGTAACTTATACATTTTTTCTTCTTGTTTAATCACTGCATTCCATTGATTTCTAAATGTCTCCTTTTGAAAATTAAGGAACTCTTTATCAGTTCATCCTTAATTTGATCATTGGTTCAGGGGCTTCAGCTTTCTGGTCTTAATTTCAGCAAGTAATGTCTTGCCATGCCATCAGGAGCCTTTCCTGATATCCACCTGGAAGTAAATGGGAATCCTGAATACGAAATACCTAAATGAGTTATTCATTCATGTTGTACATAGGGACAGAGGATAATCATTTCACTTGAGACCTTGACAAAGGGTCTATTGGGATTTCATGGCATATCAATTTATGGCATACTTTTGCCTGTTTTGGGCTTAATGTGGATTTTCATCACTTTTAGCTCCATTGCCCATCCTGTGCATAGTTTGTGCTTGTCCTACCCCTCCAAGTGCCACCCCACTCCCTCCGGAACATGCTCCAATTAACTTTTGTACCTTCGTGGTTCTCTTGGCATTCCAGGTTGAAAAACTCATTCCCACTAGCAAAAATGCTCACACCTCTCCTATTGTTTGACCTGTTGTGATATTTATTAATCTATTGTTTTCCCAATCTGCTCACACTGACACATCCCAAAGGGGGCACAGAGGGGGTTTGTTGTCCCCCAATTGTCACCGACATATAGGTGTAGATATATATATATATATATAAACAGGCTACATCTGATGTATGTGGAAGTGTTGCACGGTGCAATATGGTTGGGAGGGGTAGGTGGTAGGGGGTTTTGTTTTTTGGACCAATATTATTATTAGTTTATTATATCATTTAGGCTGGCTTCTTCATACCAACGAGACAGCTTCCTCCGATTTCTCAGAGTTTTCCCAAGGCTTCTGAATGCGATCCAAAGTAAAACAACTGTTTGCATTTTAATAAAATTTAAAAAACTTGTCTCACATCCTTCACGATTTTACCAATTTTTCCGCCATGACAAATAAGTTTATTTGTCTACTTCAAAATGAATTGAATGAAATAGCCTCTTATTGGCAGAATTAACCAAATCGAGATTGTGTCCAAAATTTGAATAAATGAAACATTTCTTTTCTTGCCCCTTTGCCCCTTGCTTTGCTTCTTGCAATGGCGGTCTCACAGACAATCAAAACTAGAGCAGGAGTGAAAAGATTCATTCTTCCAATAGCAGAAGGAGATGATCCAGTTATTGCTTTCATGTATCTTGACAAAAAGATTGAAGTGCATCTTCTAAAGGTTCCGGTTCATTTATAGCAATTAAAGATTTGAAAAGTCTTGATGAAATGAGGGTGTAAAATTTCACCCTGAGCGATTTTTCAGGGTCAAATCCTTTATAATTTTTCAAACTTTTGGTCACAATAAAATCAACATCGTAAGGACTAAAATCGTAAAAATTTGCGTCAACACTAAAATGAAGGTGCTCAATCTGAATCTGGGGTCAAAATTCTCATACGAACAAATTTTCGTAAATTTTGAAAATTAGGATTGACAGCTGAATTTTGGGGTTAATGATTTATGAGTGTCAATAATGGTGATTAGGTCATTTGCAAGGTAGAAAAACAAATTCATTGACAGATTTGCGCACCTAAACCTTAGACTTGAAAAAAGCTCACCTTTGAAAGCATAAAAATTCCTCCTTGCAGCCTGCGTATACCCAGACTGGATTGAATGATGTACATTTGAATGGAAGACCAGACTTTTCAGTTATTGAAGTCTGATTTAGACAGAATAACAGCTTTTGCTTTTGTTTAAGTCATCATGTCATTTCATTTCATAATTCTCTATTTTTTGGATAGCAGTGACCTCCACCCCAAATTACAATGGAATGAATTTCAGGTCCTCAAATGAATTTCTGTATTTATTGTATGATTTCAGCATGAGTGTGCTCCGTTATATTTAGAAGAAAATACCTCCATTGCACTACTAAATGGTGAAAATGTTGGTCAGAATTTGGTGGCTGTAACCCCAACTATAAAGCAAGGCAAAGGATGTTGTCTTACTTTTCGAATTTGGGATTTGGCAAGTGTTCTTGGTTTCACTCCAAAAGATGTCCAGGTTGAAGATGCGGATGGTAATTATAGTCAAGATGGAAAATTTAGGTGTTTCATTCTTGTTCATTGATTGATTTTTTAATTGTTTGATAGTCAGTGTTGAGATCCAAGCATTGCCAAGGGATCAGAGCTGGGAGGCTATCTGGCAATGGGAGGTGTAGGGCCAAATCACTCACAAAACCCATTGTTCTAGTTCATTATTTAGATGAACCTGCAAGCAAGCAAGCAAGCAGTCTTTATTTGTTAACTCAGGTCAGAGTTCTGGCAGCTATACACAGGTGAAGTGGACCTAAGCTTCCCCCAGACTGATATTCTAGAACGAATACCCTGTGTACTCATTTACCTGTTTAACAATGGATTTTGGGGATACTTTGCTTTTTTAAATATTTTTGCAAGCATTTGTTATGGCAGCTTGACGCTGATGTGGACCTGCAGCTTGTGCCCTAATCTTCAACGAATACTCTGCGTACTCATTTACCGACCTCCAAAGGATAGACATCTGAGTTGGCTGAAGGCTTGTGGAAAGTGGTTCCAATGAGATTCGAGCACATGATGTCACGATCCTGAAATGAGGGCCTTGACCACTTGGCCACACAACTATTTTTCATATTGTTTCTAGAACGATTCAGCCCCCAAAAAACTTCAGCTCTTCAAAAAACCGAAACCCTTGGTGGTATGCTTTGCTTTGTTAGGGATCATCTCTCTAAAATGGAAGACAGAGGAAGAGATGAGGAATTTGGAATGATAAATTAGTAATTCAAGATCATGTTTATAAATGTCTGACTCTAATATTTTTATTGGAAATGTCTCAATTAATTAATCCAATCTTTAATTCTCTCTTTTAGAGGACAGCTGAAATTCAATGAAATTATATCTGATTGCCCATCAATCAAAGTGGACAGTTTGGGTTCAGTTTTGGCTCTGATGGTTGAGAGAGAAGTTTTTATTTGGGAAATACGAAAGGTATGGCATAACATGAAGGAATACTTGCAATAAAAGAATTTCTTGAAGAGTCCAAGTGGGAAAGCAAACTCTGTTCACACAGAACCTGCTTGGACAGGAAGCATGTTTTGCATTTTCATTTTGAAGTTTAGTATGTCTTTTGAGCCAAGCTTACGTTGACTTAGAATTACGATACGATAGAACTAAGCCAGCTAGTTGCAACTGCTAACTTATGTCAGCATGTCATCAACTAGTCAAAATTTATAGGATTCAGTTGATCACAGTCGCAAGAGTGCTTAAGTCGACTGTGACGACTGTGACTGACGGGAATCAGTTGTCAAAATGCAGAAGTTGAACAAGCCCAACTTTCTGGAACTGTAAATAAATAAATTAGTTCCGAAAAATCGATAAGCAGTCGGTAACTACATTAGTTCCGAAAATAATCGGACCCATATATTTTGGACAAAATATTCCGATTTCGGACGACAGAAAAAGCAAGGTGTTTAGAATTTTCTTTGTAAAATTAATAAAACTAACCAAATTAAAATAGACTTTATCACATTTGCATCCCTTCTCGATTCTTAGGTAACTTAAGTAGCACACAAGGACTCAAACTTTCGCTTTTGAAACTGATTTGCAAACGCGCCAACATTTAGGTCTAAGATTGAAAATGCCCTGGTACCCGTCGATGCCGGGTTGAATTTTTTCAACTTTTCTTGAATAAAATGGAGACCTTTCTGAGATACAATTCACTCACATGTTTAATTTGACGTAATAATCGTTTCTTATATCAATCGACTTTTGTTTAGCCGAATCGTACAACTAATAAGCATCATGTTGATTAATTTGACGTCAATATGGCTTCAAGAAATCGGAATCCCGTCGCTTTTATTTCCATTCTACTACCTATTTACCTATTATAGAATTTTTTTATTTCATAAAGTTTTTGAAAAGTTTTTCGCCGAGGACACTCTCCGGGAAATGGCGGTTACAAAGATACCTTTTGTTTTTTAGTCCGTGGAGTGGTTCTTGAGTTATAAGCGAACATATATACATACATACATACATACATACATACAAACAGTTCTGTTTTATATACATAGATAGATGCTGTGGTAGTTTTTTTGCTTGATTGATCCTCTGGAACGATGAGTTTTTTGCATTTTAGAGGTTACAGTATTTTCCCTGTTCACTCACAGGAACAGATTTAGTGCCTTGTTTACTATGCATAATATTGATAGGGGTGATTTTTGGTAAGATGCTTCCAAGAAAACAAAAGAAATTCGAGGCCTCCTTTCTGGTTGGTTCTCCAAGAGAACATATGGTGAAAATAAAATTTCGGACGTTTTAAATTTCGGACTACCCAAAGTCTGGGACATTAATATTTTCGGACAAACAAACTGTCCGAAATTAAAAGTGTCCGAAAATTTTCGAAACTAATGTAGCTCTGACTGTGCGCAATGTCGACATAAGCCTGGCTGTAGAGACCAGTGATTATGAACTGTAAGAAGATTGAAAAAGGGAAACATTTGTTATTGTGTTGAAGTTGCTCGGAGCTTCTTCACCGAGCCCTCAAATTTCGTAAACTGAAAAAATTCAAAAACACTTTTTGCCTCATGAAAGCAAAAATGTTTGGCGAGCATTGTTTTCCGACTTGGCCAAACGTAAAACAAGGACAAGCAAGTTTCAAATGTTTGAAAAACAATGTTTGATCGTTTGACCAAGGCCTTAGTTTTCGTTACGTTTATTTAGTTGGGCATTTATTTTTAAATATTATTTATTGTCAGACTGACTCTGGTGTCCTGAATTTCCATTATGTGAATTTAATCAAGCTAAAAGGACTGCAGAATATTGGAGATATGGTATTACTTCAAGTAAATGGTAAGAAATAACTTAAAATATCATTCGTAGTGCTATACCTGCATGAGCTGAAAAGCATTATGAAAGAACATCCGAGTGCACTCGATGGAACACTATAAAGTAAAACGATATATAAAGAAAAATATGTTCGGTCTTACTTTTCTGATTGGTGCATTCGATCCGCATCTGGCTATAAATCCCACCTTAGGCCCCGTTTACATTATGCCGGTAAGAAATGAATACGGAATGGTTTCATATCGGATGGGGAATTGGGAGTCCCCCTTTACACTATGCCAGTATGAAATGAATACGATGAGCAAGTCCCCTTTACACTATGCCGTTTTCAGATGAAGCCGGTTAGCGTAACGTATTCATTTCGTACCGTATTGATATCAAAACTGTGCCGGCATAGTGTAGACACAAGGCCAGAAAGGTATAGTTTCGTGCCGTATTCGTTTCATACGGCATAGTGTAAACGGGCCCTTAGTCAATTGTTTCGGTCGGTTTCTAATGGTATTAGGGTAACACAATTGACTATGGTAACACAGATACCTACATTCCGGCGATATCCTAAACTGTAAACTGGGATTCCGAAGACGAGTAGCTAGATCTATCTGTTTGTTATTACGCAAGGCTTGTCATAACGATCGTATCATATATGATCATATCGATATATCGCTTGTGAATAGTTTTTGAGTCGTATAAAACTTCGAAATATGCGAGAGCAATAGCGGAATCATATTTGGACATTCGGATGATTATATAAGGCGATCATTTTGGGTAGTAGTATTTAATGCTAATAGATAGCAGCTAAAGCCCCGTGTACACTATACCGGATAGCTATTGGTTGTTGTTGTTTTCTACAATCGCTCAGTGTGGACTGACAAATCAAAATAAGGGGAGCGTAAACTAGAGACTCCAAATAAGGGGAGTGTGTATCGTAGGTCTATGTTTACATTATACCGGATAGCTATCGTTGCGTCTCAATTTTCATCTCGGATATACCCATTTACACTATACGAGATAACCGAGACAATAGAAAATTCCAATTGTTCATCTCCACTCACAAAAGAATGTCAATAACACCCAGAGCAGAGTGATTTTTATGTCACCCACAAAAGGGAGTGAAAGTCACTCCAATTTAAGGAGCTTTTCGTATCAGATAGCCCTGGCATAGTGTAAACACCAACCCTATCCGATACGAAAATCAAGACGCTCCGAAAGCTATCCGGTATAGTGTAAACCGGGCCTAAACTGTAAAAATCGCGAACAGTGCGATTATGACTTCATGATCGTTTGACGATGATTGTAAGATTACAGCTTTAGGGCTCATTTCCACTTCGTTCGCATTCATTTTCATTTTGTTCACTAGCCTTCAAGAAAAGGCGAACGCGAAGCGATTTCGATTTCTGCTGCAAGTTAAGCTCAAGTTTTCGAAAAAGTTTTAATATGTTTATCGCCTAAAATTGATCAGGAAGGTTGTATTCTGTTCGCAAGCGAGCGGCAAACCACAAATTCGCTAGCGAACAGCGCATGCGAACGAAGTGGAAATGGGCCTTAACGAAGAAATGATTCCCATTTTCGTTGACACTGATAAAAGTTTCCAAGCTTTCTTTCCTTATTTCTAAATTCTTTTTTGAGACGCTACTTTAATTAATCAAGCCATGCAAAGGTATTCGATATAACCAGCGCTCAAATATTCCTGACAATTGGACAGTAGTGCTCTACGATGAAAAAAAAATATTCCTCCATGTGTATTGTTTAATTTAATCCAGCATTTATTTACGCAGGTGAATTCAGTGTCCTAGTCGGAGAAACTGGATGCATACGGACTTTGAAGTTGGAAAAATCAGGTGATTATTTTGAGTACTATTTCTATGATTAACGCTTTTTATAAGGAAGTCTCGAATGACCCCGGTAATTAAACTTTCTTAGCAAGTGAGTTTCTTCGAATGTCCAGGCTTTAGAATCAAAATACCTACTTAACTTCATTAACTTGTTTAGGAGTTGAGTAGTACATTCTTATAAACTTTTCTCTTATAAATAACATATATCTTTATTGATGTCATTTCTATGATGCTCCTTGTAGGGTAAGGGCTTCGTCCATTCTGCTAGGGTCTCTAAGAGGGGGCTTTGGGATTTCACGGGTTGCGGATTTGGCCAATTTTGCCCTCGGGTTCTCGGGTTTTTCCGAAAAATCGCGCGGGTTTTCGGGTCAAGTATATTTAACGGGCAACGGGTATTGCCATTTTTCACGCTCAGGTGTCGGGTCTTGTAGTAAAAATGTGCTGGTTTTCGGGTTTTAGGCCTCACAGAGAAAATCAATGTGTAAAATTTTTAAAAGAGTTGTTGAAAATTGTGCAGGAAAAATCTGTCAAAAATAACTTTTCATGCATCTACAGATGGTATGTGTGAAGAAATTGTCGTGGAAAACTTGCTGTTGTTACGCACGTCAATTCCAGTTAAGACAAATGCAGTCAAGTCAGTTTGAGACAGAAGTCAGAAATCAGTTCCAGGCAAGCTAGGCCGAATAAACTAAAAGTCGAATTAAGTCACGTCAAGTCGTCTCAAGTCAGGTCAAACCGAGTTAAGTAAAGTCAATGCAAGTCAACTCAGTTCAAGTCTTGTGAAATTAGATCGAGTCAAGTCAAGTGAATTTAGGTCAGATCACTCAAGTCAGGTCAAGTCAAGTCAAGTCCAATGGAGTAAAGTCAAATCGAGTCAAATCACGTCAAGTCAAACCAAGTCAAGTAAGATCAAGTCGAGTGGGTAAAAATCCATTTAAGCCAGGTCAGATTAAGTCAGTTCAGGCCAGGTCAGGTAAAATCGAATGAAGTCAAATCAAATCAGGTCAGGTCAGGTCAGCTCAAGCCAAGTCGAGTAAAGTCAACTCAAGTCCACTCAGTTCAAGTCTTGTCAAATCAAATCGAGTCAAGTCAAATCAAGTCGAATCGAGTCAAGTCATCGAGTCGAGTCCGGTCAAGTCAAGTCAGGTCACATAAGACCAAATCAAGTTGAGTTGAGTTCATTCCAGTTATATCAATCGAGTCGGTTCATTTCGAGTCGAGCTGAGACACGTCGAAAATCATAGGTCTAATAAATGATATGCTGGAAAGTTATATGGGCTTTAAAAATTATAGATTCAGTTAACCGTTAGACTGTTTCCTGTAACTGTCTCTTTTTATTCCAACAGGTTTTAGTGCATCCCAGCCGGTGTCAATTCCAACAGCAGCAAACAGCATAGCATCGTCACCTGGAAGTAAGTCTTGTCTCTTTCTAAAGTTTTTTGTAACGTTTTCTGTTAGCCAGAGATTCCTGAATAACGTCACATCTTTTGCTTGAAAATGTAAAAAAGGAATTGGTTTTATTTGCGAACCGTAGCTTCAAGGCCAATAAAAATTTGTCATAATACCTACTTTGTACCTACACTCTTATGAGTAAAAGGATAAGTTTTCCTGTGTCATCGGGGTATCATCTTCACAAAAATATGCTGTAACGAATTTCATTCATAAATAAAGCATGTGCACAATCTTTATGCACATTTCATACAATCGAGGATTTTCTGTCGCTGGGATAAGGGACAGCAAGGGTTTATTGATACAACCATTGGTTAGTTCAGGCCAATGGTTTGAAAAATCATTGATTTAGACGAATAAAATTGTTTACAACATTTTTTAAAGCGAGTTGTATTTTTTTGACGTACACATTGGACTGTTCTTTGTGTTGACAAATTAAAAATTCTGTGTCAAAAGTTTTGAGGCCCCCAAGCGGTTCTGCGTGATGCGTTATTGGACCATTTTTCATGCGTGATTTCGTGAAACGAGAAATTTTTGCGCGTGAATGCGTGAATCTAAACTCCTGCGTGTCGCGTGAAATGCTTTGGTACGGCTCGTGATTTCGTGATTTACAGTATTGGCGACATAATTGAGAGGTTGCTTGAATGCAGGAATGCCCTTTTATCCATCAAGCATTGTCAGCTAACTATATTTCTGTCATTCTCTCATATGATGAATTAATTAAGTCCCCTAAAATCTTAATTTTGTGTGTTCCTGTTACAAACTCGTCGTGGAAAGAATTTTTCAAAGCCAATCCTTTAGATATATGAAGTTAAACATCCTGAATATTGATCCTGCTCAAAATTTCGGGGAGCAACGCCTGAAGTTGTATGCACGTGAAAATGAAGTTTTATCGTGCGTGATTGCGTGAATCATCAAAAATTGCGCGTGATCGCGTGATTTTGCACCCCCCTTGGGGGGCCTCTAAAACATGTTCTGGGACCCGAAGAAACACAAGCGCAGAACATTGATTTGGTTGAACTTTTTGCGACATGTTTTGGCCTCTCGCAAATAATGTCGCCGCGTGTAGCCGATGTTTTTGCATTGGTGACGCAACACATTGAAATTTGCTGGGACCATTCTTCTTATTACGCAAGTTGATTTTCGTAGAAGCTCTGTCGCAGCGTGTTTGCCGCCATACTTTCTCAGAAAAGGACATTTTCAGGTGTGTCGCGTCGCCAGAACAGGTGAAAAAGCGCATGTGTAGCTGTGGCTTAACTCAGTTGGCTGCTAAATAACTAGAGCTTTCTTGCATGAAGCTTGAGAACTGTGAATTAATGTTTAAGTTACTGAAAATATAGCAATTTTACTTTTGAAATGGTTGAATTTTGATTTCTATCCTTTCTCATCCTCAGGTCTTCTTGCTGTTTGCCATGACGAACATACAATTAACTTATTCCATCTTCCTTGTGGAGCTAATACCAAAACATCAGATTCCATAGCAAGACCATTCAAAGCTCTGTTCAGTACTGCTCCAGTCAGCTCTTTAGGGTTCATCAAATCGGACACTTTAGCGGTGGCTTCATCTTCAGACCGTACGCTGTGTTTTTGGGCTGGTTTGTTACCTCATTCAAGTCGGAAATAGGTATGTGACTTTCTTCTTTGTTATGCTTTAGTTGCATGTGATGCGTTCTTGCTTAATGTTTGCAATTTACCAGGTTACAAGTTAGATATGTAATAACTATTTGGAGCTTGCTAGAAAGGCATTTTGGAGATTTTTGCTGTTGAAAAGGGATGCATTTAAGGCTTTTAGAGAAGAGGATTTATCGAGAGAGAGAGAGAGGGGTTTCGAATCTTCACCTTCTGAAAACTACCATCTGCTTTATAATTTACGGTTCATTTGCATCTTTTTATATGGTTATCAAGCAGGGATTGTCAAGGTCAGCTTTTTCTCCTCAAATCAACTACGATTTTTATTTAATCAATCAGACAATTAATTAGTTTCTTTAATTGTTTGTCAGTTGGTTGGTTAGCTAGCAAGTCACTACTATAACTATAACTAACTAACTATTACTATAGCGTACTAATGTACCAGATAACTAGCTAACTAACTAACTAACTAACTTAGTTGCTATCTAGCTAGCTAACTGGCTAACTGACTAACTAATTAAGTCGCCACCTACCTAGCTAGCTTAATTTACTAAATAGTTAACTAACTAACTGACTTACTTTCGTTCGTTAGTTAAGTTAGTTAGTTAGTTAATTTTTAGTTAGTTAGTTAGTTAGTTCGTTCGTTAGCTAGTTAGTCTGTTAGTTAGTTAATTAGTTAGTTAGTTAGTTAGTTAGTTAGTTAGTTAGTTAGTTAGTTAGTTAGCTAGTTTGCTAGTTAGTTAGTTAGTTAGTTAGTTAGTTAGTTAGTTAGTTAGTTAGTTAGTTAGTTAGTTAGTTAGTAAGTTAGTTAGTTAGTTAGTTGGTATGAATATAAGATCTTTGCTAAGCCGTGATGTCTGTGCCCTGATACCATTAATTTTCGCGCAGAAAAAAAGCGTGAACAATTAAGACTGCGCGAAAAGGTATATTTCACCCCTTCCGTTTCTAGTAAGATGCTGTCAGTAAAAGTATTTGCCATAGTTGTTGATGAGCAAGACGTTGTTTTTATCACAATGGTTTGAAAAGGCAGAAGTTTGTTTTGAACATATGCTTTTCTAATTTGAGAAAAAAACACATGTTTTCGACATTGCAGTATTTTTGAGGGATTTGTCTGTTGGGTTCCCCGTTAATCCTTTCTGATGATCCTTGCTAAGCGTGTTTCCCCACAAAATATATACTGAATCATCAGCATCTTTAAGGGTAAGTGATGTCTTTTTAACAATTATTTCATCAATGATGCCTCTGTTCTTTTTATCAAACAACCGTTCATTTGTAATATAACAAGCCAAAGTAATAAATCGACAAGTTGGAGAAAGTGGGAGACAGTACTTTTACAAGCAGACCTCAAACTCTTTGTCTGTGATAGTGGTGCTTTTAGTCTTCGCGTAGACGTAGGCCCATTCTACAGGGTGGCCCAAAAAAAGGGACCCCTAACTAAATAATTTATAAATAATATATTCTTAAGTTGGAATTTCATGAAATTAATACTAAATTATATTCAACTCAAGTGAGTTATATCATGTAAATATCATGATGATATGGGTTAGTATCTCGGAATAAATTGACTTTAAAACTGTGCAATCCAAAAACGTACTGTAACAAAATATGCAACTTTATACCCTTACGTAATCCTTACGCAACACAACAGAAAAATCAATACCTCATTCTTTCAGTCAAATGATATTCAAAATGTCCTCAATCCTGCTCAATACACTTCTCTAATATGACTGACCATACATTAATGATCGTGACAATTTTACTCTGGGATAATGATTCTCCTTCACGCACGATTGCAGTACAGTACGCAATGATGGAATATAAACAGCTAGTTTTTGGACATCATGAATTCTATGTCCCATTGCGCCGAGATGGAAGCCCTTATCACCACCATATTTCTACACGATAGCGCACTTGACTTGAATATTACCTGGTATAAATTTGATAAAATTCCTCCTTGAGAAAACTTATTCAGAAATTATTTACCTAAGGGGTCCCTTTTTTTTGGGCCACCCTGTAAATCAACAATGTTAAGCGATTCTTGTACAGATTGGAATAATTGACAGATTATCAAGCATATTCATTTAGTAATGCAGTTTCGGGTATTTGAGTTGGACCTGAGTCGATGATGTAGAGAGATATTGGTGGTCCGTCTGGCACTCCAGCTATGCCATATGCACTGTTCAATGAAGCAATTTTCGTTAAATTCTATTGAAAGTTAATTCTCTTTCCGTAGAGAGCAAGCAATGTTTATTTGTCAACGTAGGTCGGTGGTTCTTGCAGCTGTCTAGCTGATGTGGACCTGCAGCTTAAGCCCCCAGAACGAATACCCTGGGTACTCATTACTAGACTTATTACATTCCTCCCACTCTTTCGGAAACAGCTACTAACAACTACAACAACATAATTGCTGTTTCCTCAAAGCAGTTGGAGCAGGGTGGTGGGGTGTTGAGGAGCGTAGACTACGACGAAAGTAATAAGTCTACTCATTTACCGACCTAGGAAGGATGGACAGCTGAGTTGACTGTAGGCCTGTGGAAAGTGGTCCCAACGAGATTCGCTACGCCATGACCACTGAGCCACACCACCTCTAGACACTTATTTTCGGTGAAAATTTCCTACCCCCTCCTTATATTCCGACCCCGTTAGTTTAATTCCCAAATTGCTCATCCCCCTTTTCTTTTCAAGCTCTTCTCTCTGGTTGGCCTAGAGCACAGCCTTATTAATGTTATTTATTATATATCATCTATTATTTAAGACTTTTTACTATATCCATTTCTTCAAAGCCAGCGACTTAGACATATTAATAATATTTATGAACATTTTTTAATAACTTATATTCTTCCAAATTACAGTGATTTCGTTTAAAGCCTATTTTGGTTGACTTAAAAATCCAATAAAATTTTTCTTAGTTTTTTGTTTTCGCTGCAAACGAACCTGCAGGTTGAAGGAGTCAGAGGAGCCTAGTTAAGGACTTAAGATGTAATTATACTCCGTAAGATTAAGATTGGTAGATAAGCCTAGATTCCATATCGTCGTGGACGACACGTCATTGCTACATAGACGCTTCATTTGTGGCTAAACTATGAGACATGTCTTGTGCGACATTGTTTTCGGCGTGTCTCCTAGGGTGGCCAAACATGCGAGTGATAAGCGAGTAACATGTCCCCCGAGTCGCGGAAACAAGAAACGTTTCTGTTGTCTCCCAGAAAAACATTTGCGCGACTCTCGTTACAAATTTTGTCGCGTGCTACAAAGTTTCCGAGACGGCTAAACTGAGAGACATCAAGGGGACATGTCGACCTGTCTCCTAGTTTAGCCAGGCCTTTTCGTATCTGTGACTCAGGATCCATGTTGCCTGTTTGTCACTCGTATGTTTAGCCAACCTGGGAGACACGCCAAATACAATGTCGCGCACGACATGTCTCCTAGTTTAGTCACAGCTTTACGATGAGATGGGAACGTGGTTTTCAAGCATGTCGCCGACGGGGACAAATCAGAAAAACAGTTGAAATTGGTTCAGCTTTTTTGAACGACGCCGTCCCGTCCCAGTCTCTTTCGAAGTTATGGGAACATGAATTTTGATATGAAAGAGTCCGCATCACGCATTTTTTTGAACATGTTTTGTAAACATGTCGCTATAGCAGAACATGAAAAAGAGGCCCCATTACATATACTGTTGATGAAAACATGAAAACATGTCGCTGTAGCAGAACATGAAAAAGAGGCCACCTCGCACAGCCTGTTGAATATGTAAATATGTCAGCTGTAGCAAAACATGAAAAAGAGGCCGCATCACACATACTGTTGATGAAAACATGAAAACATGTCGTTGTATCAGAACATGAAAAAGAGGCCGCCTCACACATCCTGTGGAATATGTAAATATGTCAGCTGTAGCAAAACATGAAAAAGAGGCCGCACCGCACATACTGTTGCTAAAACATGAAAACATCTCGCTGTAGCAGAACATGAAAAGGAGGCCACATCACACGTACTGTTAAAGATGTAAAAATGTTGCTATGGCACAAGATGAAAAAGAGGGCCTTCACGCATCGCTTGCACGCATCAATGCACGTTTCTTCTCCCTGCTTAATCGCCTTGGAAACCAGGCTTATGCTACTCGCGTTCTTGCAGTTACGCTCTCTCTCGCAGTCGAAAGTAGGTACCCCAAGTTGGCCAAAAACTATATAACAATTAAAAGGTATGGCTACTGCAATGTATCTTATCTTTTCTGACAGTTATCCATGGAATTATTTTCGTTTCCTTGCTTAGAACATCTTTCGAAATTGAAATATTGTTTCGATATCTTGGCAAAAAATTGCAAATATTTTGACAAATGTTGTTGCCCGCACCAGATTCTAAATCGGGTGACAGTTGAAACTCGTAAACGCGTTGCTGCCTGGGAACGAGGTTGGCGTACATGTTCTTTGAGAGTTTGGCTGAGTCGTAATGTTGATTAAAAGCATTACGTTTTTTCTTTAGTAACTATCTTCTGCCTGGATTTCGCTTTCTTAAACATAGTTTCCCTCAGAAAATATAAGAATGAGCTAAGCATTATTTTGCATGACAATGATATTGATATCATTGGACTAAGTGAAACTCGTCTAGATAACAGCATTACAGATGCTGAAGTATCGATAGAGGGTTTCACAATATTTCGTAAAGATCGAAATGTAAATGGGGGAGGGGTCGCAATCTATGTTAAGGACTCATTACCTCTACCCAAAATAGTAGAAAAAGCGACAAGTTAGAGCTCCTTTCTCTTGAGATCAAACAAAAAATGCGAGGCCTTTCTTTCTTATCTGCTGGTATCGGCCCCAACTGCTGGGGTTGATGACGTAGCATTTGAGGGCCTTAGAGGAACAATTAGGGAACTCGATAAAGCAGGAAAAGAAATTATTCTAGTTGGCGACACTAACTGTGATTTTAAGAATAGTGCAAATGCTAATACAAAACAATTGAAACATGTCTATTCTGAATTCCAATTAGAACAATTGATTAAACAATACACAAGAGTCGCTATAACAACAACCGAACAAGGTGAACAAAGAATAAGCAAATCACTTATAGACCATTTCTCTACCTCGAGCCCCAAATATATATTAGAGACCAATGTTCTAGAAACTGGAATGGTGGACCACTACTTGGTGTATGGCATAAGAAAAATAAATGCATGGCGACTAAATAAAAAGGCACGAAGCCAAAATAGTCGAATCGCGTACAATGAAAAAGTACGACAGGGCACTTTTCCAGCAGGACCTACAGCAAGTAGATTGGGAAACCATTCTTACCCCTTTGCGAATAATCCATCTGCTATGGCTGCTACATTTCAGGAGATTTTCGAATCGATTTTGAGTACACATGCTCCCATTAGAAAAGGAGAGTACGATCAGAGTTTGCTCCTTGGTTAACCCCAAATCTCAGGAAATCGATGGAAACTAGGGACAAACTAAAAAATTAGCGAAAATATCTCCGGAACTATGGCCTGCCTATACCAAGCAGCGGAATCAAGTAACTAAAGAAATTAAGTGTTCCATCCAGGATTATTACAAAGGGTTAATAGAGAAAATAAAGGGATTCAAAGAAAATGTGGAAAACGATCAATCGAGTCTTGGATAAAAATACAAAGTCGACGACGATTCCAAGTCTAGAGGTTGATGGTAAAACATTGACAAAAGAAAATGACGTACTTGAAGCGATAAATTATCACTTTGTCTCGGTTGGACCAAAGCTCGCAAGTAGCATAAAAACGAGACCAGGTGATAACTGCTTGCAACATATCACACCAGTAAACAATGAATTCCTACTTAGAACAATAGACAAGCAATATGTGGTGAATGCTATAAATCAGCTCAAGAACGGAAAAGCGTCTGGTCCCGACAAAATCACCGTAACTTTGGTAAAAGACGCGTGCGAATTTATCGCTGAACCACTTTTGCTGATTTATAACTCATCACTCGAAAACGGCATCTTCCCTGACATTTGGAAATTAGCAAGAGTCACTCCAATTTATAAGTCAGGCCCCAAAACTGACCTAAATAATTACAGACCTATTTCGGTAATCTCAGTTTTTTCGAAAATGCTAGAACGGCTTGCTCACGATCAGCTGTTCGAGTTTCTCAAAGCAAATGATAGTATTTCTTGCAACCAAGCAGCATTCCGCAAGTTATACTCTACGGTAACATCTCTTATAAGCAGCACTGACTACTGGTATGAAAATATTGATAGCAGCAACGTAAATCTAACTATTTTCTCGATCTTAAGAAAGCCTTCGATACAGTCGATCATGATATACTGATCAGGAAAATGTATTCATACGGAATTAGAGGGAAAGCTGGGGATTGGTTCAATTCTTACTTAAATGAAAGAAAACAATTCTGCTCTCTTAACGGTCAGCAAACAAAAGCCAGAAGCATAACCTGCGGCATTCCACAAGGTTCTTGTTTAGGGCCTCTTCTTTTTATCGTTTACTTAAATGATCTAGAAAAGTGTCTTAAACTTTCTAGGGCTAATATCTATGCTGACGATACCAGTATAACGATTGCATCTAATGATGTCAATAATAAATAGTGCAAGAATAAAAGATAAGTGGTCGACTTCCTGGATTAACGTAGAAAACCTATTCCGTTATGATAGGAATGTCATGACCTTCATTATTAGAAATATTCAAAACGAGGTGGCATATCATAAATTCGTAATGAATTTTATGACGAATATGATTTGAGATCTGTGAGAACAGAGACAGATTTTGGTAATTAGTTTAAGCACATTTAATAGGATAAATATACAGTTATAAGGCAGTCGAGTCCATTTATTCTCAAATCAGAGAAGTACAGTCTCCAAGAGTCTGTTCTGTAATAACTGTATTGATATAAAAAACTACATAGTATAAGCATAGCATTTTAGTAATACTAAATGTGGACAAGGTCTTGGGAGTAAATAATCGATATCTGAGTTGACTGTACAATACTATATCGTACAAGCATAGTATTAAAGTGTCTAGTATTCAGCGTTTACAACGTCTTGGGAGTAAATAACTGTGTCTTCCTTACAGTGAGAAAGTGAGGTAAGCTTATCCTTTTGTATGTTTACATGCTCAGCGCGCACAACAGATTTTCATCGCTACAACTTGCAACTTTTGTCTACGCCTGGTATTCGCTTGTATTTTTGCCACGATTAAAGCGACAACGACATTTCGTAATTCTTCGGTCGCGGCGACGAACTCAGAAATAAAAATGCAGTTCTGCGGGTGTGTAGCGATTAAAATTTTACTCTTCGAGTGGGGAATTTCGCCTGGTTGAGACCCGGCTCAAAGTCGGTTATCCGTATGGTAATGGTAGATTTATCCGCGAGCAGCGGAATGGCTATTGCGCTTGCATTGTTTATTTCTTGTAATGGTAGCTACTGATCGCGCCGATACGCGCGTTTTTAAAGTCGGATTGACTAATGACTCACTGACTCACTGACTTGAACTTTTCCGCTGCGTCTGAGCGCGCCAACCAATCAAATCACTGGAAAGACTAGGATATTACTTCAGTTTTCTAACTTGAGCGCTTTGGCGCCTGATTTGTGGAAATTGAAAATCTGTCTTGCCGTTTGTATTTTTGAAAACAATAATCGCTCCGCTACGCGCGGAAAAGTCAGCGTAGTGGAAAACCGGCTTAAGTTCTGTTTGGAATAAATTGTTTAGCGCTTTCCTGCTTTTTAGTCAGTAAATCGTTGTGTAAGTAGAGGATTCATTTTGTCGCAGTATATATACCAGATAAGTCCATGAGATGTGAAAAGATTACACTATATCATGTTCTATAATTAATGTTGAGGCTTTCTTTATCTTTATTCCAGGTGTGAGAAAATCGCTTTGCTATCCAGACCCTAACCAAAACCTCTTTATTATTTTCTCTTAGTTACTGAGCGATGAGACGCGCAACTTCGAATTGAGAAGGAAAGACCAAATGGAATGGTTTGACTTGGTGACTGGAGGGAGAATTCACGGCAAGTTTTAGCGACACTGAATCGTGGTGAATACTGCTACTCTGGAAGAGTTAGTTCTCGATCTTTGGTCCAGTTGGTCCGTGAATTACTGTTCGTTTGGACTACAAGACGAGCCTAAAGCGTAATGGTTTAATATAGTGATTAACCGGACTATTCAGGCCCGATTTTCAACCGAACTAACTCTGAACGCCGTAGCAGTTTATGAATATCAACATTAAAAGACTCAGTTGGTATCCTGTCGTGGTCTGGCGAACTTTCAACTCGGTTGGCTTACAGGTGTTAGGCGCACTCCCTATTCTGTTTTATGTGTTGCAAAGCCACATCATCTTTTGGGACTTGTACAGTGTGTAGCTATAATAGGATGTTTTGGAACTGTAGAAACTAGACATGGGTTGGCTATCAGAATGGCAATATCTCGTCCCCATCTCAGCATTCGTTATCGTAATGAACATTGTTGCGATAACAGTGACTTACAAACTCAGAAAAGAACGGCGAAAATCAACAACAGTTCTCGTGATTAGTTTATTACTGAGTGATGCGATGTTTGGTGCTATTGTATTGCCATCCCGTATCATTGAAATCTGGTTAGCCAAAAGCGACGTATTTCCATACGTTTATGCGTACGTGCTGTTCGTATCTGCGTTCAATTCATTCTGCCTTGCCTTGGATCGCTACTTAAGCGTCGTTAAGCCACTGTGGAGGAGACGAATAAGCACTGGTACGGTAAAGAAGGGTTTGGTATTGACATGGACCAGCCCGTTGTTTCTAAGCCTATTGCCACTCAGTTGGGTTTACTCTATTGGATACAACAGCATCGCTACGATTATCTATGCGTATGTTTTGGTTGGCATTTTGATAATAATCATGTCCTGTATTGTCGTTTTCCAGTCACTAGTCATGTATTACCTTTTTCGCTATTGGTCATCATTGAGGAAAGGGAGGCTACGAAGATCAAACCGAGGCCGAAGTCAATCAATGGAATTTAAGCAGAAGCTCAACTCCAGTCTCCTCTGCACGTGTTTGATTATCACTACCGTTATCACGTGGTTCCCTACGATTCTGTACAACTTGGTTCCCTACGAGATTCCAGGCCTGTCCAAAGTGTCACTTTTTTCATTGATGGTCAGTTCGTTATTCGATCCTTTTCTTATAATAATATTTAATTCTAGAGATTTGTTAGGTGTTTGTTGTGGACGATTTAAGTTTTCGTTATTTAATTCCAGAACATCTACCTCGCAGTCATGTAATTGTGCTGAGAATGTTGAAATGAATCAGTTGGAGGTTGTAGCAAAAACACGCGTATAAAGTAGACAGTTAGACTTATAACTCTTCTGTAAAATAAATGCAACCTATAGCCTGCGTACAGCCGGTGAAGGAAACTCGAACTCGAAAATCACCCATTGTGCAACTTTCCCATTGCCTCGTTTGCACGCTAAAAGTGCATCAACCAATCAGATTAGATAATTCAAGATTGAACAATCAATTTCACTAGACGGTTTTGCACTGGTAGAACACGAAATCTTTAAATTGTGCACAGACTCCAGACTTTGATTTTCGAGTTTTGTTCACCAACTGTACGCAGGCTAGCAAACTATTGCGCGTATATTATAGTCGTTCCCGAAAAAAATCCGCAGTCTCCCTCGCATCCTTCTACAGAAAGGTCCTCGCGAAAGATACGTCTATTCTCAAACTAACGTACGCACACAGATGTGACATATATTCCAACAGTCTTTTTCGTACAATTATTTCAGGAGTACCACAAGGCTCGGCTCTAGGATCTATTGTGTTTAATTTCTACATTAACGATTCATTGCATTTAAAGAAACTTGGATAACTTGTAATAAATGATTTGACCAAGAATGACAAATTAGATTTTATTTATATCAAAAAATGTTGCTTATATCAAAATGTCAATGTTACTGAATATCAAATGTTTTAAACTATTAAATCAATTTAGCGATTGAGATTAGCTTTAGGTCCTAACCAAACGATAAAACATTGTTGGTCCAACATTTCAAATTTGCTTTACAACAAATGTCTGACCGTTTTTGCCACGCCCAAAACCACTGCTGTCCAACAACGATGTTATTGCTAATGCACAAGCACGTATGTTTTGTTGCTAAGAAATGTTGGTGGTGAAATGTTGCAAGTTTTTGCAGTTTGTCAAAAACGAAAGAAATGTTTGACAAGCAATGTTGGGAAGGCGGCCAAACGATTAAACATTACTTGACAAGCAAAAATAAGCAAAATTTGTTGCGTGGTGTTTTTGAAAAATTTTTGTTTTGCTTTTGTTTTTGAAAAAGTTCAAAAAATGTTAGACGAACAAATTTCTAATATTTGATTGTTTGAACAGGGCCTGAAGCAAATGCTTGAACCAAATAAACGTCCCCCTGTTTATTAATTTCGTGCTTTCCCCCACCCCTACGGACCTTATTAGAACCCCCCGTTTATTAATTTTGGAAGAAAGAATTTCACTTGTGAAAGGAGCAAACTACGCTTCATAAACCCTATTTTTGATGAAATAACTCAGAAAAAACACAGTAGTGTACAAAACGTTTACACTCAGTAGTGTAATCATAGGTAGTGTAGTGTATAATAGAAATAGTATAGTGTCTTAGGTAGTGTAGTGTATAACAATTCCCCACCCACCCGTTTACTAAAACCCCCCGGTTATTAATATTTTCAAATAGTTCCCACCCACCCCCATT
This sequence comes from Chrysaora quinquecirrha, assembly GCA_014526335.1. NCBI lineage: Eukaryota > Metazoa > Cnidaria > Scyphozoa > Semaeostomeae > Pelagiidae > Chrysaora > Chrysaora quinquecirrha. The sequence goes on along the minus strand of JACTAT010000094.1, from coordinate 71,623 downwards.
TATCAAGACCCCCCGTTTATTTGGCACCTTAGAGTATACACGAAAAGACCTTGTGCGGTTTCTTATAAGAACTAGTGTATAGGGCGTCTGTAGGGAGAGATTACAGATGCGGGGAACCACTAGCAGGGGACCTTAATAGGTTGGTTATTATCCTACATGCATTTTTTTATAACAAACTCTTTATAAGAAACCCAGACTCTCGAATGGCCAAAAATTTAAGAAACTCCAGCAGTATATAAAGCATTTCTGTGACAAGCAGACAAACAGGAAACCCATATGCATCCAAATACGATCGATAAATGGGTTTGGAACATCATTCAAATAAAATAACCATGTTGCCAATATGGATATTCAAGAAACTCGTAAGAAACTTTTAGTACTCAAAATCTGAAAATTTTAAGAAACTTTCAGTACTGGATCAACTTTTTAGTTTCTTATAAAAAATACGTGTATACTTGGTGGGATGGTAGTATAGAGTATAGTATAGGATAATACCTCACCCAGTATAGGGTTATGGGATCCACCCATTTAGGCGCAAAGGTGGTTATCTTGAAGCATGTGTACACTTTTTTTTTCAATAAGCAACTTGACTTTGGTCCAGCCCTCAAGAGTTGCTTAACATATCTAGGATTTCAGCCGTCACAGAATGTCTGGTACCCCCTAAAACCTCTTATTTCGGCTCTTTTCTGGCTTCTCAATGTAACTGACAAGTTTGCAAAGATGTACAGTATAAAGAAAGCTATTTCACCAGAAATTTTAGCACAATCTCAGCCCTGGTTGCTTATTGAACAGTTGCTTATTAAAAAAAAAGTGTACCAAAAATTACTGCATTGCCCTTGAAAAGATGTCAACCGTTTATAATTACGCACTGTATCATCTGTCATCATGTCATGTGCACATTAAATAAAAACTCTTCAAAAATATTAAAAGCACAAACTTTCTTCTCAGTCCGTTTTTATGTCGGAAGGACATGATGAGAGGGTGTTTGTCGAACGAATGTATGGATATACGTATGTTTAGACGCTTTTTGATGATGATGATGATGATGATGATGATGATGATGATATGTGGATGATGATTATGATGATTATGATGGTGACGATGATGAAGATGAAGATAAGGATGATGATAATGATGATGGTGATGCTGACAATAATGGTGACGGGTGACGGTTAAGATGATGATAAGGATTTGATGATGATGATGACGATTATGATTTCGATTATAGACCTTCGGACATAGCGATAGCGTTCTTCTCATGTTGTTGGGTCTCGATTGTGAGTCTTCCCTGGAGCTAAGCTAGGAGATTTGCTGGATTTGGTTTGGCTTCAATACATGAGGTGCCAGAAGCAAATACATAGGTGGCTTGCCAGAAGTTTGACCTTTAGCATTGCCAGAAATTCGCCCTTAGCATTGCGTAGAATTCATAAAAGAACGATACAAAAATTTATAAATCTACCTTTTTGCCTCAGCAAAAAGGAAGCTCAGACCCCATAACCCCCAGCTCTACACCCCCTAACATTGGCAATCTGTTCAACTTTTCCCGCTTTTCCCCGACCTTGCAAGCTGAAGTGAGACAGGACTCCTCTCTAGGTCTATTGCTTTTTATTTGCACTGCGCGAGGTCCGATCGTTATCAAGGTGGCGCGGGGCAACCATTGGGGGCAACAGTCAGAAATTCAGCATACTCTTCGAAGAGGATTCCCTTACTGGGAATGTCTATACCATTTTCCAGAAAAATGTTGCGCCCGGCCCAGGCCTTTTTGAAAAGGTCTATTGCAATTTTCAAAATGGAGGACTCGAAATTCAGAGCTGGGGATGATTTCCTTGCCAAGTTTTCCATTTCTTTCTCGTGGGATTATCCGGATGATTGGAGTCTTGGCGATGTACTTTCTGCTGTATTTCATGTCGTAGATGATGGAGATAAAAGGTGTGCACGAGTTGTAAGGGCATCTCTTTGCTTATTAATCAGCGGACAAACAAGGCAAAACAGAAGGTCTAGCCAAGGCTAAAGCAAGCAATATGAATGAGCTCTTGCCGTTAAAATGTTTGCATGGCTGTATTATGGATAGATGGATAGATAGGCAGATAGATGTAGCAGATAGATAGATAGTCAGAGATATCAGATAGATAGATAAGAGATAGATGGATGAAGTTACACCCATTGTATCCATGATGGCTCTTTAAATAAGCCCCCTCTTCGACAGCCTCTTACAAAAAGGCCCCTCCTCCTCAGCAATCTCAAATAAAAAGTCAACCTAAAAGGTAAATTGGATCGGATCCAGAAGTTCTAGGTTTGGTACGGATAGGCCTTCCATTTACACGAGGCAAGGATCGGATCCGATCCACTTTTGGGTCTGGTAATTGATGCATGTGTGGTTACTGAATATTCCTATAGTAATTGTAATCATATTTTCAAAGAGAGCCAGTTTATGATTGGATCTAACTGTTTACACATGGCAAAAGTAGATCGGATCTAAACTGGAACGCTTTTCAAAGCGATCCCAAAGTAGGTTGGTTCACGGACCAAAATTGGATCGGATCAACTTTTGATATGTAAACTAATTCTATGAAAAACACATAGGAACTTACTACTGGACTGATTATTAAGTACCCTTCCTAAAATGAGCCCTTCCTTTAAATTAAACAAGCCCCCAGTGCAATACTCCATAACCCCCCAGGGGCTTATTCAAGAATTTATGGTGCTTTTGTTAATATTTACATATTTTTTATTTCAGATGTCAAGATCAACTAGTTTGCAGTGGTGTACAATCTTCTGGATGTGGAGTAATTCTCAGTCAGCCCCATCCAGAGACAGATGTTGTGCCATGTGAAATGACATTCATGGCTCATCCAATTTCATCTGAGTTTTGTATAACTAAGATATTTATTGTTAGTGAAGCAAAAAATTTGGAATTGTACATTGATAACATGTATGAAAAGACAACTCGTGGGTTGATGCTAACGTTGAAGAAAGGAAAGTGAGTGGTTTTGATTTGATTTGATTTGATTTGATTCAATTTGATTCAATTCAACTTTTTTTTATTTGATTTGATTTTATTTGATTTGATTCGTTTTGATTTGATTTGATTTGATTTGTTTCACTTATTTTGATTGTAATTCTTTTTCTTTCTAATGATGATCTTTTTTACTTCAACAAATGTAGAAACGCGGCATTGTTTGAAAATGAATTTGATCTGGCATCACATATTCAAGGCTCAAATAAAGTGACCATTAAGGTAGAAGAAATTTTCCTTGGCTTTGCTGAGAAAAAGTCCCAAAAAGTCTCATAGCACAAGGGCCTCATAGGGCCTCATAGCATAGCGAGACATTTTGTGCAACCCTAACTATGCGGTTATTGAACGATTGCGAGGTCAATGCTGGATAATATTCGGACCGAAGCATGACGTATGGACGGAACGTAGTGAGGTCCGTACAAGAAGCTGAGGTCCGAATATTTTCCTGTATTGACCGAGCAATTGTTAAATAAAGGCTTTATTTATATGGTGTTAAAACATTATAGAATATTTTCGAACTTTGTTGGAGAATGTTTACTCAAAAAAAATTTTTCAGTATTTCTTTTCCCATCTCAATCTCTCTCACTTCATCAATTAGAAATTACGTGGCTATATCACGTGGTTATATCAACGCCGCTCAATACGGCTTGTACAGACCGGTGAAGAACCAATCAGATTGTGCCGTTGCCGGTCCGAACAGCCGTATTTTCGAACACCATATAATAAATAATATTCCTGACCTGTCTTCTGCATGTTTAGATGTTTGGTGCGCGCCTTTAGTAGGAAGGGAAAATGGATTAGCCAAGGGAATGGTCCACAGCAATTCATATCTATAACCAAAACAAAAGCCTCACTCATTTTTTCAGCAAGATACACAGCTACACCACCACAACTTATTGAGCTATGTTTTTGTTATTATTAAATTAAACCAATCTGATGGTTAATGAGTTTATTTATCTACCCTTTATTTTTCTTATAGTTTGTTTCAATGCCAGAAAAACACCAAATGAGACTTCAAACGGTTGTTGTTAAAGTGGCGAAATGCTCTGCAAGCCAGATAGCTCCAAGCCCTGCATCTCTAGCAATGGTGAGATATTTTCAAACTGGCAAGCAATGTTTTGAAATCAGATTTCGTTTTTTATTCCTACCTGTTCAATTTACAAGCATCTTACTTTCTTGAATAGAAGTAGACTTACCCTCCGTTCTCCGTTCACTTTTCTCACTGTCTCCTCCGTCGCTAACTATATACAGAATGACATTCACTTTGAATTTTCAAAAACATTCACTGTTGTTCAAATTCGAAGATTGGGTGAAACTTTTAGGTGTCACCATAGACTCAAAACTCAACTTTAATGGACACATAGATACTATCAGCCAAAAAAAACAAAAAATAAGGTTAAAGCTTTTTCAAGAGTTGCCAGAAACCTGGACTCTCAAAAGGCTAGCTTACTATTCAACTCGTTCATTATGTCAAATTTTAACTATTGCCCTCTCATCTGGATGTTCTCTTGAAAAACAGCAAATGATGAAGTAAATCGAGTTCATAAGCGTGCCCTGAGAGTGCTACTAAATGACTTCGACTCCAGTTTTGAGGAGCTCTTAAGCAGAAACGAGGAAACTACTATACATGTGAAAAATTTACAGAAGCTTATGCTAGAAGTATATAAATGTACTACTGCTGGAAACCCCTCCTTTCTTTGGGAGTTCTTCAACAAGAAAATTCTTCTATATACATAAAGAACAAAAAACCTTCTCCAACTTCCAAAAACAAGGACAAATGAATATGGAAACAACTCTCTTTCATTTCGGGGTAGCATGGTCTGGAATAAACTAGTAAGTAACAATGAATTCAAAATCAAAATAAAAATTTGGAAAGGATTCGGAGGTAACTGCCGCATATTTATTTAAATAGATAATTAGATAAAATTGTAAGTAGGTTAGAGTAGAGCTGGCCTTTATTAGCATTTGCCATTTCTTAGCCAACTATAAATAAATTGTATTATATTATTCATCCCAATCTAATAAAAAGTTAATTGTTTTTTAGTTTTGCAAAACTTCAAATTTGCAATGAACAGCGGAAACACTGATTTTTTTCGTCTTTCGTCTTTTTTTGTTTTTCGTCAGAAAGAGATCGAAACAATTGATTAAGATAAATTGATTAAATCTACATGAGAGAAAAGGATGCAGATCCAAAAGTTCCATACTTTCCGGGTACGCATAGTCAATAGAAAGACTTTCTTTCTACTGATTATTGAGGTACGATATCATTGCGCTTACATGGGAACTGATCGGGAATGGATCCAAATGGACTCGCTTTTCTAGCGTACCCGAAAAAATGACCCCGTTCCTAGAGATTGGGGGATAGGATAAGACAGCACGTGCCTGCTTACATAAATCATCCACATTTGGGTACTTTAAGCAGGTCCAAAAAATTTTCTGCTTCTCGCAGTTTTGAAACCGTTTGTTTAGCGCGAGCCGCTAGGATCTCAGAAGTGGATGAACTAACAAGGCTTCGACCCTGGTTTGACTGTGATGCTACCGTTTCTGGGGCTCAAACCCTTACTTCACTGAGCTCTTGAGACCACTGGCTTGCTGGATGCGACCACGACTCCACAGCATCGTCTTAGGACTTTAAGACTTTTATTACGACTGTTTATTCTTTTTTTTTAGGGAATGAACTCAAAGACAGTCGAAATGGATGGTGTTAGGCAAATGATTCAGTCACTTGGGATGAATGTCCCTGCTGGAGGAGAAACCTTGATGACGCAAATCGAAAGTCAACAAAAACAGGTACGAAGATTGATTGGTTTTGCTGCTCTTGCGTGTATCAATTTCGAGTGAATCTTGGCAATTCCAAGGCCTAGTCGTCCTCGTCGCTTACGATTGTATTGGGGCATGAACATCGCCAACGCGTTCCCGTCGCTTACGACGATTCTGAAACCAGGCCTAACGTACTCCTAACAGAGCCTCCTTACAGATACAAGTAATCAATTTCATCCTTGGTTATTTAGCCTGCTAGGTGCTATTAATCTCAACAGTTTGCTGTATCAGCAAACTTCGATTGATTAACTTTTCTCATTTTTCTATCCCCCCAGCTCCAAGCATTACAACTGCAGCAGTTAATGTCCCTGGGATCAGGTCCAGGGGGTTTGCCTTTAAATTTACTGCAAACCTTAACACAGAGCACAGCCTCTCCTCAGCCGAAAGCGAGGCAGCAAAGTAATGATCAGATGAATGGACCAAAGCTGAATTATGAAGAATCTATTCTGGCTAATGCAATTCTGAGTACTGAAAAATACAAGAAAGAAGCACAACAAGGTATCTGATTGAGTTTATTAATGCATCCTTTTTTCCTTTGAAACTACACTTTTTTTATAAGAAAGTTTTTTTGGGCCAGTATTGAAACTTCCATAGATATTTCATGTTTTCAATACCAAAACTTTCTTGTGACTTTCTTAGCAAAAATTTTGGAATACAGTATTTCCAAGAATGCACAGTTTAAGGCACTGTATACATTGCACAAATACCACGTTTTTCATAGAAAATAATCATTAGACTCGTTTAATAGCAAGATGAGCGACAAAACAGTAGAGCAAAAATAACACACAGAACATTAGGAGTGAAAGTATGAAACAGAACTTTCTTAAGTTTCAAGAATCCAGTATTGAACTTTCTCAAGTTTTTAAGATGTTGAGCACTACTTTCTTATAAACCACTTTCTTATAAAAAAACGTGTAATGTCAGGGCTCTTAACTGAAATGTGGGTAGAAGCTTCAAGCCTTCTTCTTGTGCTCTTTAACTCGGTGGCATTAGCGTAGCCAAGGGGGCACGGGGGCGGTTGCCTCCCAATCATCGCCAAGATAGGTTTTGTATAGAGGCTAAATCTGACTTGGTTATTTGTTCTTAAAACCACGCCCTAATCTTCATCGACCACGCCCTTTTGCCCCTCCATTTTCGGATGCCTGGCTGTGCCATCGCTCGGTGAAGTTGTTGTTTGCTCTCTGACCATGCAGTCTAGCGTAAGAATCTCATTGTGGTATGTTAGACTTATTACCTGAGTCCCAGTTATCGCTCATGAAACCGAGGCTAACACTAAAATGAAATCGCTCAAACTGGTAGTTGCAGCGGTGTGTTGGTGTGGTGGAGGAACGGAAACTAACGAATAAAGCAATAAGTCTAGTAGTATGCCATAAATGAAAAATATTTTATATACGTTATCTATATACAACAGTATGAGTATGGTACAAAGTTCGAATTTGTGTTGGTTTTTAAAGGAAGTCGAAGGCAAAACATGTATGTGGCGAAATATGAAGGCCATATATTTTCTATATTAATTTTTAGCAATCGAAGAGCAGCAACAGAAAGCAAAACACGATGCACAAGTCAACTACTTCAAACAGCTGTTAAATGGACAAGAACCAACACTTCATAAACCTAATTTATTAGCTTCATTGCATCAGGATTCACTTCATGATGAGCTGGCCGTGGCCCAGGAGAGACATCTGTCACAAATGATGGCTCGACTGTTAAATGAAAGTCAAGGCCCATCAGCTGCTGGTGTGGAATTTCTAGCCGACGGAAGGTAACTTTTCTATCTTTTATCCTGCTACTCCGCTTAAGACCCCCCCCCCCCTCTTGTTTAAGAGAAGACGCCTTGTTTAAGAGAAGACTGTGTAAGGTATAATACCATCACGTTCACACTGCAAGTAAAACCGGTTTAAATTAAACCAGTTTAATAAATGTTGCGCTTTGATCGGTCAGTTGAGTGTTTCGAATTGATTTGATTGGTTGAAATTTAACCTGGTTTTGAATAAAACCAGTTTTATATCGTGTTAGTGTGAATGCAGTATAAGTTATCTAGTATGGCAGCACTTTCTGTTTTGAGTTAGAAGTTACCTAGTCAAACCATTCCATCAATGTTTTCATTATTTTTCCTTAGTCTTCTATCTTCAGTAGTTTCTAGTGTAGTGTTGAAACACCAAAAGCCAATCTTTCTTTCGTTGCAAGCCTTCTGGTTTTCGTCTAATCTGTCTTTGTTCAGTAATCAAGATGTCAACCAGACATGCCAGTCATTTTAAAATACCAGTGTTGTAATATGATTAAAACATGATCTTAGGTCTTAAACAGATCTTGTTGTCTGAGTCATAAGCGAACAAGTAAGTAGCTTTGTATAAACGGACCATTATGTAGCCAAGACACGGTGCAGTCACCCCCCCCCCCCTTCAATCATCGGCGGGATAAGTGGTTTTTGTAGTCTTAAACTGGGGTAAAAATGACATAGGAAAAATCCTGCTTATTTTTCTTAAAACTGCCCCCTAACTTTCGTCGACCCTCTAATATTAAACCCCTGACTAAGTCACTGCCTACTGCTATTCTCTAGAATGAGTGCCTTAGGACGTACTCATTAGACTTATTACACGGGTCTTAGTTTTGCACTCTTGATTTCTCTCAGGAGGGATCCTTTGCGAAGATCTAAGACGCGAAAGAGCCAAAGGTTTGGATCGAAATCAAATTCAGTTTTCACACCACAAACATCCAGACCAGCCTCATTTTCATTCAGTGAAACATCCGATCGAGATTTCCAGAGACAACTCAGTGAAAGTGAAGACGGGCCAAAGCATTTTCAAGCCAACTGCCAGCAAACACAAAAAGGTGAGTTTCGATTTACTTCTTAGTCTTACATCTTAGCGCAGGAGGGCACTTGAAAAAACTAGGACAGGGGGGATCAGTTTACTTTTTTGGGTCAAGAAGAGTTTCAATTATTTTTTTGATGGGATCGTTGTAGCGATTCTCGATTTTGCTATATAGGGGGTAACTAACCGGGGGGGGGGGTACTCATATGTTTATACATACGAGGACGTGATGCCGAACAGGGTATCGTTTTCAGATTTTCAACTCCAGGACAGGGTATCAATTTTCTTCTTCTGACAGGGTGACAGGGCCTTGTTTTTCATGGTTGGACTCTACGACCATCTGCGACCGATCGATGCTGTGTATTATAAATAGCCAAATTTGCATTTCTGATGAAATTCCCTTTAAGACAACGCACGGTTCATGTTGGCATCATCAGAAACCTTTTCCATTAGTTCTCCGAGTAATTATTTGAAAGAAAACTAACCTAAAACTTGGGCAGGCATATGTATACCAATCCCTCTAATGGAGTAACCCCCCTTACCAGATCTAGTGCATTTTTACCTTTAAATCTCAAGGTGCCAAGATTGCGGCTGTCCTGGTTGCCTGACGGTTTACAATTCAATAACAACTAACATTTACGCAATGGAAGAAAGGCTTATTGGAAGAATCGATTTGAAAATGCAAGAGTTATCCAGACATCTTGATAACAAATTCGAAGCATTGCATGACGCGTTGTTCTCGCGTCAAGAACAATTCGTAACGCAGCTTATTGATCATCTACCGCAGTCACCCGCGGGAAGAAAGATTGGTAAAGACACTGTAATGTCTCGAAGTGATGAACCTTAGAGTGTGTTTTTTCTAGGCCCATGGAGTAGCTCCTATATATTTAATAAGTTATGCATTTGCCTTTGATAGTCCTGTAAGGGGCAATGAATGGGGTGTCCTTCTGAAAACATAACCCCATAACAGGTGTCATTTTTAAGAAGTATACCCCAATTACCTTTGCAAAAATGCACTTTGTGCCAATTTTGGATCACTAGAGCTCTGAGTCATTGGGCGTATTGCATTGGGAATGCAAAGCCTGCCAAATTCTGAAAATTGTAGACTTCAAAGTCATGAAGGGTACGTTCTTTTGCGTCAAAAGTAGACTTCGGAGGCTTCCGATTCCAGGCGCCAAAAACCGCACTTTCTTGAGAAACGGAAGACTTATGAGAAGTTGATTTGGAAAAAATTTCCCTGCGAAGTCTCTCAGCCTCGGAGTGTCTCTCATAGTCAAAACAATATATTTACGGTACGTTTCCAAGCAAGGGCTTGTTCTCAAAAACCGTAAATCCTTGAATTGCCCCCCCCCCCCGAATAAGCCCCCCTCGATTTAGCCCCTACCCTAGAGCGAGAAGTTGTTAGTAAGACCCCCTTCGATTAAGCCCCTTCCCCTGGCGTGTTGTTGTCAGGCATTATAAGGCTTTATAATTTTATAAGCCCCCTCCCATCGTGTAAGGCCCCACCTCGAATACGCCCCACCAAAAAAATGAAAAATAGTCAAGCCCCCAGTGGGCTCTTTCGAGGTTTTAGGTAGTTTCAGAGATGTTTACCCGATTTTCAGCCAGCTGTAAGCTTGTTCTTATTAAAAAACTGTAACAAAAGAATACCGTCCCGGTTACTGTAAGGTCCCTTAAAAGAGGCCCTAATAGGGAGTCCTCTTAGTTTTTCTTTATTTTTTAAAGATATTTAATTTCCTTCGCTCACGGACGGACGGATATATAAGATGAGAAAAATGCCTTTTCATACTAAAAGTCAATGTCGATATTTAGTTTTGCTTGTAAATATTTGTTATTTCAGAGGGAAATAAGCTACGTTTATATAAAGCTACTTGGTGTTGTGAAGTTTTTGCGGATAATTAGTGTGATATTAGTGTGAAATGGTAGAAACGAAGATATTTTTTACTTTAGAGAGTAATATATTTTATAGTAAGTAACCTAAGCGAGATGTGAATTTAAAACTACAGGTTTCTAGATGTGTTTTTCCAGATGTGTGAGATATAAACTAAAAGTTTTGTTTGAATTTTACCGACCAGCTTAATCTAACCCATCAACAGAAGCTCGAATTGTTGTTCTTGTTGCTGACAAATCCCAGCCCCAACTTTGCTTGTTCGTTTAGCTCCATAGATAATGGTGTGTTTGAAATTTGTGTTTGCAGTGGATGCCACTGTGTTTTAAGGTCGCTAACTTAATCGCTGGATTTCCAGTGACTTAACAAAATGCTGTTCCTGATATGTTAATGTCGCTAGCTGCCACTGAATGAGTGTTTCAAACAGTCTCCAGGACATTTTACAAAACTAAGCAGATACCCAACGACAGCCATCCGCGTAAAGAGATTGTAAACCAGGCCTTTTGGATGCCCCTCCTTGGCTAAACTTACTCCAAGTCTATTTCTCAAATGTAGTTGCATGTCAGATTCCCATTCCCCAGGTCCACCATTCCAGATTCGGATCCCCATTGCTCAGAGGTCAAGAGCAATGGATAATAAGCAACATCATATCTGTCAGAATATTTGACCTGTTGAATGGGATTCTTGAATTTGGACATTTGGAATATATCTTAGGGAAAGTCTAGAGCTGGGCCAGCGTTACCGAACTGTGTTAGCTCTTGCTAAAGGTTTGCAAATTCCCTCTCCGTAAACAGTGCAATGTTATACACCTTTAATTTGCATAAAGGTTTTGCAAAAGCCAACTTGTGGAATGTGGTTGACCATTTTTTGAACTTATCGACTTCAAATGTCCAACATGAAACGTAGAATGATACTGTTATGAGTATATGGGTAAAATTAATCTGGAAGTCCCTTTTCGCTCATGACTTAGGAAGAAAAAGTTTTGAAAATTCTTGAATGTGCTCTTTTCTGAGACCATAAACGCACCAAGGTAAAATACCAGTTTTTTGTTTGTTTTTTTTTTGCAATATAAAATGGGTTCTCTTCTGTTTGAGAAAAGACACAAATATTTCACCCTACAAATCCGTTTTCCTTTTGCTTTGGGCATTTTTGAACAGCTGGTGTGTAAAAATTAGGCATTTACAATGTACAGAAGAGAGAGAATGTACCTTATTACTTCGGACAAAAGAAAACACCATACACGCTTTTTTTATATAAAGAACCACTTTATAAGGAACCTACATGTAGAAGGCCCAAAAATTTAGAGAACTTATACTACTAAAGAGAAAATCATTAAGGAACTTTTGAATGTTGAATACTTTTATCGCTGCAAATAATCAAGAATTAGAAAGCCGGTTCCATTCATTTGCAGTCGAAAATCACATAAATTGTACGTTTAACATGCATCCAATGTTTCTTAGCCTGCGCACAGCCTCAAAACTTTCCTAAGGTCAAGTGTAGACTACACTTGACCTGAGGAAAGTTTTGAGGCTGTGCGCAGGCTAATGTTTCTTTGAATAGTCTCGAGCTTTGCTCACATGCAAGTGTCTCTCATTTATTGTTAAGACCACTGTATGTGCATTTAAAATTAAGAAACTATTAAGGAACTTTTAGAACTACAATTGCCTAAAAAGAGGTCAAAAAATAAGGAACTTTAAGAACTAGGCCTTGGGGTAGGTTCCTTATAAAAAAAGCGTGTAGGTAATATCTGAGTTATATTAGATTTGCGTCGTTTTCTTAGCTACTTTGAGTATAAATTGAGTTTGGGGGGAAATACGATGGGTTCTTATTTGTTATATGGACCTTTGTTGTTTAGACCGTCCTTCTCTTGGGTTTTACCCCCGGATCCTGGAGTTTCTTACAGGGATAACGGAAACATGGCAGGGCAGCGCATTGTTCCGAACAAGGAACCAGGGGTGCCGGAAGGGATGCAGGGGGGTCTTTCCTCTTTTAGACCGCTTGTAATGCATCGGTCTTTATCGAGGATAAGTTTATCACCTTTTATAAGATAAAATAGAAAAAAGCTTTTTGATTGTCTTTTGGAATTGTTCGTGATTCATTGCATTCATTAGGGTATGATCGTGCAAACGTCGCCAAACTCGTGCGCATGTACCGCGAGAGAAATAAATGTAAGTCTGTGCGTGTTTGCTGAGCTGAGTTTGCACGGCAGTTTTTGCATGGAAAGCAAGTATAAATGCAACAAAAGACAAAATACATAATTTCATTCAGTTACATCACAAAATTACCCTTCAATATGCATCACTGTTTCATTTAATTTCAATGCACAAGAATTTATTTTATTTTATTTTATTTAATTTTAATTTCATTTCCCTGATCAAGCGATCAAACATTGTTTTTCAAACATTCGAAATTTGCATTTCGCGGAAAATGTTTTCGTTTGGCCACGTCGCAAAACATTGCTCGTCAAACATTCTTTCCTTGTGTCAAGCAAATGTTTTAAAACGTAACAAATTTTGATTGTCAAACAATGTTTTGTGACGTGGCCGAACGTTCAAATATTGTTTTTTACCGACTGGCCACGACGCTAAACAATGCTCTTCAAACAATGTTCCCTTGCGGCAAGAATAAAATGTTTTTGAACTTTTTCGCCCAACGATTTCAGTTTATTTGTTAACTTTTGCTTATCGATTAATGTTTTGCAACATGGCCAGACTTATGGCCAAAAATTATGTTTTGACAAGCAAATTTCAGATGTTTGACAAACAATGTCTAATTAACTGGCAAGAAACTAATGTTTTACATAACATAGGTACTTATTTATATATGTATACAACACACACTAAACATTTATCTTAATTTTACGACGCTGATTACACTAAATAATTTTAGTTATATTTAAAAACAAATTTTTTTGGAATTTAAATTCTTAAAGTTGCATGAAATTTTTCAGCAAAATAATTAAACACCAATTTGCTTTTTCCATTAATTAAAGTAGCTTTCAGCAGTGCTTTAGTTTAACTATAACAAACCCTATTGCTATTTTACTTATCATTGCTCAGACCTCAAACTGCAGATCATTACATACGAATCCAAATTAGAAATAACTAGGGGGGTTGGGAGTATCATAAAGTTCCCCTGTCATTTTTAATGTCCTACAGGGACTAAAGAAATACCAAAAAGGATGAGGTGCAAGGGTCAACTACCCCTGCTGCCCACATACACAAGCACCAATGACTGATCATCGGTGTAGAGGCAGCAAAGCTGGGGCTGAGAGTTGCAGCCAAACCCCCTTAGTTTGGAAAATCTTTCAAGAACAGCCATGTCAGTAAGGGGTTATTGATTATGTTAGAGCTTTAAATAAGTCTTCAGGCTTCAAAGCTCAAAGTGCTACATTGCTCAACTTACATTCCTTGAATTTAAAGAATTTCATTATTTTGATAATAGAATAGAATAAAGAAATTTGAGTGTTTTTCATTATTTTAAGAAGCCCAAGCAGCTAGTTCTTTCATGCTTTCCTCATCTTCAATCTTTGCTTTCTTATTAGTAGATGGTAATTTTGTACTTGGTGCCTCGGGTAACTCCTCCAACTCCAAATCAACATCCTCATTCTCTAATTCTAATAATTCTTTCTCCAATTCATCCTCATCAACATCAGCATTACTTTGCCCGAATGATGAAAGCACTTCACCTATTTCATCCGTTAACTCTTTTTGGTCTGCTATATCATCCATAATATCATGAACATCATCAGGATCCATTTGTGCTTTCTTCATAGTATCAGCAGCAAATTTCATTGACCGAACCACCTCTGAATTTGTTGTTGCATTTTCAAGGGCATCTATTTGAAATTCCAGTGTTGATAAAGTCCCATCTATTTGATTTAATTGTTTTTCCAATCTTTTCTTTCTTTTTAATGCCTGAAGTGCAACTCTTTTGTTTTTTGATGCATTTTGTTTGGCTGTTAAAATTTCTGCTGCAACTTTCTTCTCCACAAAAGCCGTTCTCTTCTCTAGCAGTTCCATGGTTTCTTTTAATTTTGAGATTGCTTCCGTTGTTGTAGGAGTATTTTCCTTTGCTTTTGAAGAGCCAAAAATACTGCTGAACAAACTCATTTCGCCTCTAGCCTCTGCCAAATAATTCTTTTTAGACTTCTTCTCACGAAGAGTTTTTCCACCACAAGGGGCCTAAGTTTAACGAGCCTAACTTTACACCTTGCCTTTGTAAGCTCTATAATCTTAGAGTAAGAGGTAAAGCTGGACTTTTAGATCCGAAAAGTCGATTTATAGCAGCTTAGGATGAAGTCTATGTTATAATTTTGTCTAATTTCCACTAAAAATGAACAGAACAACGATCAACCGACATCAGCAAAAAATTCTGATTTCTCCCACAGCAAGTCTGACTTTTATTTCCCGCCGCTTTTTCATTGGAGTGTTTTCGTTAGCCCCCGTTTTCAAATGGTGTTCTTTCTGCATTTGTATTTGATAAATTCATTTTCCAGGGGGAGCAAATTTTGAGTCAAACAGCTTGAAAACATAACGTAATTGCTATTTTTAGCACAGTTTCGTCATCTTCTGGTTTTGTCATCATGTCATCATACATCATATCAAGCGTCATCCATATTTGGACATTACATGACAGGTTCCAAAATTGTTTTCATTTGTTTTCAGAGCAAAATTGAAGGTTTTTAATTTTTGGGGTTTTGCTGAAATAGGGAATTTGTTTGGCTCTGGAAACACGCAAGTTTGGAGAAGAATTCTTGCAAAATTTATTAATAGTTTTTGGAATTGCGCGAATTTGAACGTCGAACGTGTCATGATCGTGTCCAGTCCACTGACAATGACAAGCCCTGCTTTGAAGAACTGTAAAACTCTGGCCAAACGAACAAACATTTGAAGATTTAAAATTGATTTTCAACAAAATGTTTTCCCGTTTGGCAAAGTCGCAGAACAATGCTCATCAAACATTTTTTATTTGCGTCAAGCACAAAATGTTGTTGAACTTTTGCAAAAACAAATTGCAAAGAATTCTGTTTATTTGGGCAAGCCAAAAATGTTTGTGACGTAGCCAAACGTTGAAACATTGTTTGAAAAACATGAACAATGTTTGGTGGCCAACGCCTTACACACCCGCGTTTAATCCGCAGACTGTGGACTTGAAGCGCGGGCAGCGTTGTCCTCCAAATTTGTGTGTCTTCTGTTTTGCGACTGGGCGGAATCAAAATCTTTAGAAGAAAGAAGACAAAGAAAGTTGAAAGTAGACAAGAATTTAGTGAATTTACAGCAGAAATAAACAACATAAACAACATTTATGCTGGTCTCGTAAATAACAAAGATTTATTAGGTATATCTTTTTATTTTAATCTTCATTAAAGTTGCATCCTAAAGCTTGAGAGGTTAGGGTCGTTGAGGATTTTTAGGCCCGTTTAGTTGTGTCTGATTCAGTTTCTGAAAGACGCCCAAGTTTGGGCATAGGACTATTGCATCTGTCCTTTCAAAAATGCAATATTAATTTGCAGAATAATGCTATTTTGGATCATTCAGGTAGTTTGAAAATTCGAGAAAGTTCATTTGCGCTTGAATTGACTTGCAAAACGTGCATTTTGCCAGAAGGGCAAGATTTGGGTAATTTGAGGTTGGCAGTTGATGGACAGGCGTTTGCTGCATGAGCCTGCGAGCGTATAAACAAAGAGAGCTGGCTTTGGTTAGGGTCTTATTTTCATTTGTTAATCCGATAATTTTTGACAGTTTTCGCTCATCTCTTAGAGATAAACAAAGTACAATATGTACAAGTTTTGTTAGTTTGAGCCTTTTAGCGATTTGCTGCATGTTTTTGAGGAAAAACCTGTTACCCAGGAAAACTGAGAGCCCTTAGCCTACCTTAGTCTAGCCAGGACAATTAAGGAGGCAAAGCAAGCCCCATGGTAATGTAATCGTACTGGGCCCTTAGGAGGCTTTTAGGGGAATGCATTCAAAGAATTGCAATTTTTTGTCACTCTCTCTTGACAGAACTTGGTCTAACGCTGAATAAGGGATGCATATATAAGTTAAGGGATATAACCCAGAAAAAGTAAAGCTAAAGTCAGGATGCACTGCAGAAGACTTTAAAACACAGCTGACTAGTGGTTTTAAATATGTTTAATAATTGACAAGATTATTATGAGAATTGGTAGGACTGTTAATACAATTTATTCAATAGTCAGTTTTTATTAACAAGGATATTCAACTTATGTTTGCCTTAAAAGAATTTTTCCTTTGGCTTTCAACAATATTCCAAATTTGTATTAGAGCCAAAACCTGCTGTTTACAGAGTTTTGTAGTATTCTGTCAGGTCTCATCAGGTTATAATGTTAATTTTATGGAGAATGCCAGCCTAGATATGAAAGGTGGTTTCAGTAGTGCCAAACAGTGATGTTCTCACGCTGAAAATACTGGGGTAGATGGAAATTTATGGGGTATTTTCTTGGGATGTAGCCCCAGGAAAATTTTTAGGGGCCACACACTTCAAATCTCTTCGAATGCCCAGAGAAGGTGGGTAACGCCCATTCTTAATCATTCTGATCTTCATGGCCAAATGCTGTTAAAAAATACGAAAATTGAAAGTCGATGGCCCCTTGATTTGAGGAAAGAGAAGCAAGCAAAGATCAACGATTGACTACATTACTTGCAATTTTTATCTGCAGATATAATCTCCACATTTATTATGTTATTCAAGTTTAAGAGTGGAAATTGATTAAAGGAGGTCTTTAAAACAAGGGGGCCATTCATTGACGAAATACAGTAGGATGCTGTACACCTTTTTTATAAGAAACTGGTTTATAAGAAACCTAGAATGGATGGCTAATTCTTTGTAATACAATAATATTAATAATTTGCTTGCTATATTCACGTTTTTTTATCGTTTTACTGCGATTTGTTCCATTAAATTAAGAAACTGTCGAGAAACTTTTAGAATTAAAATTCGGTCAAAAATTACGAAACTTTTAGAACTAGGCCCCGAGCCAGGTTTCTTATAAAAAAAACGTGTATTCAGAGTTTTAGTTGGGAAAACATATCTGGCATTTGATTTTAGAGTTGACAAAGCTCACTGCTTTATGTGAAATTAGAACAAAAACACTTCAGGAGCTTTTAAATTAGTTAGGACATCAGCATTAGAACATTTTCATTTTCACATCTCACATCATTTGAGATTCAAAATCATTGTTCTGTAATCCCATACACCATGTGTGACATTTTGTGGTGGATTAACTATGTGAAAGAACCATTTCATGAATGACAAATCCATTTTTAGCAAATTCTTTACAGATTTAGCTAAATCTCCTTATTATTTCCATTGTTCAAGTTCATGTTTGAGAACCATTGTTTAGAACAAAAAATGTGCTCTACAATATTGAATAGCCCTAAATTCTTTTTTATAAGAAACCACTTTATAAGAAACCCACTAGTAAGTTTTCTGGCAAATTACAATAGATTCTTTTGTTCTTTTGTTTTCTTAAAACAATAGAAAACAATACAAAATTTAAGAAACTTTTACTAGTGAGGCTTTAGCTAGGTTTCTTATTAAAAAAAATGTGTATCAAAAGAAAGACATTTTTCTTATGACTTACATATTTCTGATATTTTGTGGATAGGATTTCCTTCATTCTAGAGACATTTATTGAAGGGTTATGAATGGTTAATGCTCACCTGGCTCAGGAAGTGATCTTTTGTTTATTCACTGATGCATTCGCAAAAGCAATAACCCTTTTTTGGTTGGTGATTGCCAAGAAAAATGAAATTCCTGCCAATGCATCTGTCATCACAGACCTTCCCTTTCCCATGGAAGGGAGGGAGGAAAAACTTATTTCGGAAACTTCATTCAGGTGGCTCTGTCTCGTGAACAATGTTTTAGTCAAACAAAACTCAGAAAAAATTCCATCAACAATAACACCCACAGTTGCTTAATACAAGCAGGGTCTTACTAGTTGGAATTTTTTTAAACTTAAATGAACGGGAAGCTCACAGGTTTATTATTCATTAATGAGCAAATTTAATGCTATAACAACTGTAAACTATACCAAGAAACAGACAGAGAATGCACAAACATCCAAAATAAATGCTTGCTTGTTTTTAATTGGGGCACTTTCTGCCACTGAAATTAATACGTGAGGGGTCTTAGTGATGCCCATCATGATCAGAAAAACCTGATCATTAATAAGCTTCCCAAGACTTGTATCAAGCACCTGAGAGTATATTGTGGAGCGAGTGCATTAGTGCATATCCACCACAGTAGTGCGTATAGACTCGCTAGCGTGAAATCCGAGTAATCTTTATTTTGATTTTATTCCAGGTTTATCTTGAAAAGAAAGAACTCGTGAGGCTTGAATCGAAATGGAAGCTGTGAGGCAAAAACTAAACACAATTCGTCAAGAAATTGACGAATCAGATGAGAAGGCGAAGAACATCGAAATGTACGTAAGAATGGAGAAACAAAGGCTGGAATCGTGTCTCTTGGAACGGGAATCCATGGAACGCAAAATAGAAAATGTTTTGAAAAAAATCGAGCAGACCCAGGAGCAGTATCAAGAATCCTTGGAGAAACTACAAGACACCGAGACTAACATTGATATTAACGAAAGCAAACGAAAGGTGCTCGAGAAACGAGAAAATGATCACGATGACCGATTAACCGTGCTGGAAGATCGCTTGCGAGTGGCGAAAATTAATTTCGAGGAGCGAAAGCAATTGCTGGATGAAGCGAAGAGGCGAGAAAGTGTTCTTATTGCCGATTTAGAAAAATCGGAGAGGAGATGCAACGAGGCGAAAGAAAAGGCCGAGTTTTTCGACTCGGAGATTGATCATGCTGGTCAGCAGCTGCGACAAATGGAACGAAAAGAAATCTCGTCAACCGATCGTGAAATTGAGTTGGAGGATGAGATGAGGTATTTAGCTGATCGGCTTAGAGGAGCCCAAGAAAGATGGTTTCTAAGTGATGATAAAATGAAGACTTTATCAAGAGTGAAAGAAAATTTACAAGGTATTAAATTCTTTATGAAGTTTACTTGACTTATTACCTCTCATCAAACCGAGACTAACACCAAACCGAGATCGTTCAAACTGAGCGTCCAGCAGTTGAACTCAATAGGGATAAGTCTAGAAGTTTAACTGTTTTTTTCAAGGTAATTCATAAGGGCCATAAGGAAAACGAAAGAAAAACGTCCTGGAAAGGTAGAAAATAGCTGGGTTAAGAAATTGCGTAAAAAATTACATCGAGGATTATTTTCGAATAATTGGCAAAGCTAGATCATTGTTTCATTTAAGCGTTTCGGAATTTGTCCATATCAAAACCAAAAGGCCGGTTCTGTGTAAACAGAAATAGTTTGGTTTCTCACTTGGACTCTTCAATTAATTTGATTGATCTTCTGGCTGTATCCCACGAGCTGATTGATTTTCAAAATACAGTTTTCTTCTAGCTTCACTTTTCTATTGGCGCATTTCGATCCGCGTCTGGGTATAAATACCGCCTTAGTTTATTGTTTCGGTTTGTTTCCGACCCTCGTACTCTGTGGAGTGTAAGGCGAAAAAGCTTTTAAGTATGCCCAAAGATGTTTTCGCTCTTTCTCACAATTTTGAACTTTTGTACTGCTCAAAAACTACTAGCTGAGTTAAAGGAGAAGTCAGTCGGCAGCGAGACGTCTGCAGACGTATCTCCCACAAAACTGTCGCAAAACAGATGATATTTATACACAAGGAAACCATGGTTTGTCAAAAATTTGAGATTTGCTCTAAAAGCAAGGTTTTACCTATCTGCCACGTCGCAAACATTGCATGATAAGCGTAATTGCTTAGCAATGTTGCTGAAAAACTTCAAAAACATTTTCTGCATCTCACAAGCAAAAATGTTTGACAAGCAATGGTTTGCGACGTGGCCAAATTTCAATTGTTTGACGAACAATGTTTGATCGTTCGGGGAGAGCCTTAGACGCATTCAAAAAGCGACTAGAAGCATCAAAGAGCAATAACTGACAGAATGCTAAGAAAAACTGTTCTGTGATAATAAGCCCTGGCAAAACGATCAAACATTGTTGGTCAAACATTTGAGATTCGCTTTACAAGCAATGTCTGATCGTTTGGGCACTTCACAAAGCATCGCTTTTGCAAAAGTAAGCTATATTTTCAAAAACACTTTTTCTTGACACAAGCAAAAGGACCAAGCAAAAAAATGTTTGGCAAGCATTGTTTTCGACGTGGCAAAACAGTCAGACATATTACTTTCGAGGCAAATTTCAAATGTTTGACAAACAACAAACAACTATGCAAACAATGTTTGATCGTTTTGCCAGGGCCTTTAATATTTAAGTTATTCCTTTCTTCTTTTAGATGAAATTGAGCTGGTACGCTCCAAAACAAGATACCTAAGCAGCGAGATCCAGAAAATGTTCGATGAAATTCACAGTTACTAACTTAGGACTATTTCTGTTGCAATATTAATATTGGAAATTGAACAAAAGCACCTAAAAATGGCCAGCAGATTATCTCATGACATTTCGATGTATACCATTATTCCAATGTAAGTTTTCATTTAATTTGTTTTCATTTTAGAGACTTTTTCGCTTTTAATTTGATTTTTGTGTTTTTTTTATTACAATTTTCATTTGTTTTTAAGATATATTTTCCCTTGCCTTGATGTATACCATATAGTCGAGAAATGTCTGTGTAGAAGGGATGTTGTAGTTAGTTGTATAATTTTGATGTTTATTGCACTTAGGGTTAGCTTATCTTAGAATATATATTTCTGAATTCATATCGTAAGCAGCATATTTAGTTTTGTGCCTTCTTGGAGAGAGATAACGTCAATTAGCCGCGCTGGAAATTCCTTAACGTTGATTGGTCCATAGTGTAGCTATATGATTTTGTCAGACTGAAAGCACATTTTCGTAATAGCTAATTCTAAAGCATAATTTCAAGGACGCTTGACTTTTCAAGAGTGTTGGTTTCGACTTAGCCTAAACTGCATCCACGCTTTATCTGAACCAGATAAATTTCCACCAATCAAATCAGCCCGACTTGTTTTGATTGACCAATCAGAACGCGACAGTAAGGTGTTGCCGTTACTACACGTATCGCCAGCTATCGCAAGCCTAATCGCAGACAGTCGGCGAACATAATGCTGCTTGTTCTTGGTGATCGTTTATCCTCCGTCCCCTGGGCTGTCACGTGTGACCCAAAAAAACGAAGAATCTTGTTTTGATATATCCCAGAAATGATTTCGATGATGCTCTTATGAGGATTTTCCATCGCTGTTGATCGCGAAGAAAGAACTTTTTGGTTCATCGGAGACGGTTGCCGATGGTCGCCGATGGTCGCCGATCATTGAATATTCAAGTTCTCGTAAATCGCAAGCATCGTAAGGCCATGATCACTGCTAGTTTCCGATATTTGAGAACCAGGGTATGGAGATCTTTGAAAACTTTTGAGACGCTGACTTCTGACTTATCGCTTCCCTGGCTGTTGTTGAAATACTGTAAATTCTCTAATATGCCCCACCTCCGAATAAGCCCCCCTCGAATAAGCCCTCACCTGAATATTCATTTTTGCAAGTAAGCTCCCCCCTCGAATAACCCCCCATGGGGAATTATTCAAAGGACTTATGAATTTGTTTTTGCATCTTTCAACCAACTACACACTTTTTTTATAAGAATACAGTCTATAAGAATATTCAGGCTCAAAATTGCTGAAATTTAAGAATTATTTAAGAATAATCTGAGGCTCAAGCTTGACGAGGATCATTTTTATTTCTCTGCGTTTTTTACACTGCACAATAAGTGTGATTGTCAGGCAACTGTATTTGTTTTGAAATGCATACATCCTGTCTGACCCTTTGATACAGTAACTCTTTTTATTAATAAAATAACAAATGACAAAGATTTGACTTATTTCTCTTGATCTTCAGGCCAATTTACAACATTGATGATTAAGAATAATTTAAGAATATTTTCAGGCTCAAAATCGAATAAGCTTAAGAATAATCGAGGCTCGGCAAAAAATAAGGTATTCTTATAAAAAAAAAGTGTGTAAGACCCTGAAAAAGCTAGTGCGGACAGCTTTTACTATGAATTTAACCAATAATCAGTCATTGGCTGTTGGTTAGCAGCTAATTTTGATTATAGAACACAAAGTTATCTTTTTTCTCTCTCCTATTCTGTCGAAAACACACTGGAACTATTGAACTTTGAAATAAGCCCTCCCGTCGAATAAGCCCCCACCAAAAAAATCGTTTTTGCAAATAAGCAGTATTTACGGTACTTAAAATTGCTCAACTGATAAAAATAGACGACGGAAAGATCCATTGGTTCATGTTTACACTAAATCATCTTCGTAAAGCAACTGGAGAAAATATACAGTATTCGTTTCGCGAGCTCAAACCTCCGCTTAAACCGGACTGTTTTCCGACAGCGTCTGTATTGTTCAAAACAACTACTGATTGCTATAATATCTACGCAGGTTAAACATATCTTAGCTGAAATATTTAGATAATTACTATGCTTTTATCGTGATATGAATATATAGCCTTTGGAACAATTAGCAAACGTTGATTTTTTAACAAGTTGGTATTTGTTCTTATTTTGTTACTTTTAGATTTGTAATTTCGGTAGTCTTAATTGAGTTGTACTGTTTTTTGGTGATAAGGTAGCGTTTAAAACCATTTATAGTTCAATTTTATTTGATTTGAAATTGCCGGAGTGTTTCTGAGCTTGTTCTTAAGAGCTACTTTATTGCCTGACTGGGGGTACTCGCATCAGATACTTGCTACGTCTTGGACCACACTTAAAAGGTTTTTTGATCAGAAACTCATTTGAGTAAAACTTAAGAAAAAGAAAGACACAATTGACTAAGGTGGAATTTATTTGCAACTATAAGCAAATTGAAACTGGATTGGTATCGTGTTTTGCAGAGTCAGGAAAAAGTAACGGTCACACGGTTGTTGAACAGAGGAAGGTCTATTAGAACAAAGGAATATCTTTTGCCACACCCACATGCCCCTCTTTTCCATTGTTAAGTGGAAAGGTTTTTAGCCACTGGTATTTCTAACTGGAGGAAGGTTTCAGAATTTTCTGGGTTCTGGTGTTTTGACCACCAATCAGCTTACGGACTACAACTGGATGACAAATTAGTTAAGAGGCGAGAAAACGCTTCAATAAAACGAAAACCTTTTCTTGCCAAGTAATCAAAAGAAATCACCGCTGTAATCTTTGTTATCCAGTTAATTAATGCTGTCCTATGGCAATGTCACTCTTAAGCATGGGTTGTTGTTTGGTATTGTAGCATTGTTCTTATTTGCCCAATTGTTGCATTGATAATAAACATCTGTTTTTGAAATTTGCTATATATCATCAAACAAATTCTACATTATTAAAAACATCAGTTGGAGCATTATAAGTAAGAGATAAATAAACCTACCAATGGTTAATTTATGTTATTTAAATTCTTGTTTTGATTATTTGAAAATTTTGCTAAAAGTTCATTTATCCTACTCATGATCTTTGGTACAAGATCCACATGATTATTGCAACATTTTACGACACAAGTGTCTAATTGCTGTTGAAGTGATGTAACTTCTGCATGTGTTGTACTTGAATCTACCTTATCTTGTACTTCATCTTGGCATTGCCTGGCACAACGGCCAAGACGATCCTGCAAAAGATTAAGTTTTCTTTGTAAATTGCTGCATGGCAGTCAAAAGCCTGCACTAATAAATAATCAAATTACACCAGGGTGTGCATTTTCAAGAACCTTGGGCCAGAGCCTTTGGTTGATAATGAATTACGCATTCTTGTAAGCAGGTATTTTCTTTGTTTAACAAAGAAGATACTTGTCTTGAATTCTGTACCAGACAGGGCTTTCAGTCTCACAATAAATAATAACTCAGTCTGGTATAAGATATTCCAATAATCGTCTTGAAAATCATTGTGCTCCAGAGTTGATATGACCATCAAGACAGCACAGGGCAGCACAGTATAATAACCCCAATATCAAAAACCCCATTTTCCTATAATAATTAAAAGGCAAAATCTCAAGATGGCATGAAAATCAAAACAGGGCAACATCATTCCTGCATAGTGTTTCTGGAGCTTTATGATTTTGCCTCTATTCCCCCTGTCACTACCACTGTTTGCTGTTTAACTCAAACAGCAAGTGCCAGCTATGATTTGGCAAAAACCTCCCCTGGTCACTTAGGTGTGCTACAAATGATATGTCACCTGGAAATTATTTAGTTCCTTTCCAATGAATTCTTGAACTTGCTGTGCAGGGCCAAAGCAACTTTGGACACATTGCTCTAATTGCGCTTTGCCAGATATTTTGTTGTCATAACATCTCGCAGCACACATGTGAGACTCAGCCTGAAAAAATCAAGCATTAGAGGCAGGGATGTAAAGAGCTATTTGTCCAAATTGAAAACTGTAGAAACTCTTGGTGTGGGTTTCCGCCCTGGGATAGCAAGCTATAGCAAAAATGGAAGTTGAGGAGATGGCTATCACAGCCCAGTCTCCAGAATGTGGTATGTGCATGCTTCAGATATACAATAGAACAATAGAAAAGAACAATTGAAATATGCTTCTGAATGCAAAAGGTTCCATTGAGATCTGACATACTCTCCAGACTGGAACACAGCCTGCCGGGAAACTTTTTTCCCATGCACCTTTTTGGTCTAAACAATAGAAGACAATGCCTCTATTGTTTGGAAAACAATAAAGCCTTTGCTTTGTGCTTGCATCTGGGGACTGCCATTCAGGACCCAGGTTTCAGAGGTCAATTCCACCTGAAACCTGTTTTCTAAGACAAGAATAAAGCACAATTAACCTTGACTTGACTTTATATAATTCAATTAGTCAATAGCCCAAACGAAATGCGACACTCCACTCACTTAGGCCTTTATTTAGGCCTGTGAAGTGAAATGCACCATCCACCACCAGTCAGTATGAAAAATGACACCTACGCTAAATGACAGCTTTTTAACTTGCAAACAGATAAAAAAAGATTCTAGCTTTTTTTCAAAAAAATGCGTTACCAATAGTGGTCTCAGCCTGTCCCTTTCGACATCATTCAGCATATTTTCCACAGCTTGCTGCACTCTTCCTTGTGCTTCGGTCGCCATTGCTATTTTTTCTTCTCTCAAACTTGCGCCTCGTATTCATGCTAATACTGCACAACCACAACAACAATAAAAAACTGCAATGTCAACACATTCTTTTTGAAACCGCAGAATCAGTGTTGCCAGACTTGGGATTTTATCCCAAGATCTTGGGAATTTTTAAGGCTGTTGGGATTTTTTTTCTGAGAAAAAATCTTGGGAAAAATCTTGGGAATTTTAGAGAATTTTCAATACATTGTTTTTATATGAAATATGGAGGTTTAAGTCCGATTTTGCACTGTATTTTCACTCTTAACACTCTCTGGTATACCAAATACACTTATTTTCTATAATTTTGAAATTTATTTTTTCGTAAACACAAAAAAAATTCACCGCCCGCGGGGTCCCGCAGTAGACTTATTACCTGAGTCCCAGTTATCGCTCACCAGACCGAGACTACACCAAACCGAGATCGCTCAAACTGGGACTCATAATATTACGGACATTAATGTCCGGACCCTTAAGCAGGAAAATTGGGCATTCAAGTGCATTGCCCGGTTTGCCTGCGCAATAAACCTTTTTACAGCAGGTGATTGGCCAGGGAAAATCATTTCCGGCAGGCAACGCACCTATTCTCCGGCGAAAAGTGCCGCAGAGTAAGAAGAAGAGAAAAGCAACCAGAGAAATAAAAGAGGGAACTTGGGTGGGTGGGAAAGTTGTGAAATCTTTGATTTTCCATGTCCTCCACTGTTCTTGCTTTCGAAGAGGCGTATGCCGAGTGATCAGACTGAGGTGAGTGCAGCTCTCGACATGTGCTTCTGCACATGCCCACTATGAATAAAACCGGTAAGACCGGTATGACCTGTTCTAGCACACGGGGGGACTGTTTGTCCCGTTTATCTTATTGGGACAGTCTTAATCTTCCGTCCATTAACCCCCGTCTAAACTTTATGTCTAACGGTACATTAATGTCCGGACCCTTAAGCAGGAAAATTGGGCATTCAAGTGCATTGCCCGGTTTGCCTGCGCAATAAACCTTTTTACAGCAGGTGATTGGCCAGGGAAAATCATTTCCGGCCACAGTACCCGGAGGGTTACGGCCAATCACCACTACATCTTCTCCTTTCTTCTTGAGTATGTATCTTTTCTTCCTAGTCTGTGGTCCATCCTGTTGGGGCAGATGAAGGAACAGGCAGAGAAAGAAGTAAGAGGAGGAAGTGGAATGTAAGTTAAGAAAAGAAAAGCAATTGCAGAAGACGCTCTGTCAAGGCGAGAGGAGAAGAACATCCATCAAGCATGTGCTAGCAGTACAAATAAGCATCATTCACCATATCCACGTCATATCAAGACGCGGGTCGTTCACTTCATACACGTCACACCGCGCAGAGGTGTCTATTCCTTCTTCATTGAAAAATGCACTATGCTGATGAAACAAGTAGCAAACAATCATTGAGCCACGACAATGTCTTGGCTTGTTAAAATTCAGTCCACAACACCATGTGTAACATGGCTGGGAAATTCAATAGTCGTCGGATGACCGAACAGGACTCCCACCATCATTTCATTCCACATTCAATGTATTCTGCGTACCCTGTAGCGACAGAGGTACCATTCCATGACATTGATCAGGTGCTACATCGTTTTGTGGCACCATTACATTCAAAAATACATGTGCTGACGAAATCAGCAGCAACAAGCTTTAAAATCATGTTAAACACATGAGTCACATTGGTAACTTTGATCCGCAAGACACGGTTATGTGCCATTGTAGTCCACACTGCAAGTGCTGATAGAAACAGCAACAATAAGCATCTTTAAAATCTCGTTGAAACGTAGGTATCATGTGGAATTTGCTAGTCAGCAAAACTATGTTCAAACTTGTGATTGCTGACGGAGTCAGCAAATATAAGTAATCCGCAAAACATGTTGAAACAAAGTTGACATCTGGTAACTTCTAAGGGCAAACAACGTTATACGCCATTTCGGCCAGAATGCAAGTGTTTACAGAAGCAGAAGCAGCATAAAATAGGCAAGCTAAATCATGTTGAAACCAGGGTAACATTTGTAACCTTTTTGGTTAGCAAAAGTAAATTCGAAACTGCAAATGCTGGTGAAAGCAGCAACAATAGACTCTGCAAATCGCATGAGCAAAAGTTGTAGCTTTTGGTTAGCAAACTGGATCCGAAACTGCAATGAGCATTCTATAAGTCACGTTGAAATCTGGGTAACAATTCGGGCCTTGTTCGTTGGCAAAACTGTACTATACTCTGCTAGTGCTGATGCAAGCAGTAAAATAGGCATGCTACAAATTATGTTGGAACCAGGCTAACATTTTGTAGCCATTTTGGTAAGCAAAACAGAATTCGCCACTGCAAATGCCGACGGAAGCAGCAACAATAACATTTTACTAATCTCATGCAAACATGGGTAAAAGTTGTAATTTTGTAGTTAGTAAACTGAATCTTTCGGGCATCAAATTGAATTCGAGACTGCAGGTACTGACGGAGGCAGCAAAATAAACTTTCCACAAATCAAATAACACATGTAACATTTCATAACTCTTAGGTTGGCAAACTGAATTCGAAACTGCAATGCTAAGCAGCAAACATAGGCAAGCTACAAATTTTGTAGAAACAAGGGTAACATTTGTAACCTTTTTGGTTAGCAAAGTGAATTCGAAACTGCAAGTGCTGGTGAAAGCAGCAACAATAAAAACTTTGCAAATCTCATGGAGACATTGGAACAAGTTGTAACTTTAGTTAGCAGACTGAATCTGAAATTGCAGTCAGCAATCTATAAATCACGTTGAAATATGGGTAACAATTGTACCTTGCTGGTGCAAACTGTATAGGACACTGGCAAGCCTGACGCACGCAGTAACGTAGGCAAGCTACAAATTATATTGGAACAAGAGTAACATTGGGTAACCCTTTTGGTTAGCAAAGTAAGTTCAAAACTGCAAGTGCTGGTGAAAGCAGTAACAATAAAGACTTTTCAAATCTCATTGAGACATCGGCAAAAGTTGTAACTTTAGTTAGCAGACTGAATCTGAAATTGCAATAAGCATTCTATTAATCATGTTGAAATATGGGTAACAATTGTACCTTGCTGGAGCAAGACTGTATAGGACACTGTCAGGGCTGACGCACGCAGCAACGTAGGCAAGCTACAAATTATGTTGGAACAAGAGTAACGCTTGTAACCTTTTTGGTTAGCAAAATGAGTTCAAAACTGCAAGTGCTGGTGAAAGCAGTGACAATAAAGACTTTTCAAATCTCATCGAGACATCGGCAAAAGTTGTAACTTTAGTTAGCAGACTGAATCTGAAATTGCAATAAGCATTCTATTAATCACGTTGAAATATGGGTAACAATTGTACCTTGCTGGTGCAAACTGTATAGGACACTGGCAAGCCTGACGCACGCAGTAACGTAGGCAAGCTACAAATTATATTGGAACAAGAGTAACATTGGGTAACCCTTTTGGTTAGCAAAGTAAGTTCAAAACTGCAAGTGCTGGTGAAAGCAGTAACAATAAAGACTTTTCAAATCTCATTGAGACATCGGCAAAAGTTGTAACTTTAGTTAGCAGACTGAATCTGAAATTGCAATAAGCATTCTATTAATCATGTTGAAATATGGGTAACAATTGTACCTTGCTGGAGCAAGACTGTATAGGACACTGTCAGGGCTGACGCACGCAGCAACGTAGGCAAGCTACAAATTATGTTGGAACAAGAGTAACGCTTGTAACCTTTTTGGTTAGCAAAATGAGTTCAAAACTGCAAGTGCTGGTGAAAGCAGTGACAATAAAGACTTTTCAAATCTCATCGAGACATCGGCAAAAGTTGTAACTTTAGTTAGCAGACTGAATCTGAAATTGCAATAAGCATTCTATTGATCACGTTGAAATATGGGTAACAATTGTACCTTGCTGGTAAGCCAAACTGTATAGGACACTGTTAGGGCTGACGCACGCAGCAACGTAGGCAAGCTACAAATTATGTTGGAACAAGAGTAACGCTTGTAACCTCTTTGGTTAGTGAAATCAATTCAAAACTGCAAGTGCTGACGAAAGCAGCAACACTAACGACTTTGCAAATCTCATTGAGACATCGGCAAATTGTGTAACTTCGGTTAGCAAACTGAATCTGCAACTGTAATAAGCATGCTATAACTCGCATTGAAATATGGGTAGCAGTTGTACCTTGTTGGTTGGAAAAACTGTATTGGACACTGCAAATGACTGATGGACGCAGCAAAATAGGCAAGCTACAAATTGTCTTGAAATAAAGCGTAATATTTTGTAACCTTTTTTTGGCTAGCAAGAACTGAATTGGAGACTGCGAGTGCTGGCGAAGCAGCAAGAATAAACATTCTAAAAAATCTTTTTGAGACATGGGGAAAAGTTGTAACTTTGCAGTGAGCAAACTGAATCCAAAACTGCAAATAAGCATTCTACAAATGAAGCTGAAAGACGTGGGCAGTATTTTGTACCAACTGGTGGTTAGCAAACCTGTATTAGACACCACAATTGCTGACGGACACAGCAAACAAAAAGATTCCATAAATCACGTTGAAAAAAGGTAAACATTCGGTAACGTTTTGGGCATCAAAACTGAATTCGCGAACTGTAAGCACTGACGGAAGCAGCGATCATAAGCATTTAACAAATCTCATTTGAGACAGGGGTAAACAAGTGCTGACGGAGGCAGCAGCCATGACCATTCCACCTAGCACGTTGAAACATGGGTTACATTGTTACATTGGTAACCTTTTGGTTAGGAAAAACCGAAAAACTTATTTCGAAACTGCCATTAAGCATTCTACTAATCAAGCTGAAAAGTGAAAACATGGGTAACATTTCAATATTTTGGGTAAGCAAAACCATGCAAAACAGGAGTCCAAACTGCAGATGCTGACAAAGCAGCAACATGGGTAACATTTTGTAAATGTTTGGTTAGTAAAAAGTTAGTTTTCGAAACTGGAAGTGCTGACCAAAGCAGCAGAATAACATTCTACAAATTCCTTTGAGACATCGGTAAAAGTTATAACTTTTGGTAGGCAAACTGAATCCAAAACTGCGAACAAAAAGGGCGATGCACACGAGCACTGAAACTTTCTTAAAACAGCAGGCAACATTCCTCTAAATTCTAAATTCCTCAGTTTCCTTCTTACTTTTGAAATGGACATGTAACAGCAGATGCCAATTACAGTAATTTCTGTTGACATTACTGTTAATTATTTTGGATCCAAACAACTTCAATGGAAAAATCACTGGCCGAAAAAGCTAAAGAAATTTCTATCAAAACAAAATGATTCCCGTGAAAATTTGTACCGCATTTGCAAAAATTTCAGAGATAGGTTTTGAAAGACCTTGGAAATCTTTGATTAATTCATTTTGATATATTTCATGGGTTAAACAGCCGTTTTGCGTCTCTGGGTAGCAACCAAATGGGAAAGAAGGCAAAAAGAGCATTATTCGTTGCTGTTTCCATTGCGTTTTACTAAGTTTTTCATTTCATTTAATGACGTTCATGACAACCTATCATCTCCAGGAATCAGTTAAATTTTATTTTTATCAAAACGCACGATTTCCTATTGCAAATCTAATGAAAACATGCCTCCGAAGGTCCACGATTCCATGGTAGACGAGAGAGTGAGGGGAGCGTTAATCCCTGATGACAGAAACCGCGAAGAAAACAATCGACTTGTGAAAATCAAGGACCTTCCAGAGGTCCTCAATTTTATTAGTCGGTCCTTTTCATCCGTTCTTGAGAACGTTCTCGAGAAAATCGACCAAAATCGACCATGCACACGGCGCAGCGAGGTGTAAACTCGCTAAATGCCTAGAAGAATGTAAGAAAGTTGCCCGTGTGCATCGCCCAACATTTTCAAATCTCATTTGTAGGTTGTAACTTTTTGGTTAGCAAACTAAACCCAAAACTGCAAATAAGCATTATATTACTCAAGTTAAAACATGGGTAGCCTTCTAACATATTTGTTAGCGAAATTGGTCTAAGAACTGTAATTGCTGACGGAGGCATCAAAACAAACATTCCACGTAGCACGCTGAAGCAGGGGTTACAATGTAACTTTTGGTTAAGAAAAAATTTTAATTCAAAACTACAAACAAGCATTCTACTAATCAAGCTGAAAACACGGGTCACATTTCTAACTTTTTTGTTAGCAAAACCAAACTAAAAAACTGCAAGTGCTGCCAGAGGTTGCAACAACGAACACTTTACCTAACATGCTAAACATGGGTTAAATTTGTAACTTTTGTATGGAAAAAACTGAATCTTCTAACTGCCAATGCTGACAGAAGCAGTAACGATAACCATTCCACCAATCACATTGAAACATGTAACATTGTAACTTTTTGATAAGCAGACCTGAATTCAAGACTGCGGATTTTGACAGAATCAGCAAAAACGAGCATGCTACAAATCAATTTGTATCCAAAAAACAACTCTAGTTGCGGATGGAATCAGCTGATATAAAACTATTTGCCCCTAATCTAAGCAATTGGGGAAATAGCAGGGCACCATGCATACCCTGATGGATCAGCAACAGTAACATTAATAATCATGCAAAAGTATTTGCCTACTATAGTATAGGCGTGCTAAGGAAACAGAGTATGGGTGATGAAACTGACTGTGTTCCAAACCAGGACTTAATAGGATCTTATGCTCATATATGATAGGATCATTACATGGATCACATACGACCAATATAGGATCATGTTGTAGGTAATTGCTATATCATTATTCTGGTACCCAGTAACATTCCTTATGCCAAGCTGGATAAAATCCTCTTAGATGACGATAAACTACCACACCTTACTGTAGGGACACTACATTTGACATTGTATTAGGTATTACTTGCACAATCTCAGCAGTTGGAACCTATTTCATAACTTGTCATAGCATGGGTAACAAGTCTAGGTATGAAAACAGATGCCCCGATGTTGTGAAGTGACCCACTGTAGAGCAGTTCCAGTAACATTTGTTAAAAACATGTTAAAATACTAGCATAAAAATTTTTACAACACTGCCAAAAGACCACCATGTTCGGTGGGTGCAATCAAGATAAGCGCCAAGATTAAAAAATCTTAATGGACGGACTAATACACCATTTTCATGATAACACAAGCACCCTATGTGTGCACTGATAGGAATCATTGGGTCTGCTAACAGGGGCAGCAGCAAAGTTGTGTTTCGGCACTCATGTGCCCAATCATGGGGTTAAACCCTAGGTAATAAGGATGTGGGCAGTGGGCTCCGTAGAGAGAGACTGCAAAGGCTCCCAACCATAAACAAGGCAGACTATTGATACTTTCAAAAATGGACCAAGGCTTCAAAACAAACCAGGGTAAGGTACCCCAAGAACACTAAGCAAAAACATTTCATCGTTCAAAGGTCTACCCGCCAGGCGACCTTTGTACTCCCGTTTGGCGCTGCTTCACAGCATGCTATTTGAATGGGCGTATCTCCTCTGTTGAGAAGACATGCATTATTGCACGACAGTGATTAGGTGGCTTTCAAAAACTAATCTGCTAATATTCAAAAACATTAGTATAAAACAAATGTAGCACACAGATAGAAAATCATATATTTCTATGCGACGTCTATTCTTTATATCCAGGCAAAAAGGCTATAGGTAACGAGTTTTAGGCCCTAGGCCATGCTAGGGTAGCCGCATGGGGTGTGATTGTCGAGTTTGAAAAGAAACCACGCGATTAGGATTAAATCATTGCAGTATGAAAATTAAAAGCTTTTGAAAAGAAAGAAGGGGTAGCGCAAATATCTGCGTCGAAATAACCTGAGGATCAACGAAGACGATGCAAGAAAAAGTGGAAAGCATAGCGTCCACTTCTTCCGCCTTCCTAAAGCGACTTTCGACCTCGTGGCCAAGAAAAAGGTAAAGGTCGGTACAGGTACCTAACTGAAGCAAAGTAATTGGAAATTCCTCACCCAAGATGCTATTGTCATCTGTATAGAGATCCAATACAATGAAAGTCCCTCGAGATTCACCAATATCGTCCTCCTCCAAAAGTTGTGAAATCTTTGATTTTCCATGTCCTCCACTGTTCTTGCTTTCGAAGAGGCGTATGCCGAGTGATCAGACTGAGGTGAGTGCAGCTCTCGACATGTGCTTCTGCACATGCCCACTATGAATAAAACCGGTAAGACCGGTATGACCTGTTCTAGCACACGGGGGGACTGTTTGTCCCGTTTATCTTAT
Organism: Chrysaora quinquecirrha; assembly: GCA_014526335.1. NCBI lineage: Eukaryota > Metazoa > Cnidaria > Scyphozoa > Semaeostomeae > Pelagiidae > Chrysaora > Chrysaora quinquecirrha. The sequence goes on along the minus strand of JACTAT010000094.1, from coordinate 37,732 downwards.
TGGGACAGTCTTAATCTTCCGTCCATTAACCCCCGTCTAAACTTTATGTCTAACGGTACATTTTCTGAGACTGGCGGGAACAAAAAATTGTTCCCCGTGGAAACGAGGCAGGTCCGCTGCATCGTCACAGCAAAATATACGAGCCCTATTTGGCAGCCGATTTAGTACTAAATGTCGCTAAAAGTTTGAAACAAATATCGAAAAAGCTGAGTTGGTAAGAGCTTTCTCCAAAACAAATAGTGAGTTGAGTTTTAATACAAAGAAAGATTGTTTTTTACCGCGTTTTAGACACGGTAAATTTAGGCCATTACAAACACTTACCGTTGACATCATTGTCACCATGGTAATTTGAAAACGAGGCAGAAAAAGTAAGTCCAGAAAGATAACCGTTCGATTATGAGTCGTAGTTTGAGCGTCCAGGCGATTCATTTGAATAGCGATAACTACGAATCATGTAATGAGTCTAGCCCCGCAGCTGTTTCTATGAAAAACACATTTTCCTGGCAAAAATGACGTCATTTCTAAACTAAAAATAGACCTTGGGATTTTTTGAGAAAAACCATTGAATTCTGGGATTTTTTGGGCCTCGATTTGGGATTTTTCCAAATTTGGATCTGGCAACACTGCGCAGAATCCTTTCATGCTGTGTTTGCTGCGTCCCGCCTCTGCCCTCTTGAGTCTTTGGTGTCTTCTGTCTTGATTTGCTGCTGCTCGTGGAAATTTTGAAGGTAATTTAGATTTTAGGTAAGTAAATTGTATTAGGAAAGCTTTAATTCGTTTTGCTGAGCAATCTGCAAAAGCAATCTGCAAAAACAGCACCCCCTCCGCCCTCCCCCAGCAAAACGAGCATGTGCATGGTCCTTGTTTTCCAAAGACCAATTGTACTACTAGGACTAGGAGGTATTGTGCATTTGTTCGCAAAGCAAGCTCTTGAAGAATTCTTAGATCCTAGCTTATGGATGCATTTATAACATACCCCAGAAATGATGATATGTTACTTAAGGACCCATGGGGTGGTTGGAAAATTTGGTGAAATGAAATAAGTGGGGGGGATCGGAATAAGTGGGGGGCTCTTTTTGCAGATTGCTATATTTGATTACAGTGATGTCAGTTTATAGGGACCAGAGTAGTGTGTATCTGCACACTGGCGCAGGCCACAGGTCAAAAAGTCCGACTTTCCAAACAGAGCATGAGAGAAATGCAAAATGTAGGTCAGAGAGAAAGTCAGACAATTAGAACTGTTCTGAGAAGTCCAACTTTTTGACCTGGCCCATTAGTACATATTGGTTTGCTATCATGAACCAAAATGAAGTTTCAATCTACCCAGTCAATATCAAAATTTTCAGAATGAAATAAAGAAATGTTCATCCAATTTTTTATTGAAGGAAACATCAACAATATGAATCAAGGTTATAACCAAGGAGGTCCTCCCATGAGCCCAGGAGGTTACCCTGGTGCAGGATACCCTGCTAATCAAGGATTTCAACCACAACAAGCACCTGGATATCAACCCCCAGGCCAACACATGCCATCGGCTGCAGGAGGTTATCCCCCTTCAGGTAATTATGACTTGTAATTTTCTTTGCTGTCAGATTGATGAGTGGAAGTGCAAAAATTGCAAAAAATTGCAATGTTGTCATAAAAGTTGAAATAATCACATTTTTGGCATAACATTTTTCTGGAAGATGGCAGAATGTTGAGTAAAGGAATCCTCTAGCCATGCAGTGACTGGGATTGCAGTTTCTTAGAGAGAGACAGGTTGTTGCACACAGAGAGGATTTCCTTACCCCAGATGTGTGCCATCTTCCATGAATGTGTCATGCCGATACAGACCTCTTTGAAAAGTTCTATTGCTCAAATGAACATCATTTTTTCTTTTTCCTACTTTTACTCTTATTATTAGGATTCCACCCTCCTTGTCCCTAACTGCTTCGGGCGCCTCTGGCTTTGATATCCTCAGGAGCAAATGCGTGCTTCAAGTGATGCCCAAAACAGTTTGGGGTAAAGGAGGGCAGATTCAGAACCGTGAAAACTTAATGATTTATAAAAATTTTCGTTTGGTAAAGGTGTGAGCTGCCCCACAGCCCCCCTTTTGCATTCCTACCTTCTCTAAGGCTAACACTATTACAGGTATTACAAGAACTATTACCTGTATTTAAATTTGCGTTTTCTATGACAGGAGATCCAAATCTTGGACAGGCAATGCCAAGTGCTCCTTCATTTGATAAGATTTCTGGATATGAAAATGCAAGTGGTTTCAATGGAGGTATGTTGAATTGATTTTTGAAGCATACATATTTGTTTGAGTTTTTTCATGTGAACTTTCTCTGTATGCCATAGCTACTTTATTTCTTCCAATTTCCGTGGAAAAACTTGGTCTGAAATGGATGATTGATTTGCTATTTTAACAGTTGCTGCTGGACCTCCACCTGCATACCAGCCTGCTGACCAACCAACTGAAAGACCAGTTGAGCATTTTGACAAGTAAGACAGTTTTCTTTTTAGAATGCACAATTGCCAGAGCAATGACTCAGACATACACAAATTAAGCAACTGATTATGAAAAAGATAAATGTCTAATGCTTAAGCTTACTATAATGCTAATTTATCCGAACACTAAACCTTGCTAATTCTTATGCTTCCCTAATGCTGATATGAATGCTAACTCTAATGCTAACCCTAAAAGTTATTCTAACGCTAAAGCAAATTCTAATGCTTATCCTAATGGTAATAATAACGCTAAAGCCAATTATAATGCTTCCCCTAACGCTAATATGAATTCTAACTCTAATGCTAACCCTAACAGTGATTCTAACGCTAAAGCAAATTCTAATGCTAACCCTAACGCTAAAGCCAACTGAAAGGCTAACACTAATTAACGCTAAATGATCTTTAATGCTTATCCTAAAGGTATTAATAACGCTAAGGCCAAGTCTTATTCTTTCCCTAACGCTAATTGGAATGCTAACTCTAATGCTAACCCTAAAAGTTATTGTAACGTTAAAGCAAATTTTAATGCTAACCCTAACGCTGAAGCTAACTGAAAGACTACCACTAATTAACGCTAAGCAAACTCTTATGGCTATACTTAAGGTAATGATAACGCTAAGGCCAATTCTAAGGCTAACCCTAACGCTAATTGAAATGCTAACTCTAATACTAACCCTAACAGTGACTCTAACGCTAAAGCAAATCCTAATGCTAAATCTAACGCTAAAGATAACTGAAAGGCTAACACAAATTAACGCTTAACTCTAATGCTTATCCTAAAGGTAGTAATAAAGCTAAAGCCAATTCTTATGCTTCCCTAACGCTAATATGAATGCTAACTCTAATGCTAGCCCTGAAAGTTATTCTAACGCTAAAGCGAATTCTAATGCTAACCCTAACGCTGAAGCCAACTGAAAGGCTAACACTTATTAACGCTAAACCAACTCGAATGCTAACCCTAAAGGCAATGATAACGCTAAGGCCAATTCTAAGGCTAACCCTAACGCTAATTGAAATGTTAACTCTAATGCTAACTCTAACAGTTATTCTTACGCTAAAACCAGCCATAATTCTAACCCTAACACTACAGCTAACTGAAAGACTAACACTAATTAACGCTAAAACGAACCCTAATGCTTATCCTAAAGGTAATAATAAAGCTAAGGCCAATTCTAATGCTTTCCCTAACGTCAATTGAAAGGCTAACTCTATAATGCTAACCCGAACGATAATTCTAACGCAAAAGCAAATTCTAATGCTAACTCTAACGCTGAACCCAACAAAAAGGCTAACACCAATCAACACTAAACCAACTCTTATGCCTATCCTAAAGGTAATTTGCTTCCCTAATGTTAATAACGCTTAAGCCTAACCCTATTGCTAAAGCTAGCAATAATGCTAAAAGTATCTAATGCTGACTCTGAGACTATTGCCAAACGATCAAACATTGTTGGTCAAACATTTGAGATTTGCTATGCAAGCATTTTATGCTTGTGTCGGGCAAAAAGGGCTATCTCTCTAAAATCAGGAACAGTGGGAACATCGGGAACAAAGCGGGGACATCGGTTTGTTCCCGATGTTCCCGCTTATTTCCCGATGTTCCCGCTTTGTTCCCGATGTTCTCGCTTTGTTCCCTTTGTTCCCGATGTTCCTGATTTAGAGATAGCCGGCAAAAAGTATTGGACAAGCAATGCTTTATGATGTGGCTAAAAATTCATACACGCTAATTATGCTAAGTATAACTCAAGTGCTAACTCAAAGGCCCTGGCCAAACTATCAAACATTGTTTTTCAAACATTTCAAACTTGCTTGTAAACGTCAAACACAATGTTGTTTCGCCGTTCGTCTACATGACAAAACATTGCTTATCAAACATATTTTGCTGATACATGATACAAGATTTTAAATCCATTTTACTTGTCAAACAGTGTTTTGTGGCGTGGCCAAACGGTCAAACATTGCCTGTAAAGCAAATTTCAAATGTTTGACGAAAAATATTTGATTTTGATTGTTTGGCCAGGGTCTATTAGCTAACATTTACTGACGCTAAAGGCTTGGCTAAACTAGGAGACATGTCGCGCGTGACTTTGATGTCCCCTCCGTGTCTCCTCGTTTAGCCACCTCAGAAACTTTGAAGCGCGCGACAAAATTTGTAGCAAGAGACACGCAAATGTTTTGTGGAGACAACAGAAACATTTCTTATTTCCGCGACTCGGGGGACATGTTACTTGCTTATCACTCGCATGTTTGGCCACCCTAGGGGACACGCCGAATGCAGTATCGCATGCGCAAGTCTCCCAGTTTAGCCATAGCTTAACACTCACACTTCTAAGCTTAAGCATTACCCTATTTTCCTAAATGAAGCCAAATATAATGCTAAGCCTACAAGGTCGTTAAACAACAAAGCAATCCTTGATGAAAAGCCCATAAACCCAAATTTTCTGACCCCAAGGCTTACCCGAATGTTAAAAACGTTTTGTCGATTTCAGTAGGGTATAAATTAGTGGTTTATATCTATTTGTCATGAATAGCAAACCGAGCAAACACTAGGATAGATTTTTCCACCAGTGGCATACCGCAATAAGTGGGACTCGAATCTGGGCTGCATGGCCAGGGAGCCAACGAGGAGCAACTTTTCCATTGAGCAGAGCTCAATGAAATCGTCAAGCAACTCTCCAAGTCACACAGCCCAAGGTTACCCTCCCGTTTAAGAGGTTTTTGTTTATAGATCTTAAGTATACGTCTTTCTTTAGAGCTGCAGCTATTTCTGATGATCAGGCCAAAGAAGCTTTGCAACTTTTCGTAGCTGAAAACTGTTGCTATGGCAAGAGTCCTGCGCATGACATGGTTATTAAAGATATGAAAGCATCTAGTGCTTTCCATGTATGTTAAATTGCTGTTTTCAAGTTTGTTGATTTTTGGAATGTGTGTGCCCCCCAAAAACCATTGAAAATTTAATAAGCACACCCGAGGCTCTTTGGAGGAAGCATGTTGTTTAGATGGTTCTTTCTAAGGCAATGGCGAACTTGTCATGTTAGACTTCTACACATGGAGTGGTTTTGCACCCAGGGTAATTTCATTATGCACTTTCGTGAAACATTCGCTTGCATCATTTTGTCACTGTACTATAATATGTTATTACCCTATGATCAGGGCAGCAACTTCTTTTATGCAATCTGATTGGCTGAAAACGTTCGAATGCGACGTAATGATAGGACATTATTATCCGGTAATGCCTGCTCATTACGTTAAACGTTCGAAATTTATGGATTTAGAATGCAGCACCAAATGGCTTCGTTGTAATATCTTTAAACACGCTACGAGTTTTGCAATCATTAGGAGAGCTCGGTTTTGTGACGGCTTCGGGTTAATATTTTCTGCTATTGCCATCGGAAACAGTTATTATAGGCTTAATAATCTTCAATTATGATTATAATAATCACAAATAAACAATAATTTCAAATCCACAGTATAAGTTGGAAACATTCATTGAATCAAGAACTTTCAACTGGCATCAAGAACCCTACACTGGTGGAGCGATTGATGGACCACAAAATGGACCTGCTCCAATGCCATGGTCAATTTTAGTTCAGCATCCTCCACCTTTTCAGCCCACAAAACTGCATACAGAAATTCCTCACACTGCAAGTGTTAAGGTAAGAGTCTGTTTACTTGTGCTTCAGAAATAATTTAATTTTAGTGCACATATGAAAGGCCTTAAAATGAAATATGCGTAATTTTTATTCTCAGGTTAGGCAATAATTTGCAGGTTCCTTAGTCATCTTTAAGGCTCTTTGAATCTTTCCTTCTTCTGCTTTTTTTACCAACCCAATCTTATTATTGCTATTCTTTGTATTCTACTTGTCTCCTTCTTCTTAACTTTTATCTTCTTTCCTTTTTACCTTCTTCTTCTTCGTCTTCATGTTATGCTTGTCCTTCCTCTTTCTTTTTCCCACTCTTCTTCTACTTTATCTTCGTCTAATCCTTCTTCTATTCTACTTCTATTTCTTCTTCTCATCCTCCTTCTTCTGCTTTTAATTCTTCTTCTTCTTTTGCTTTTATTATTCTTCTTCTTCTGTTTGTGTCTTTGTTTATGCTAATTCTTTTCTTCTTCTTTTTATTTGCGATATTCTCTTTTTATCATCCAAATCTTCTTATTCCTATTCTTGGTATTACATTTCATCAGATTGTTTTCATTTTTGATCTTGCTCTTGTTATATATAGGCCCTTTTGATCTTTATCTTGTTTTCCTTCTTCATAGCGATGTTTTTTTATGTTGTTCGTCTTATTTCTATTATTTTTCCTTATATTGTTCTGCTTGTTCTTCTTTTTATTCACATCCTCTATGTTTTACTGCTTCATATTCTGATTCTCCTTCTTCTTCTTCCTCTTCTTGGGCTGATTTTTCTTCTTTCCTGTCTTTATTTTTATCTTTATTTTTATCTTTATCTTCATCTTTTTTGTTCTTGTCTTGTTCTTCCTCTTTCCCTTCTTATTCTAGTACATCTTCGTCTCATCCTTTCTTCTTCTTTTTCTTCTTCTTCTTCTTTTTCTTCTTCTTCTTCTTTTTCTTATTCTTCTTCTTCTTCTTCTTCTTCTTCTTGTTTTTCTTGTTTTCTTCTTCTTCTTCTTCTTCTTCTTCTTCTTCTTCTTATTTTTCTTCTTCTTCTTCTTCTTCTTCTTCTTCTTCGTCTTCTTTTAATTTTTCTTGTTCTCCTGCTTTTGATTATTATTATTATTCTATTGATGTCTTTGTTTATGTTTTTTGTTTATATTTCCTAGAGCTGTCATATGTGCAGAGGAAAAGGCCACATAAGATGCAAGCATTGTCATGGAAAGGGAAGGGTATGGCTTTAGCGAAGTGTCGAATATTTTTCTGTCTCCCCTAATTTTTACTTGCCAAGTTATCTTGAACAATTTTCTGAGCAAATTTCAAGTCCACTAGGGCGTTTGAGAGATATCGAGGTTCGACTGTATGTACCATATCTCCTTGATTAAGTGCCCGGGGTGCTTATTTATAAATCCGTTTCGAAGTGTAGAAACCATTCGAGTATTTATGATTAAACAAACGTTCTGATGAAAAGTGAGTTTTGCTATAAATGGCAGAAGGTGTTTCTTGATTCTCCCATCAACAGCTTGCACATACATTAGTTAAGGGATGTCAGTGTCAGTAATAGGCACCTCAATCCAAAGAGGGTGCCTACTGTAAATCCTCAAATAAGCCCCCCTCGAATTGGCCCCTACCCTAGAGCGAGAAATTTTTAATAAGCCCTCTATGAATAAGTCCCTACCCCTGACACTGTTGGTGTTAGCCTTTTGAGCCCCCCATATTGGTACTTTATCGAGTCATGACAGAAAAATGCATTCTACAAGTCGATGATAAGTCATACTTTGGTGAATAATTTTATAAGCCCCCTCGTTTAAGCCCCCACCTCGAATAAGCCCCCGCTTCGAATAAACCCCCCTCCAAAATAATGACAAATGATTAAGCCCTCAGGGGGCTAATTCGATGATTTACGGTATTCGAGGAAGGACGCTTTTTCGAAGAAATACGATACATAGTATAGACTATGTTCGAGTTCTGGACAAAATTCAATCCACTGTCATCTGGTGTATCGATTCTTATATTTTCATGTTCTTAATGCAGGAAGATTGTACGAGGTGCCATGGCGATGGTCATTTGCATATGGGTGATGTCCGTGAAACCTGTCTGTCATGCAATGGTCATGGTCACAAAAGGTAGGTCTTTTTTCATTTGAGTGGTGTATAAGAAATTTCATCCCCCTTATAGAAATAATATTCCCTTGGATGACTGGTGTGAAATTGTAATTTTTCGGGGGGGGGGGGCTAGCTATCTCATTGAATTGTTCCGAAAAGTCTTCAGATGTTTTGAGCTGAGATGTTCTGCGTTATCTGACGATACTTCTTTTCATATTATGTTTTCTAGTAATTATGACTATTCGGAAGTGGTAGAACATATTTTCTGATTTTTTATGCTTTTAGTTGCACTCACTGTCATGGTCGTGGTGAAACCGTTTGCAATGAATGCAAAGGCAATGGTAGAGTGAAGACGTATATTAGACTCACTGTTGAGTGGTAAGACTTTGTTTTGGATCATTCTTATCTAACATGATTTAATTAATATAAGACAGTAAATAGTGTCTGATTTCTACAAAAATTTCAGGATACAGAGGAAGAGGAGAAGGCAATGGCGTAACGCAGTGTAGGCTCCCTTAGTTCAATAACTAAGGGCCCCCGACCAAAGGGTCTCCCGAAAAATTTTTCGTATTGTGTGCGTTTTGGCCATACTACAATGGCTGCCAGAATTATTGGAACGGCTATGCAGCAATTGTCTTTTATTGCCTGCTATTGCTTCACTCTCCTCTTCCTTCCCAATGAACAATGTTGTTTAGCACTAAACTTTCCTCCCTCACACGATTGCTAAGAGAATCATTAATAGTCTCAACATTGTTTGAGAAGGGGGGGGGGGGGCTTTTCTCTTGAATATGCTAGATTTTCCGAAAATTTAAGTGATTCATACGCAAATCCTAGGACGTTCCAACTAGATTTGACAGCCATTGTATGCTAGAAGGCTTCCTAAGACCATTCATCCCATAAACAATGTTTTAAAAATGTTCTCTCACTCAAGGTGAAGGTGAAATGGTGTTTTAGCGCCAGTGGCTAGGATCTCAGTAGTAGGTTTGCTAATCGAAACCTCGACCATGGCTGTGACGCTACCGTGGCTGGGCTCTAACCCTGACCACACTGAGCTTCTGACACCACGAGTCAGCTGGATTACACCACGACGCCACAGCACCTTCAAGGCTCGATTCGCTTCGCCGTAACTGCATAAGGACCCAATCTCACTAAATTCCATTACGCTACTAGGAGAAATCTCTTTGATACAAGCGCAGGTACTACTTAAGAATCTTTTTCATCTGACATTTCTCAGAGTACACATAAGAGTCAGAAACATACCGAAACCATTGCTTTGGTGGAATTTATACCCAGATGCGGATCGAAATGCACCACTAAGAAAGGGAAGCTGAATTGGTATTGCGTTTTAAACACGAGCCAGCTCGCGGATTCAGCAAGAAGACCAATAGATGTGATTGTAACTGCCAACCCTTTGTCTATGAGGAACAGGTCTGTCGTTTAGTTTATGTGTATTGAATTTTTTCTAGGAAAATCATGCTTGGAGAACATGTTGATGAAAGAACTGCCCTACCTGATCAACTTATCACCCAAGTTAATGGAACTCAAATATTTGGACAAGAATATCCAAGAGTACGTCAGAGATTTTTTATCAATAGATTTTTTCCAGATACAGATTCTTCAAGATGTTTGAATAAAAAAAGCAATACCAGAGCTCATAATTGCTATGATCACTTTATCGATCAATTAAAACTTAAATAGCAACACGATAAAACGAGGAAACTGGCGATGTAAGGAAAAGGCCACCAAGGGTCAAGAACAGCCCCTACAATGAAGGAGATAGATTTGTGAAAGGGAGAAAGATCTAGTTTATTTACGCGTTTTTTAAAATTTCGAAAGGTTATACCTTTCAGGGAAATATAGTAACTGGGGTAACTTCCAGATCTGCAGAAGAAGGAAGAGCTGTGAGACCAGGTTTTACCACTGGGGTGCAGAACTTGCAAGGGAGTTGGAGGGAGATATGATTGTTCTTACTCTTCATGCATTTGTTTAGAGGCTTTTTTGATGAGGGCTGTTGATTAGACGCAAAATATTGCAAAGCGTCAAACAGCTTACCCGATGTGTAGTCAGTACCGAAGCGGTAAAGTTTTTGACAAGCTTTATGATGACAAGTATATTATAGAATTGATCTGCATATTCTAAACGGACTTAATTCAGTGAGGAAGGGTTTAATAGGCTGTTTTGGCCTTTTAGCCCCCCCCCCTTTGTCCAGTTTATTTCTTATCCAAAGCTATTTATAACAAAGCATTTTAGACCATGAATGTGGGCATTTTATGGTAAAACTTTTGTTTTGTTTTTCCAGGTTTTTCCACTGACCTCTTTCTTTGTCCAAGAAATAAATGCTGCCTCGCAGCGCATTGTGAATGATCACAGTCGTTATGCAAATGAGAATATCATACATCGCCAGGTGAGAAAACATTTATCAACCTGTTTTTGTAAGAAACCTGTCACGAAAAATTTTATATCTGAAAGGAGCCTCTTCTTCGCAATTTAAAAGGAGGTCTAGGTCGACGCGACATTTTTCTGGGAAATGGTAGATATCTTGAGTAAGGGAATCTCTCCGCGTGCAACCTTGATTGCTGTTGCTTTAGGAGAGGTAATGCAGCGGATTTGATTTCTAAATCACGAATAATGATAGACAAAGAAGAGAGAAAAGGAATCTGTAACAGTAAATGTTATGAATATCTGTAGAAACTCTGGAAACAAGATGCAAGTAACTCACAAAAAGTAAAATTCTTGATTAAATGCCTCCTAGGGCAGAAAAACTGGGACTCGAATCCTTTCTTTCGCTTTAAACGTGAACTTGATGGTAAGCAAAATTGCAAAATACAGTAGATCCCCACATATAAGAACCAACAAAATAAGAACCTTCAGGCTGATTTTTTGGAGAAAGCAATGGACTAGACAATAGCCTATTGTTTCTTAAACAATACCCTGAATAAAAACTCAAAGGATCTTATATGCGGGGATGTACTGTAGTGCTGAAGAATGAATAGGCAGTTGAATGTTGAATGAAGCTGGATTTTGCCGATACAGTGCCTTACACACAAATTGCCAATATTTACATTTATGTACGGTAAATCTCCATTGTCGAAAATTCTACCTAAATTATGTACGGTATAAAGATATCAATTACAAAGCCAATCGTGATCTAATGCCCTGGCCAAACCATCAAAGACAAATGTTTGACCGTTTTGCCACGTCGGAAAACATTGCTGTTCAATATTTGGAACAGCGCATGCGCAACTGCGAACACCCGGTTGCTAAGAAATATTGCTAGGTGCTGAAATTTTGCAAGCTGTTGCGCACTTTAAAAACAAAAGAAATGTTTGAGAGGCAGTGTTTTTGGACTTGGCCAAACGGTCAACAGTTTGCTGGAAAAGCAAGTTTCAAATGTTTGACCAACAATGTTTGATCGCTTGGCCAGGGTGTAACCTAGACTTACTACATGAGTCGTGGTTATCGCTATTGAATTGAATTGCTGGACGCTCAAACTAACTGAGCGAACAACAACAACATCAATTCAATTCAATGTGAGCGAAAGTTAGGGACTTGGGAAGCAAGTCTAGGTGTAACCCTTTCAATAACTCAGTGGTTTAGACTTACTACATGAGTCGTAGTTCTCGCTGCCTTCACCTCACTTCAATTCATTCAAAAAATGTAAAACAAAAAAAAAAGGTTGTTGCTGTTGTTAATGGTATGAGCGGGCTGTGTTGCGTGGGGGGCTGGGAGCGAATCTACGACTTTTGTAGTGAGTCTATCAGTGGTTCTCAATGCTTACATGGTATTTTTTCTTGATATTTTCAGAGACATAATTTGCGTGTCGTTCCTGTGAACGAGGCCGTCGTTTCTTGGCAGGACAAAGAATATCGTTTCTGGGTTTATGGTATCGAGAAGAAAGTATACTGTCCTGATTACCCCCAACAGTGCTGTTGTGGTTGCTCCATCTTGTGATCAACTGGTCTTTATCACTGGACTTTAATGCATTTTTACTCTCTGGTTTGATAAAATAGAGTCTATATGATAGTTTATTTGATTTATCATTGATTTTGAATCATTACATGCATTTTTTGTAAGAAACTACCTTCCTGAAAGCCGAATGGTACTAAGTGCAGGTCACTTAATATGATTTGGGTACCGATGTGCCGCCCAAATGGGTGGGCTCTGGGTGCTGAAATTCTCTAAACATGGGTATGATTTACCAAAATCTCATATATAAGAGGAAAGAAAATGGAAGAAAAAAAGGAAATTCCACTTTATTTGAGACGAAATAGTGTTAAAATCGCGTTGAAGATGTTCTTAGTACCCTTATTCCCTTTTAATCTTCTAATTCCCACGTTCCCTAGAACCCCTAGACGGCCCTCCTTAAAAATTAGAAAGAAAGAAGTAATAGCAGAATTCAGGAAGAAAAGTCAGTTAGGAATATTGATAAATTATGCAAATCAAATTCCGAAATTAAGAATCTCTCCTATCTTGTTCATACCCAAGTTTCCTGATAAAGAGTGCGTGTAATCGACTTTATAGCAGTAATTCATAACATTTTGATTGCAACTTTAAATGATTTTCATAGGTTTTTAGGTAGAGGTAGAGCTTTTAGTATATAAGATGTATCTTGATCAAAAAGGGAAGGGATAGGAAGTCACTTGAAGGATATATCTGCTTAGCCCGTCTATTGTCAATGCTTTATGTGTGTCGTCGCTGTTGTGGGTCTAACCCACGTTAATCGAGCAACGCTTTGTCCTTACACGCTTTTTATTTTATAGAGAACGTAGCTCAAGTCCTAGTTTCTAAAGTTCCGTATTTTTGGACCGCTTTTTTAAAAATTGTACTACAAAAAGTTCCTTAGTAGTTAACTCCACATTTAGTGTCGTGACTATTTTTCAGAGACACTTGTATGTAAGCAAGGAAACTACTCGATAAAACAATTGATGCAAGCGTAACATACAATCTGTACGACTTTTGACTGCGCGACTTTTCTAATTCTTGATTGTTTAAAGGGATACTAATAATCAAAATGAAAAGTTCCTTAGCGATTTTGTCTTTAGTAGTATAAGCTCTTAAAATTTTTCGGCCTTCAACATGTGATGTGGGCTCCTTATATAGTGGTTCGTTATAAAAAAGCGTGTAGGGTGAGTCATATTTTCTTAGATAACTTCAATTTAACCCATTCTTGAAGATATAGCGTAAAAGATCTGATCAGTTACGTGACATCCCCCTCAAGAGTCAAAATCGCTTCAAATATTTGATCAATCTGATAGCATGATGTGAATGATTATTAACTAAATATTTTATTAGAATTTAGTTTTAATAATTATTTTTCGAATATCTCTCTTCTAAGTAAAATAGATATGAAATTTTATTTTTCTAATCTTCATCAAATAAATATATCTTATAATTTGTGATTTCATGGGTTTTGCACATAACTGCACAATAGAAATTTCTATATATATTCTACATCGTTTTACCATTTACATTTCATCATGATTTTAATCAAAAATTGTTCTCTGCCTCTCAATGCCGTTACGTTGCGCGTGCGCCTCAGGATAAGATGAAAGGTCGCTTCAATTAAGTAGACTTATTACCTGAGTCCCTGTTATCGCTCATGAGACCGAGGCCAACACTAAAATGAGATCGCTCAAACTGGTAGTTGTAGCGGGGTGTTGGTGTGGTGGACGACTCAAGAAGTCTAGCCCAAGTGAATGGTTAAGTTGTACACACTAATTTATTTAAAGAAACTTTTCTTTCCAACTCAAAGGAAACGAAACTAACGACTCAAGCAATAAATCTAGGCGATTTTATTGACGCTGTAGTTAAAACTAAAGCTTCAAGGCGAAATGGACACTTTGAAAAGCAAGAAAAAGACGCCGAATCCAAGAAATAATGCATCAATATTTTCAAAAATGACTTTCTGGTATGAAATTTTCCAAAAATCCAGTAGATTGATTTGATAGGCCTAGCCATCAAGCTGACTGCTCAGTTGTTTTTGTCTTTGCCATGCCGCTCGCCGTTGACTGTTGCTGCGTTTCGCGTGCGTTTTTTCGGCGTTGCACATCTGTTTTAATTTGTCAGTTTGTAGCTGCCCCCAACACGACAGCAAAGTATGAACACATTCGCAAATTTTTTTGTTTTAAGAGATAAAATGCATTCATATGAACAATAATGAAAGGTCTGTGTGTGTGTGTGATCTTGCACATAAGAGGGGGGGGGGGTCAGGTCACAAACTTTCAATTTAATCAATAAAAGCTACAACAGCAAAGTTACGAACACATCAAGGTTCACTCCATCTTACGGCAATGCCAGGGAAAATGCCAACCAAATCGGACTTCAGGGTCAAAAGAAACAAAAAATCTATAATTATTTTATAATTGAAACAATAGTAAACGTTAGGTACTGCTTTTCTGAAAGATCCCTGCCAAAAATGTGTTGGACCCCATGGAGATCTCTGGTGTAGGCTATATGGAGTGCACACTAGCATTCTGCAGCAAAAATGACCCAACCCTTTTTCATTGTATTTTTTCTGCAGAAATGAAAACATCTGCCTCAATTTCCAAGAATCATGATCCTTCACGCACCCATGAAAAATTAAACCAAAAGGCCTGAACATTGATTATGATCAACATACTACTGCACACTCAAGATAACCATTTGAGGTGGTTGGAAAGACAAAGAGATTTTGATGGTAGGATTTTTGGCACCCAAGATGGGAGCGACAGATGGAGTACCACAATGGGATTCAAATCTGGCTTTCATCCTCAGAGAGCTTGAAAATTCAGCAGCAGTTTCAATGAGCCCTTTACCTCAGTGAAATAGTGATAAGCCCTCTGATCATGCAGTACATGATCATGCAGTACAGGTTCAGATCTCAACAATTGTGGTATTCCATTTAGATATGTAATTTTAGAAAACTCCTTTCATGTTTTAATCTTTTTGCAGGTATATGAACAAAATTTTCAAAAAAGCATCAAAAGTACAGCTGGATACAACAGATATGTTCACAACTCAAGATGAACTGTCATCAAGCATAATTGGGGCATCTTTTGAAAAGTATGCATTTTTCAGAATTTGATCAGCATTGTGTATTATTACATTTTGATTTTTGCTCACACCATGCTAGAATTCCCATGATTGAAGGTTCTGTGACATTATGTGGTCTCCTTTAGCTAGGGTGTTACCAAGCCCTAAACCCCTGGGTTCTTAACCCCAGCCAGGGCAGTGTGACAGCCAGGGTCAAGGTCTTGTGGCTCATCTACTTAACCCTTTTGCTTCCACCAGCACATTTTCATGTTTTGATTTTAATACCCTTGACATCCGCCAACATGTTTTTGTGTTTTCCGAGTGGCTCCCACAAAAGGGCAGTTCTCCAAATAAGGAATGACAGAATGGCGCTCTTTATTGTATATGAAACAATAGATCATAATTTGCTCTATCCGATTGGTCTATTTCTTCTATATGTTTCTATATGAAAAACTGATCCAAGTGACTGGTGCTAGAAACACCATCTCAACTTCACCATTTCCCAATTGAGAGCTTTCTGTGTGAACTTTCTTCCTTTTTTTAAGAAATTAGTTGAATAAGCATCCCCTTCTGTATGGCACCAATGACTTAAGGTAAAATAATGACAAATATATGGAATTCAATGCTAAATTTAGTAATAATGTGCTTTTACCTAAAAGTTTATGTCTTCTAACTACTAATATCTTCTTAATAGAGATTTTGTAAGGTTAAAACTTTGTTTTTTCTTTAATCCTATCAATGTCCGAACCATTGTTGTTGACTGAAAAGGGAAAAAGAATGTAGCAGTGAGGTACGTAGTAATGTGCAAAGCGACGAGAAGACAAAGAAAAAAAGACGAATTTTTTCATACTAATATTTCGCCCCGGCATTCAGGGCTTCATCAGGGCTTCATCATTACTCTGATGAAGCCCTGAATGCCGGGCGAAATATTAGTATTAAAAATTTGTCTTTTTTTCTTTGTCTTCTCGTCGCTTTGCAGCGTTACTGCCTCACTGCTTTATTTTACTTTATTCGCCGCAAGAATCAAAAGATCTGACTGGACAGTTTGCAGTTCGTGGCCTTTTCTCTCTATCAATAAAAAGAATGTACCCCAGGTTTTCATTTATTAAGTCCTCTCTGTGATAAGATCTAACACAAAGTTTTCTTGAAAATCTAACTCAGCTTGTTTGGGCTTTTTTGCATTGCCAAACCAAAAATGACATTTTATTTTTCCCCACAGAGAATGGCAGAAAGAATTAAAGAACAAGAAAAATAATGGGAAACCAAATCTGATGCTCTGTCTGTTAAGGTTCCACAGATTCACATTATTAGGTCTTGGACTTGTCCTTTTTATACAGGTAAGAAATTAGCCATATCATTTGACCCTTCTAGCCTTGCTTTGATGATAATTTTTTAAAGAGCTCTTCCTCCTCTTCTTTTAACTTACTCTTTTCTCTCTTCTGCAGAGATATTGGGGTTTTTATTTTGGTCTTTTCACTACATTATAGCATTCTCCTGGGCTCAAGGGGAATGGGGGGTTGATTTTCTGTACGGCCATGCATAATGGTTCAATGAAATGTTGTGATGTTTTGAATGTCCCATCAAAGAAACATCTTCTCAGTAATCAATAATGATGCCTCTTCTTTGAAACACTTCTTTCACAATAAAAGAAAATATGTATTCAAATATGCAGCTATTTTCAGTTACCAGATTAGACATGATAGTCGCCACTTATCATGACAACCTTTGATATTTAGTTGGGCAACGTTTCGGGAGAGATCCGTCTCCTTAATAGGAAAGAAACCACATTTCTCATTGCCCGATGATGGGAGACGGATCCCTCCCGAAACGTTGCCCAGCTAAATATCAAAGGCTTGTCATGATAAGTGGTGACTATCATGTCTAATACGCTGTCAGAAACAGCCTTGATAAGTCTGAATATATTTACTCTGTTTTCAGTTAGTTATCATCACAAAAAGGTTAAAATCAGGATTATTTGCCAAAATGAGAGATAATTATGGGAGACATAAGAGATTACAGACATCTCCCCAACAAAATCCTTAATAAATGGAGGCACTTCTTGGCAACTCCCAGTACCAAAAATGTACCAAATACCCCCTAAAGGTCATTTGGTGAAAATTTTGGAGTCCAAATCTTTTTCTAACATAGAAACCCATAATACAGAAGAACTAATTCTTCCGTACAATTTTAGAAAGAGATGGAAAAATTTAATGTTTGCATTTGACTATAGGAAATATTATCATCAAGTTTTTTAATTTTGAATCTGTTTTCATTTCAGGCATCTCTTGGCATTGTAATGCCATATCTTGTGGGATTTCTTATAGAGTACTTTGCAACTAAAAACATTGCAAAACTACATGCATTCCTATATGCTGGTGGAATCGCTCTGAGTTTCTTCATAATCTTCTTATGTCATCATGTTTTGTTTTATCATGTGGATCTTGTTGGTCTCAAATCACGAACAGCTGTAATTACTCTGATTTACAGAAAGGTAAAACAGTCTTTATAGTGTAAATCAACATTGAATAACAAGTTGCGTTTGAAATACACCAAGAAAATTAATGCTGGGTTGGTGGAACAGCAATTACAAAATACAGCAGGATTATCATATAGATTTAGTTCAAGAGTCCAAGTTAGAGTATGAACTCTTTCTGTGTACAAAGACTAGATTTTCATTTATCAACACAGATTCCAAATGCTGAAATGATAAGTTTTGAGTTGCACAAAACTTCAGAATTGCAATAAACAGCGGCAACATTTTCGATCATACTTAAAAGCTTTTTTCGTCTGACACTCCTCAGATTATAAACGTCAGAAACAGACCGAAACAAACGAAAAAGGTGGAATTTATACCCAGATGCAGATCGAAATGCACCAATCAGAAAGTGAAGCTGAATTAGCATTGTGTTTTCAAAACCGATCAGCTTGCCGATTTGATACAGTAGGAAGATGAATAGAATTAATTGAAGAGTCCAAGTGAGAAAACGAGTTGTTTCTGTCTACACAGAACCAGCCTTTTGGTGTTGATGTGGACAGATTCCAAATCTCCCAAGAAAAACAAAGATCTTGCTTTGCCAATGATTTTAAAATAATCCTCACTGTAATTTTCTGCACAGTTTTGGTTATCGAGCAAGTGTTGTCCTATGGCCAAATCATGTTTGGTTGTTGCCTGCCAAACTAGGTTGTTGCTTGGACCCACGGGGTGGTTGCTCTCTTTGCTGAGAATTGTAATGACGAATATTAGAAGGGACATGCTGCTTTATCGGTTTATCCTATCTCCTAATCTCTGGGAAGTACGACCTACTTACCTGGCAAAACACCGGCATGAAAATTCATGAATAACCAAACTTTTTTGTGTGGTATGTAAGGTATTGAATGGATGGTAGAACTTTCAGAGTGCTAAAAACTAACCGAGGGTTGGCAGCAGCGAAACACTTAGTAATGATGGCTTTTCTTACTTGACTTTTGAATCGCAATGAGACGTTTCCTATCCAAGGAATTTTTAGGTAAACAGGGAACTTTTGCGGACCTACTATTTAACAGCCGAAAAACCTGTGACTGCTTCCTGCTGTATCCGGCAAGCTGGTTTGTTGTTTAAAACACAATGCCAGTTCAACTTGATTTTCTGATTGGTGCATTTCGATCCGCATCTGGGTATAAATTTGGCTTTTTTCAAGTGTTTCGGACTGCTTCTGACGTTTATACTCTGAGGAGTGTCAGACGAAAAAAGCTTTTTAAGTATGCCCGACAATGTTTCTGCTGTTTCTTGCAATGCTTAAATGAAACAACAATCTTGCTTTGCCAATTATCCAAGAAAGATCCTCACTGTAATTTGCTGCACAACCTGGGAGATCCAGTGAATAAAATATGTCCTATGGCAGCATTTTGCTTAAGGGTAGTGGGTGGTTGTTTGGAAGCGGGGTGGTATCAAAACGTGCATTTATGTATTTGTGTTTTTACGTATTCATATTATTTACAAACAACAAATGAAGCGGAATATTTTCTTTGACTCTGCATCCATCGATTTATTGAATTTAGAATTTTTCATGTGTTTAACTCTTTTCCATGGTTCCTTTTTAGGCCATTCGTCTTTCTCAAGGCGCATTTTCACAAACATCAACTGGTCAAATTATTAACCTAGTTTCTGGTGATGCACAAAAACTAGTTCTGGTATGAATATTTTGAAAATTAGTGTTGTACTAGCCCTTGCCAAGAGGTGCGCTGCGTGTGCCACTTTGAGGGCTCTTACGCTCCGCGGTTAACTTTGGACCTCCGCCTTGCGACGGATGTTTATGAACGGGGTCATTCTAAACAATAAATCAGTTTGATTAGGAGACACGATCAATGCTAGAAAATTATGATGCAAAACTGTTTCAATGATGTCGTATGTTGCCTTGATTAGCGTAGAGGAAAGCTCCACTTTTACAAAATGACCTTGGTATGCACGGGAAATGAGTATGGCTTGATTGTATTCAAGAATGGTCTGGAGTAGTGTTATCTTACCGAGGTATGGCTTGAATGGTATCAAGCTTTTAGACTGCTTTCCTTGCAAAGCTGCTTTCCTTGCAAAGCAGAACTTAGTCTTAGTGACTGTCTGCACGAGTGGCCTAGCCTTGAAGTGCGAAAAGCTTTAGCGTGTACAGTGCTTTAAGTGGAGAAGAACGTTCGTCTTCGTTAATTACGGATGGGCACAGTCTTAACGTTCTATACATGCCAGGTGAAAGACACTGTTAGTGACCGTAAAGACGTTACTTTTCATGTTGAGTGGGCTTTTTGTATTGAAGGGAGATTAGTGACAATGAGCTTAGTGTAAATATTGTACTACTCCATCATGTTCTTTCTAACGTACAATGCTCCTTTACAATTTTTCCAAGTTTTTCGTTGCACAAATCTTGACCTGCATTAACAAATAGAATGCGGTTATTAGACGATTGCGAGGTCAATGCTGGAAAATATTCGGACCGAAGCATGACGTTCGGACCGAGCGTAGTGAGGCTTTATTATATGGCTTTATTATATGGTCTTAAAAGCAATATTGAATATTTTCGAACTTTATTGGTGAATGTTTACCCAAGAAACATCATTTTCAGTATTTCATTTTCCCATCTCAATCTCTCCTTGCTAGCTTTCTTGCTTTCTCGCTTGCTTGCTTGCTTGCTTGTTATCCTTGCTAGTTTGCTTGATTGTATTTTGTGCTCCTCGCTTACTTTCTTGCTTGTTTTCTTTACTAACTTTCTTGCTTGCCTTTCTTGCTCTCTCGCTTCTTAGCTTTCTTGATTTCTTGCTTACTTTCTTGCTTGTTTTCTTTGCTAACTTTCTTGCTTGCATTTCTAGCAATTTCACTTGCTAGCTTTCTTGCTAACTAACTTGCTTGCTAGCTTGTTTATTAGCTTTCCTTGTTTTCTTGCCCTCTTGCTTGCTTTCTTTCCTTCCTTGCTTGCTTACTTGCTAACTTGCTAAGTTGCTTGCCTTCCCTTGCAGGCTTGCTTGCTAGCTACCTTGTTTGCTGTTATCAATGAATACAATCAGCTAATTTTTGCCCTTCATATCTTGTTTTAAGTATTCGAAATACATTGCATGTCTCATCTACATATATGTGTCTTATCTTTTATATTCTAGACGTTCCATTTCATCAATTACTTTTGGATCGCACCATTACAACTTGTTGTAGTGACTGCATTGCTCTATACCTTAGTCGGTGTTTCAGCTTTTCCAGGAGTAGCTGTCATGGCTTTGGCTGTTCCTTTTCAAGTACTTCTTGGGAATCTTTTTGCAAGCTACAGGTAAGTAAGCAATCTTTTTGTTTGAGCCTTCCAAGACGGGGGGCAGGGGACAGACTGTCCTTTGCTCTCAGTTTCGAAGGTTTTCTGATGGTTAACGATGTTATTTCTAATCAAATCTTTCTTGACTCGCCCGTAGCAGAATTAAATTTGACCCTGGAGTTTTTCGTGCTTGAAATACTAACAGACTGCTTCGTTTACAATAATTAAAAGCTTTAGTGAAAAAGTTGCATTAAGTGAGTTTCAGTGCGTCAACGAATGTCAAGAGCGAAGGATGATAGTTAAAGACCTCTGAGGCAAGGTCCAGAAATCATGTTAATGTTGGAGTTTTAAAATATAAATTTTTGTCTTGATAACAACCTTTTCTCTGACTGCCAATTCCTACAGCGAGATAAACGAAAAAATTTTAATTTAGTCGGTCCTTTTCATCAGTTGTGAAAGTTCTTGAGAAAATCAACACCATGTACACGGCCAATCGAGGTGTTAACTGGCTTAATCCCTAGAAGAGTGTAAGAAAATTGCTCGTGTGCATGGGCCCTACTTCCCCCTTCCCGTGGCAACAAGAATTATCTTAAACATGTTGATATTTTGCAGGACCAAAATTGCTAAACTCACTGACGAGAGAGTTAAGATCATGAATGAATTGATCTCTGGAATGCGAGCTGTTAAAATGTACACGTGGGAGAAGCCATTCTCTGAAATTATCAGGGATATAAGAAGGTAAAAAACTCCCCATGTTTCTGTGTTATTTCCTAGTTCATGGTGAAGTTTCCATGAAGTTGCTGTTAGTTGATCCAAGGATATTTTTTTATGTCTTTGTGGCTACCTTATATCTCGGTTTTTTCGTGGCACTAACGCACTAAGTACCAAAGTAGATACCTAGTTAGATTTAAGACCTTTGCAAAACAATCAAGCACATTATTTGTCAAACATTTAAAATTTGCTTGTCAAGCGATGTGTCAATGTTTATGATGTCATTAAACATTGCCTGGCAAGCATAAAGAAGCAAAATTCGTTGCACGGTGTTTTTGAAAATGTTTTAGTAAAACATTTTCGCTTGACGCAAGCAAAAAGTGTAAGACGAGTAATGGGTTGTAGCATGGCGAAACTGTAAAACATTTTGCTTGAGATGCAAATTTCAATTTTTGGTAAAAAATGTTTGATTGTTTGGTCAGGACTTAAGGTTCCTAAGTCGGCAGCAATCGATGGTTTTCTGTTACAAACAAGCAACGTAGATTTACAGGGTGGCCCAAAAACGGGACCCCCTTAGATCAATAATTTCTGAATAATTTTTCTCAAGGAGGAATTTTACAAAATTTATACCAGGAAATATTCAACTCAAGTGCGATATTGTGTAGAAATATTTTGATGATAAGAGTTTCCATGTTGGCGCAATTAGACATTAAATTCCTGATGTCGAAAAACCAGCTGTTTAATAAAGGGGAATCGTTATCCCAATGCAAAAGGGTCAGTCATATTAGAGAAGTGTATTGAGCAGGATTGAGGACATTTTGAACATATCATTTGTCTGAAAGAATTGGTTATTGATTTTTCCGTTTTGTTGCCTAAGGATATAAAGTTGCACATCTTGTTACAGTGTATTTTTTGAAAGTAAAGTTTTAAAGTCAATTTATTCAGAGATGCTAACCCATATAATCACGATATTTCCAAGAAATATCTCACTTGAGTTGAATACAATTTAGTATAAATTTCATGAAGTTCCTGCTTGAGAAAGTATTTGGGGTCCCTTTTTTTGGGCCACCCTGTATATCAGATAGCTAATGGCAAAGATATTTACTCTGCTGTAGGAAAGAGATCTTTTGTATTCTACAAGCTGCAATGATTCGATCTCTGAACACAACATCATTCTTATGTTCGTCATATTTGGCTGCACTTTGCATTTTAACAACACATTATCTTCTTGGAGAAATGCTGACAGCGACTAAAGTGTTCAGTACTTTGGCTTTATTACAAGTTCTGAGATTCACATTGAATTTGTTCTTCTCTTTGGGTGTTCAGAATATTGCAGAGGCATCTTCTTCGTCAAAACGAATCCGGGTAAGTGCTATATACCTTTTTGTGGCAAGAACACTTAACCCCAATCGTACCCAGCCTGTTTTTGTCTTGACGTAGACAGGAAGTGTATGAAAGGAAACCTGCACCTTATGTTTCGTTTTTACGAATTTATTTTTTTGTCCATCTGACGCAAGGAAGGTTCATGGACATTGTTCTAACTTTTGGAATTTCATAAGTTTTTTAAACAAGCAAACTGTAAATGGTGGATTTTCGTTAGAAATACAATGCGTTCCAAATTCCTTGGGAATGCCTCGCAGAATTTTCGATGTTTCACAGATGTAGCCATTCTAAGCAGTGCAAGCTGGCCATATCCCTCGTCTCTCTCCCCCCCCCCCCTTTTTCAAGTAGCCGGAGTAGCCGTTCGTACAGTACCTTTGCACGGAGTCAGACGGCATTTGAGAGATGATTCTCTATCTTGTCTATTCAACTGGCTTTAGGTTGATTTTAGCCCGACTGACTTATTATTCCAAACACTTTGGCAGGTGTTGTAGTTGTTTATAGGGGCAGGATTCAGATGATTTAGAATCGCAAGCTTTCACAATGTGTTTCAAAATCAGATTTTCATATCAGGATGAGGATCTTTCGTTAATTTTTTGACAAGCATTAAAAATATTGCTTTTCTCAAAAATGTTCTCATTATGTCTGTCGTTCTTTTTGAAGCAACCACGTTTCAAACTTGAAAAAGCCAAACCCATTCTCATTGAAGTTATTTTTCATTTTCAAGGATTTCTTGTTGCTTGATGAAATGAAGACTGAAAATGTTCATGCAAGACCCTTGTCTCCCTCTGACCCAGGCCCTTCAGTTGTTGTTAAAGACATTAAAGCATCGTGGAAGAATGTAAGTTACATGCCTTCATTGATTTTTCATTTCATTTATTTTTATTTATTTAAACAAGGTTAAACACATTCAGTAGATCTAATTACATTGATTTATTATGTGCACTACTTAACACTTAACCAATTAAATAACCAACTAACTAACTAAGTAACTAATTAACTAACTAACTATTTACCTAACTAACTAACTAACTAACTAACTAAGTATCTAACTAACTAACTAACTTACTAACTAACTAACTGACTAAGGAACTGACTAACTAACTAACTAACTAACTAGCTAGCTAACTAACTAACTAATTAACTAACTAACTAACTAACTAACTAACTAACTAACTAACTAACTAGCTAACTGCATGGATTACTGGCTGACTAACTGACTAATTGACTGACTAGCTAGCTAACTAACTAACTAACTAACTAAACAACTAACTAATTAAGTAACTAACTAACTAACTAACTTACTAACTAACAAAGTACCTTACTAACTAACTAACTAACTAACTAACTAACTAACTAACTAACTAACTAACTAACTAACTAACTAACTGAATAACTAACTAAATAAATAACTAAATAACAAGCTAACAAACAAACTAATTAACTAAGTAATTAGCTAACTAACTAACTAATTAACTTGCTAACTAACTTACTAAGCAACCAACTAACGAACTAATCACTAAATGACTAACTAACTAACTAACTACTAACTAAAGTAACCAACTATCTTACTAACTAACTAAACTAACTAACTTTAAAAAACAGGCTAACGTATTAATCAACATGCTTGAAAACATAAATATCCTAATTACATGGGTTTTTCATAGATCATAATCTTGAATCTCACACAAAAAAACATAGAACATATAAAAAGTAAGGGACTCAATTGCAAGTCGCATCAGTTTTAAATGCAACGAAAACTGATCCGGTTCTCAACATCTTGTTAACTGTTTAAATTTCCGTCTCCTTTAGGCATCAAACGATCTCACACTTCAGAAAGTACACTTTGAACTACACCAAGATGTAAGTAGATGTATTTCATATAAAATTTCGTACATTTTGATCTGCAGAATTCTTTCTTATCATGTTGCGAAAATCAATGAAAGTTTATTCCTCTCCAAAACGGTGATATCTTTGTTATTTTTTTTTCAGAATTCCTTATTGATGGTGGTTGGACCAGTAGGGGCTGGAAAGGCGAGTTTTTTTATTTTATAAATTCTATAGAATCCAGTAGTTTTCTTTGTATGAGGGGGAGGTAACTCTTACAGGGGGTGAAGTATATATTTGTCTTAGCAGAATCTAGGAGCGATAACCAGGACAAAATGTTGCCAAAATAAACCTTTAATCTGAGCGTCATCTTTGAAAATCAACCCCATAACCAGTGCAGAAATGCTTCATAAAATAAACTGAATGCTGTCAGACTGTCAGTAAGCTCTCTCGCTCAAAGCCAGTTGAAAATTTAAGCTCTGTCCCAGAATTAACGGCTAAGCGTCGCGAATTACTGAAAAGGGGCTATTTACGATCCATTATCTGGGCAAATTTTATAAAACTTTACCCATACCCAGGCCAAAGAATCAGGAAATTACCTATTATCGGGGGTGGCACATGTATAACGACCCTCGTGTATGAGTTATCCCCCCCCCTCATGTTTGCAACCCTGTTTAGTTTGTCAGTGTCGTTTCAGCAATTTTGTAACAGGGGCGATCCAAGCTACCTCTACTACTGCTCAAACGTTTAGTTACTATATGCTGGCGATGCCCTATTCACTGGCTTCTCTATACATTGGGAAACATAACTAGAATTAGTGGACAGATTTTCGGCTTAACGGCCCCTGTATAAATCGTGTGTCTATGAAATGAAATTTCAGTGAAGTTGACCTTCTGAGATATCCAACAATGTTAAAATTTGAAACACTCATGAAAAATGCAGTAAAATGGCGTTTAGACAAAAATATTGCAAAATTTCTGTACGAAATGTCAAATTATAGAAAATCTAACCTCCTGTAAAGACACGCGTGAAATTTTGCAATGTTTTGGTTTCATATTCCGTTTTTTCTACTCACGAGTCTCTTTTTCTTTAAGCCCGGCGCGCGCTGGGGCTTGCTGCTGGGCGGAGTGTCATTCGTGGCGGTGGGCTTGGCGGGGGTCTCTGGTGTGCGCCGAGCGCTTTTGGGGGGATTGGCCATTCGTGGCGGGTGGCACTGATGTTCGGCAGGTTGGGTGGTTTCGGTCGCGGGTGGGGGTTTCCTCTGTGTGTGCGCTGGGCTGGGGCGGCGGGCTTGCGGTGGCTCCCCGGGGCGCGTGCGTTGCAGTGTGTGGGAGTGCGTGGGCGGGGTGGCCGAACGGCGGCGGGGCGGCGTGGTGGCATCGGGGGTTCCTCCGGTGGCGGCGGTGGTTGTGGGGAGGGGTTCTCCTTTTCTTCTGTTGGTGCGGGGGCTCGTGGACGTGTACGAGATTCTAATCGAAAGCAATGGTCAACGCCATGGATCTTGAGAAGAGATGCTCAAGGTGCACACGAGCTCTCGATTGGAGGCTCGTGCGCGTCTGCGAGCTCTTCGCATTGGCGGGGGGGGGGGGGAGTTTCTTCCTCGCGGTCGTCGCTGTCGCTGGAGGAGTCTTCCGGTGTCGTCGTGTCGCTCTGTTGTTGTTCGGCCATTTTGTTTGTGCACTCCCGCGCGCTGCAGCGCGTGCGCTTTGGGGAGCTGTTGTGGGCTTGCTGCTTCGGTTCGGCGCGCGCGCGGGGGGGGTCTTCATTCGTGGCCGAAGTTGTTCGGCTTGTTGAGTGTTGGTGTTGTCTGCCGCGGGTGGTTGGTTTCCCCGGGGGTGTTCGGCGCGCGCTGGGGGTTTCCGCTGGGCTCGTCGCCGCGGGTGGCGCTTTGCTCGGCGGCAGGCTCCAGTGTGCGCCGGGCTTTAGTTTTAATCAATGATGTAGTACTTTTGAATTTATTAAAAAATGTATTCTTGTGTTGTAAGAGCTCCAGTTTTTACCACTTCTGTGGTGTGAGGAGTTCTTTTGTTTTTAATTATTTTCTTTATTATGTTACATGTCCCAACTGGGGGCATGTTTAAATTATGATGATGATGATGATGATGATGAGAAAGCAGTCCAATAGGGATCTGTCAAGTATTTTTGACGTCTAAAGCTTATTTCAATACATTACCATTAAATACATCCTCTTTCTTTTAGACGTCAATCTTAATGGCCATTTGTGGTGAAATTCCCATTATTGATGGCAATATTTCCGTATGTGGCTCAATCGCTTATGTACCACAAAAGCCGTGGATATTTTCTGGAACTGTGCAGCAGAACATTTTGTTTGGCGAACCCTACGATGCAGAGAGATACCACAAAGTTGTAAATGCATGTGCCTTAGTTGAGGTTTGTAAATGCATTTCTTCTATGGTGCCAATCCTGCATAGACATTTTTGAAAGAGGTCTGGTCGGCTGGTCGGTGGGACATTTTTGGTCCGTTATCTTGATTGCGGGAATCATCTATGCATGCAACGACTTGCAATGTAATCACGTGAGGAGAGCTGGTGTACCAACTTTTGCTTCAAATTCACGAATAATTGAATAAAAAGAGAGAAAAGGAATCTGCAAAAATAAATGTTGAAAATGTCTGAGGAAACTCAGGAAACAAGATGCAAGTTACAAACAAAAAGGAAAATGCTTGATAGAATAGTTTTTGAGAAATAAAAAACTTCAAAATTGCTATGATCAGCAGAAACATTATCGGGCATACTTAAAAGCTTTTTTAAAAGATGTCGGATCTGCCCGCTGTATCCGTAAAGCTGATTGGTGTTAAAAACACAATGTCAATTCAGCTGCATTTTCTGATTGGTGCATTTCGATCGGCATCTGGGTAAAAATTCTGCCTTTTTCTAGTGTTTCGGTCTGTTTCTGATGTTTATACTCCAAGGAGTGTCAGACGAAAAGTGTTTTAAGTATGCCCGAAAATGTGTCCGCTGTTCATAGCAAACTTGATAGAATGCCTTCTTCAGCAGATAAGCTAGGACTAGAATCCTTTCTTTCACTTCTACTCACACTATTCGTGAATTCGAAGCAAAATTTGCTGCACTATCTCTTCTTACGTGACCTCAATCCAGGTCGTTGCACGCGGAGAAGAGTCCTTTCTCACGATATCTGCCATCTTCCAGAAAATTTCCCGCCGACCCGGACCTCTTTGAAAGGTCTATTGACATAAAAGAGCACATTGCGTTTCTACCGTTTAGTACCTTTTTTCAGAAAATCGCAAACAAGAAAGGCCAATGTCACAAGATTATTTGCTTTCTGTTGTTATTTAAAAGCTTAAATCTTTTTCTGGTTTCATAGGACCTGAGGCAGTTTCCCGACTCAGACATGACACTAGTTGGAGAAAGAGGCGTTTGTATAAGTGGAGGACAAAAGGCCAGAATATGCCTAGCAAGGTTTGTACATCTGATAAAGAATGCTTCACTTTGACTTTTTTTATCCATATTATCGTCGCGTATTAAGGTATTTACTTGTGCACCACACGCACTTCTAATATGATGCGTCCCCTTTCCCCCATAACTCCCCATGCGTTTACCAATAGACGCCTCCGCAAAAGATGACGCCTGTTTATGTCCTTTTTTTATTAAAGAATCTTCTTTGCTGCAGCTGTTGATAAGCACTTTTAATTCGTTGAATTCCTGTAACTGAAGAAATCGTTCCCAGAGATGCCTTTAAAAGTATTTGATAAAAGCAAAGGAATTGTAGAAACGGCCGCAATCTTTTCCCGAAGCCTTTTTTGCTTTTACCATAAGGCCTAGCACTAGCATTAAGACATATAAGGCCTAACCCTGATTGGAAGCAAGAATGATAGAAAGTCCATCAATTTTCATTTCTCACACTGCTTTAACCATTGTTTTTCCTGCTATCAAAATTCTTGGAGAATGTAAATTTTGGAACAGTAAACTAATTATAATGATCCTTGTCATCAGCAGCAACAAATAGTTCAATACTTTCATAACTTGACCCTAAACTTTCACAAGACTTTATAGGCGATAGTCAAACGATCAAATATTGTTTGTCAAACCTCTGCAATTTACTTGTCGAGCAAAATGTTTGACTGTTTCGCCACGTCACAAAACATTCCTCATCTATTTTTTGTTCCTTTTTCTTTGACAAGCAGAATATATTTTACAGGGTTTCAAACACTCTGGTTAGACAACTCTGCTTGTCAAGC
The DNA here is from genome assembly GCA_014526335.1 of Chrysaora quinquecirrha. Taxonomy (NCBI): domain Eukaryota; kingdom Metazoa; phylum Cnidaria; class Scyphozoa; order Semaeostomeae; family Pelagiidae; genus Chrysaora; species Chrysaora quinquecirrha. The sequence continues at coordinate 8,614 of JACTAT010000094.1, read as the reverse complement.
CAAGCAATACTTTGCGACGTGGTCAAAAACGAACAAAAACTGCTTGCAAAGTACATCCTGAATTTTGATGGACAACGATGTTTGATGTTGAAACAGAATTTATGTACTTTTATAGCAATTACAATATCTTGTTGTTTAGAACGAAAATGTGGTCGCTTAAAGGTGCACTGTGCCTCAAAAAATGTTTCCTCTCTTTGCAGAGCTGTGTATCGCAATGCCGATATTTATTTGCTTGATGATCCACTAAGTGCTGTTGATACAAAAGTTGGAAAGCACATATTCGATCAGTATGTATAAATTATTTCGCCAAATTTTAATCATATCGTGTAAAAACGTATCTTCACAGCAACTCGTGTCTTAAGCCAGGCTTATGTCGACCTACGATACGATAGAACTAACACCAGCTAGTTGTAACTGCTAACGAATGTCGACATGTCAATAGCTTGTCAGAACTTATTGGGTACAGTTGATCGTGATCGCACTCAGGTCGACTGGGACTAACAGAAATAGAAGTAGAATATGAACTGTGCACCAGCTGGTTACCGTCAGAAAAGAACTTCTTATCAACTAGTTGCCAAAGCGCTTCTGTCCTCAGGTCAGTTGTGATAGATTAATTCCGAAAAATCGCCAAGTAGCAGTCGGCAACTAGTTCTGACATGTAAAATAGGCCTGGTTTCATAAACCGATTATTTTGATGTTACTTTGTGTTTTATTTTATTTTAGGTGCATCTGCGGCATTCTTAAAGATAAGATTCGAATCCTTACCACGCATCAAGTGCATTACCTCAGATCGGCATCACAGATTTCTTGCATCCAAGACGTAAGAACCTATTTATTTTATATTGTTGGGTTTTGTCTGTTCAGATCAGTTTTATGATTTTGTTGCTCTGCTTTTGGCGACAACTTTGAGATCTTTCCACATGAAAACCAAAAGACCGGTTCTGTGTAGACAGAAAGAGTTCCTTTTGTCGCTTGGACTCTTCATTTAATTCTATTGGTTTTCTCACTATATCCTGCAAGCTGATTGGTGTTTAAAGCACATTGCCAATTCGGCTTCACTTTCTCATTGGTGCATTTCGATCCGCCTTTGGTATAAATTTCGCCCTTAGTAATTTTTGTCAGACGAAAAAAGCTTGCAAGTATGTCCAAAAATGTGTCCGCTATTGTTCGCATTTAATTCGGTGGAGTTTTCAGCATTTTTGTGATACAAAAAGTGATGTTTAAGTCCCACAATTCTGCATTATTTTACCGATAAAAGCTGGGAAGCCAATAGAATAAAAATTGTATAAGAGATTTAAGACGTAAAAGAGTCTTTATAGAGACTATGGCCCCAAGACGTAGGACTGTTGGCAATATCTAGTGACGTTCTTCACCTTTTGGCTAAACAAACTCTTGCTTCACGCAGCCAGTCATTTTGTGCCAAAGGCATAATTAACTGTGACCCCTTCTTGTTATATTATCAAGATCTTTTCTAATTAGTTCTCAAATTGTTCTTCAAATCTGAAAGAGCATTGAAATCCGGCAATCTGTTCCAGCAAGCGAGGAGCCTTGCAAGTTACTTGAGTTTCTGAGACCCAAGAAAAATCTTCTTTTCATGTTATTCTTTTAGTGTTTCAAATTAGGTTCCGATTTAATTTAAATGGTTTATTAAATTAGTATTTCATTTCCTTGAAGGGAAAACAAATACACCTCGCAACGTATGATGAACTGAGTCAAATGAAGTTCGACGTTCAGTCATTGATTTCTGAGAACTCCATAATAGAAAAGGAATGGGACCGAGATAGTGCGATTGATTTTGAGGAAGTCAGGGTGGCAGTGAAGAGGCCTCGTAATCGCACAACCTCGAATGCATCCAGACAGTCTTCTCATTCAATTGGAAGCACAGAACAAAAGAACTTCTCACATGTCAATCTCAGTTTCATTACAGAAGAAGCAGTGCCCCCTGCAAAGGTATGTATCGAAATTATATTATTTTAGATGTTAATGCTAAAATCTACAATATTCTAACCCAAGGGAGTCACCCAGGCAACTTTTATACGGGGGGATCCATCGAAAACAATCAATTCGCATCAGATTTTCGCATCAGATTTTAGGCTGATGAACTGAGAATTGTCATCGTAATATCTCAAAATTTTGCCACTGTATAGCATTCTTCGTGCGTTTCGTTTCATGTCATTTAAAGCTGAACAATAGACAACAGGCTATCGCACTGCTATTACAGAAAGATTTCTGTACTCATTTCAAGAAGAATCGGCACCCCAAAATTATCAGATTGACACCTACGTATGTATGGTGTTTGAGTGACCCACCTGGGATGCTAATAGCAAAAGAAATTGCAAGACGATGCTCCAGGGAGAACGAAATACATTGCAGCTACGTTGCAATCATACGGTGATTACACAGTGCATACTAAGATAGGTGCAGAAAAGCTATGTAAAGAAGCATGAAAAGACTTGACTTACGGTTAAGTCGCTATACAACCGACTCTCAAGATAATCACAAATAGCAAGAGCTTTTTGAAAGCTTTGAAACTTGTTGAACTAAAAGCAGGGTCTTCCGTTGACCTACCCATCCTTCCAAGGTCGGTGAGTGAATACCCAATTTCTAAGGGTAATAACTGATAGTGCCCCCCCCCCCAATTCATGCTCAATACCTTTGCACTGAAATAAAGTCGTTATTATCATTATTATTATTCGAATCTGTAAGATATTCACAACGCCATGACAAAATTGGTTACCTAAATGGTTAACTATTATTTCAGGAATCAGGAACACCTCAAGTTGTCGAGGAAGAAACAAAAAAGGGCAGTATTGGTGTCGGACTTTACGTGAAGTATTTCAGATCTGGTGGTGGTGTTTTCTTAACAGTGGTGCTCATTCTTCTCTGTATCATAGCACAGGTATTTATGTCCACAATTCTTTTTATAAACATCGTCACCCCTGCATGGTCAAGTAATTTTAATTAGTTATGATTATCTGTCAGTTACGTTTCAGGGGGTAAAATGCTCTGGATATGTTATTACTGACAAAAAGTTTTAAATGAATTGAAGTAAGGCCCTGGCCAAACGATCAAACATTGTTGATCCAACATTTGAAATATGCTTGTCAAGCAAAATGTTTGACCGTTTGGCCACGTCTAAAACATTGCTCGTCCAACATTTTTTGCCGGCGTCAAAGAAAAAATTTTTTTGAACTTTTTCTCATCACGCCACAATTTTGCTTATTTTTGCTTGTTTAGCCATGTTTGATCGTTTGGTCGCCTTTCCAACATTGCCTCTCAAACATTTCACCACATAGCAACATTTCTTAGGAACAAGTTGTTCGTGCTTGTGCATTAGCAATTACATCGTTGTTGGAAAGCAATGTTTTTGGACGTGGCCAAACGGTCAAACATTTGCTGTAAAGCAAATCTGAAATGTTGGACCAACAATGTTTGATCGTTTGGCCAGGGCCTACGATCAATAAACTTTGTTACTTGCTTTTTTGTAGCTCTCCTTATTTGGAGTTGATTGGTGGATTGGAAATTGGTAAGTTGAGTACTCTGTCTACTTAAAAACTACAAGTTCTTTTTGTAAGAAACTGTTGTCTGAATTGAGGCTGGAGTTCTTTAATTTTTCAACAAAATGAGGCTGAAAGTTCCTTATACTATTTATAGTCGTAAAATATGTGTCGATACTTATTCTTATTGCAAATTCATTTGAACTTTCTACGTTTTCAAACTCTTAGTACGCATAGAGTCTTTTTGGGAAGTACGATAAGAATTATATTGTCCTATACACGCATTTTTTTAAGGAAATGCCTTATAAGGAATCTAGTACTCTAATAAGAAAAGCTTAAGGAGTTGCTAGTACTGGGTCGGAGACTACTACTAAGGAATCTGACTTTTTCTTTAACAAAACATTTCAATAAAAAAGATTGAATTTTGAATTAACGAAGCAACCAAGACTTGTCGCCAATGTTTTTTAATTATTATTCATTTCTACTCGTAATTGCGATGAATAGCGGAATCATTTTCGGGCATACTTAAAGCTTTTTTCGTCTGACACTCCTCAGAGTATGAACGTCAGAAACAGACCGAAACAATAGACTAAGGCGGAATTTATACCCAGATGCGGCTCGAAATGCACCAATCAGAAAGAACGAAAAGCTGAATTGGCATTGTGTTTTAAACACCAATCAGCTGGTCGGATACAGCGGGAGGACCAATGAATTATTTGAAGAGTCAAAGTGAGAAAACGAACTCTTTCTGTCTACACAGAACCGGCCTTTTGGTTTTGATGTAGACAGATTCCAAAACCCCTAAGTGAAACAAAGATCTTGCTTTGCCAATGATTCTGAAAAATCCTCGCTGTAATTTTCCGCACAAATCGGGTTATCGAGTAGATGTTGTCCTATGGCAGAATCATGTTTAAGACTAGGTTGTTGTTTAGACCCACGGGGTGGTTGCTCTCTTTGCCGAAAATTATGCAGACGAATGTTAGTAGGGACATGCTGCTTTATCCTATCACCTAATCTCTGGGAAGTACGACCTACGTACCTGGCATCACACCGGCACGAGAATTCATAATTGACCAAACTTTTTTGTGTGGTAGGTACGCAATCCTTTTGAATAGATGGTAGAACTTTCCGAGTGCCAAAAACTAACCGAGGGTTGGCAGCAGCGAAGCACTTAGTAATGGCCTTTTAATTTGACTTTCGAATCGCAATGAGACGTTTCCTATCCAAGGCATTTTAGGTAAACAGGGCACTTTTGCGGACCATACTTTTATCAGCCGAAAACTTGCGATTTTCTTGCGAAAACAATCCGAAATGACGTCCTCAGGGTAACCGTTTTCAATGAGAATAGACCGTATTTTATCCAATTCCGAATCAAGCCGAGATTTAGAGCAAATCATAAGTGCCCGATGAACTAGCGTGTTGATGAGGTTAATTTTCCTCTGTTTTGGACTAAAGGAATCCCACCGTGTATAGAGGCCGCTAAAGGTTGGTTTCCTATATATACTGGTGAGAAGTCCAGTAGCAGTGTTTTAAACAAAGACGTCGAGAAACGGCAAATAGTTGTTTTGCTCCTTTTCGAAAGTAAATTTTAGAGACGGATGCAAGGCGTTGAGTTTTGGAGGAAAACGTTACAATCGGACTCTTTTTTGAAAATGGCGAAAGTGTCATCAACATATCGAAAATAAACCGGAGGTTTTGATGTGGAGCCGAAAAGTTGACCTTCGTAGAAACCAACAAAGATGTTTGCTAGCGCTGGTCCCAATGGGCTCCCCATGGCGACTCCGTCCCTTTGTCGGTACATCTCATTGTTGAAGCTGAACTCTACCGGCCTGGTAGCAGACTCCATCAATTCGACAAATACCTCCTCATTTCTACTCGTCTTCTGATACCACCATCAATTCGACAAATACCCGTCTTCTGACACCTCCATCAATTCGACAAATACCTCCTCATTTCTACACGTCTTCTGACACCAATATTTCCTTGACCTTTGGTTATTTTGAAGAATCAAAAAGTAAAAAGTTAAGGAATAGCTAAGGAATATTGAGAACTCAAATTTTGCCGTCAGTTAAGGAATTTTCAGCACTGAGCCTGAGCCCGAACTTCCTTATAAAAAAAATGCGTGCATGTTGAAAAGTTATTCTAAAGTTTTTATTCCGAGGCTCGATGGTTCCTTAAAGTTCCTTAGGGCGTATTTTTTTGATCACATTCTGTTTTCAGCAGACCCCTTCTCTTTTCGGCAAATGTCGGAACGTATTCTTTTGGTACCGTCTTCTGAAAACGGCAGGTTTGGTAGGCATCTAAAACCTTTTGTCCCCGAAGCTGGAAGGTGTCGCTGATATTACAAGGAAACTCATTCACGCTTTAAAATGAATGGTTTAGTTCGAGTTTAATACTGATTAGCCTACCGTTTTCAGCAGCTGTGTTTTTTTGTTCAGGAAACTTTTTCCTGCTAAGTCTACCGTTTTCAGAATTAGGAAGGTCTGCTAAAAAACAGCAGGTTATCAACAAAGTAGGCCTTTAATTTTTGGGAACCTTTGGCTTCAAGTTCCTTAAAAAGGTGTTCCGTGCAAAAAAGTGTGTATATTCTCTGTTTTAAAGGAACACATTTTTGGAGAGCCTCGAGGCTCGAATTATAAAAAAATATGAACAAAATAAGGTCAAATACAGCTGCAGATAAAAGATTTAAAATAAGAATGTTTTTGAATCAAAGTCAGTCAGTTTGATAAGATGTTGCCTGCTTTCGGCCGGAGCTTAAGCAGCATCGAACTTTTGGTTTTTTTTTACAGATTAATTGTCCATTTCCATAATCTTTCGATTATGAGTCGAAAGAATTCAAACAGTAACAGAAACTTGGGTTTTTATTTTATCTCTCATAATTTCTTTTAGGTCTGGTATTGAAGAGGCTCTGGCAAAAAACATTTCAGTTTCTGAATCAAAATTAAAGTTCTTAAGGCCCATTTCCACTTCGTTCGCATTCGCTGTTCGCTAGTGAATTTGAAGTTCGCCGCTCGCTTGCGAACAGAATACAGCCTTCGTGATCAATTTTAGGCGATAAACAAAGTGAAACTTTTTCTAAAGCTTGAGCTTGACTTGCAGCGGAAATCAAAATCGCTTCGCGTTCGCCTTTTTGATGGCTAGCGAACAGCGAACAGCGAATGCGAACGAAGTGGAAATAGGCCTTTAAATCGGTTCTCCAAAGATACGTTTTTCATGGATGAAGAATTGCCCTGGACATTTCAGGATTTTTTATGGTAAACAATCATTGGAATTTTTACGATTTAGTTTTCATATAAACTATAGGCTTGGTTTCAATAAACTTAGTTATTTTTTTATTTATTAAATCTTTATTTTTACACGATATCCCATCAGAAATTGAAATACAAGTTACAAATTTACAATTATTTCATAAACTAATAAGCCTGGTTTCAATGGAGAGAAGGACTTTTATTAACTTCTTCAGACTCCCCCAAACTAAGTTAAGAAATAAGTGTAGGATTTAAAGGGAGTTAGGAGTTTTTGAATCTGTCAACATCAAAACCCAACCTCGTCCTCAGGTCGAATAGGCCTCTACGTGAAACTCCGCTGTCCATATTCGACCCTAGTATCGGCCTTGTCTATTCGCAATTTGATTGGCTGTTCAAACAATAGATATTTTAAGTGACGTCACAGTGTCTTCAAAATTTCACACCAAAATAGGCCGAAAAGTATGTGAAAAACATCAATAAAACCAAAATATGATGCTACATGAGATATTGTTTATTGCCTTATGGTTATCAATGAAATTCTTTGCGTTTCCTTTCTAAGAACATCTGCTTTCAGAATCTTCATCATGTTTTTATGCCTAGGCCAAATTTGCCAGTATTTTGGCAGATTTTTTTTGGCCGCTACCAGGGCCCAAATCGATTTGACAGTTGAGATTCGAGGAAATTCGATCTGGGGCCTGGGAACGAGGTTGCATCAAAACCAAAAGGCTGGTTCTATGTAGGCGGAAACTAGAACAAGTTCGTTTACTTACTCAAACTCTTCAAATAATCTTATTGGTCTTCCTGCTATACCCCACAAGCTAATTGGTGTTTAAATCACAATCCCAACTCGTTGCTACTTTCTGACTGGTGCTTTTCGATCCGCATCTGGGTATAAATTAAACCTTTTTCAACTGTTTCGCTCTGTTTCTGCCGTTTATACTCTGAGGAGTGTCAGACGAAGAAAAGCTTTTAAGTATGCCTGAAAATGTTTCCGCTGTTTATCGCAAATTTTGAAATTTATACTGCTCAAAGACAATGAAAATATAACCCCTTGATTTTACTGTTTTTTTTCTAGTACACTTTATTCACCCTCAATGCAGTGGTAGTCTGTGTCGTCAATGTACCATACATATTGATTGTATTGGTCCCGCTGCTGATTGTGTTCTACTTTCTCCGTTCGTATTACTTGGTTGGGGCAAGAGATATCAAACGCCTTGAAGGAATATGTAAGTATATCCCCCCCCCCACCGTTGTACGGGCCTGGATTTAAGTTACACGACATCAGGCAATTTGATTCTTAACTCTGAAGTTATTTTCTCTCCGAAATCCCCAACTGGAGAGAATCACCCCTCCGCAAAAATACGAATCACCGGTTTTCCCCTGCGTAGCATACCCAACGGTTTGTAACAGGAAGATAAAAGGGTCGATCGAAGGCAATCTAAAGTCGCGTAATCTAATTGGTGGATTGCTTCGGATTGTTGAGGACAAGTTGAGATCAATCCGAAGTTGTGTAACGCGGGCCTCATAACAGTCCCGCCCATGCCTATTGTTTTACAATCAATTAAGCACTTTCTGTGTATGATATTGTACACCACCTAATTTTAGATAGACGGGACTGCCTCTGATGAAACAAATTGTTGTCCCCCTGTCGCTTCTCTTGCCTCCTTATCTTTACCTCTTTCTCTCTCTAATTTCCTTGGTTAGTGTGCTCTATCTCATTCACAAGTTAAGCAAATTTGAGAAATCAGGTTTCCTCTATATTTTGCTGTAGGTATATGTCTTTAGTGTCATTCTCCATATTACTCCATTACAGTGCTGCCCCCTGACTGATACACCCCTAGTCCATAAAACTCTTATCTACTGTTTTTT